>JAAALK010000080.1:50645930-50687935 GCA_019279435.1 Zizania palustris
AGTGGTCGAGAGTATGTGGAGTGCATCGAGGGTTTTGTTGTGTTGTGAAGGTGTGGCTGCCGAGGGTTTTGGCAGTGCGTTTCGTTCTTGTTTTGGTTTGTCTTGTTTGTGCAGGGTGGAGACGATGACCGACTGTCAATGACGGGTGATCGAGTGTCGAGCGGGGAGCTTAATGCCGAGGATTAGGGAGGACGGGCGAAGTTGGAGAAGATCTCAAGAGTGCATGAAGAGACGGAGTGAGACTTGGACGGACGGCTGACTGCGACAGCGTGTCTACCGTGTTTGCGAGAGGGAGGCCAGGGACAAGCATTCGCGCGGCTCGAGGGATCGAGAGCGGAAGTGGCTTGCTGGCGCTTGGAGTCACGAGTCGAAGGGCTAAAAAGGCTTTGTCGGTTTTTGCTAAAAATCATCGCAACATTTACCGTTTTTACTATTTCAATAAAAAAGTGTCAAAGTGTTAGTTTAAATTTTTAGTATCATTGTGTGTACTTTTTGGAGTATTTTTGGAGTATACATATTCTGAAAATATTCTAAAGAGGAGTCATGTGTAATTTTCTAGAGTAAAATAGGGTATTTTCTATTTGTATTTTCAGTTTTGTATTTTGGGTCCTTCTAGGAGGCTGGTTCTAAAATTGCCTTCTAGAAACTTGGAGATGGTGGGATAAATAACCCATGGGCTGGCCAATCAAAGGAGCCAGAACATTCAATCAAAAATAGAATGAAATTAGGTTTTTACTTGCACATTTGTTTATTCGGGTGATTTTGGAGCACTAGCACTGGATTGTGAACAGAAGCCAGGCGTTTTGCCGGATCGGTAGGATTCGCTACAGGGAATATCTGTGCCTAGCGCTGGAGGTAAATTTCATGCTGAATGTGATTTTGAGATCTTGTTATCGTGCAATTTTTCTACAGAAGTCGATGTGGATGTCTATACACTTTTTGTAGTGCAAGTTGTGAATGTTCCATTTTCGAAATTTGCATCTAGTTTCTATGAGTCTGAGTATTTCTTTTGCTAATCCCAAGTGATGTATCCAGATCTGGTGTCATGCTGAACTGATTTCATCTGTCAGTGCTGAAATTCTTGTGAATCCAGTTTGGTTCAGTTCCTGCTGGTTATTTCTGTTGTTTGTAAATCTGAAAGGCTATATATGAATGAATAAAACTTGGGTGATCCTAGATGATATCATTTTGAATCAATCATGCTTCAGATTGAATTTTAATGTGTGATTGTCTAACTTTCTCAAACTCTTTTGCTCATGCTGAATTAGTCTTCATCTTCATAATGGATCTGGTATGGATGATGTGTCCGTGTGAGAATCTCTGAGTTTACCTTTTCAAACTATGTTAGTGAATGAAGTGTTGAAATTATTTGAACTGATAATTCATTGATTGTTTCATCTATTTTGTTCAAATTATCTCTGTTTTTGTAATCTGTTCTGAAATAGTTTGAGAGACCAGTCTTGTGTTTTGTGGATGTTTTGTTCTGAGTTTTAAAGTCTGATATAATCATGCATGCTTTAAATTGTTTTATAATTTTGCTGAGGAGATATGTTTCTGTCCAGAAGGTTAGTTTCCTGATTAGAGTATGGTTTGAAATAGCTAGAACTATTTTGTATCAGTACCAAACTTTCTGAATGCACAACTTTTTCAGTTTTGAAATAGTGTTGTATAGAATAATCTTCAAAGTTTTCTGAATCTGTATGCTCTGAATTGTACTAGTTCAGTTCTAGGTTGTTTGTCAAATTCTGAATATAGATTATCCAGAACTTTCCATGCAACATAACTCAAATTGAATTTGTTTTGCAAAATTGTTCATCTGGGAGCTCCTATTTGGATCTCTTGACGATGAATAGTGTCTTCGATTTGTGCCGATAACCCTATTTACCATCTTGAGCATCAAAGTCTTTAGCTATTTGTTGAGGATGCATAATGCGTATCATATTCTGAAGATGTTTATACTGAACTGAAGAGAAAGTGATAAGAACACTTGCAATCTGAAACAAATATTGTCAAACACAATTTGCTGAAATTTCTTTTACTATTCATAGTCCGAAAAATTTCAGATTTGAATGAAACTCATTTGAGATTGAATTGAAACTATCTGAGCTACTCTTTAATTTGATATTTGATCTTTAGAGTGAGTGTTTTGATAGTGGTTGGTTGACAAGCTTAATCAACGCTGTTTTAGGGCATTTGAATCCATTTGAGCTCAACTTTTGTACTGATTGATTTGAAACTTGAATTTGTGTTTTTAGATGTGCGTTGGGTGATTTGATTAGGCTATCACTTCGAAAGAAAGTGTCGAGGCGCCTATTCACCCCCCTCTAGTCGCCATTCCGATCCCACACCTTCATTCACCAAATGAAACTCCTCAGCAAAAACCCAAGAAAACTGTGAGATTTGCGCCTGAGACCCATGCTCACACACCCAAGAAAGTGTATCACTGGTCCTATTGTCATCGGGTGGGTCATTTGGTTGGATTTTGTTTTCGCCGTATCAAGGCTGAACGACGTTTTTTTGCGATGAGCTTTCAGGACATGCATTACCCATCTTTTGGTATGCTTGAGTTTGCTTTTCACTCTTATTTTTATTTTGAGGCTCCCCATGGCCCATGAGAGATTATGTCCATCGTGGTTGTTGGCGTAAAAGATTACGCTAACAGGTTTCTGTAGAAAAGAAACTAACAAACGAAGTGTTTGCGAAGCAAACTGTTCTAAGCCTCCGAAAGGATAATAACTTAGAATAGTTCGAAAGTGTGTATTGATTCACTTGTAATCGGTCCTTATTACAGGATGAAATGGGGGGTATTTATAGGCTTGAACATTAAGGAAAAGACCTATTTACCCCTTTATTACAACCGACATTAAGGAAACTATTCGGTTTCCTTAATAGGGCTAAAATGGTAAAAGACTAATCTAATAGGATAGAAAATAAGTCTTCCATCTTAGCTGGCAGAAAAGATCCTGAAGGGCTTTGGCCCGAAGACATACTTCGAACCAATGCCTGTCTTCGGGCTTCGAATCAGGTTCCAAGCACCTTCGAAGATGGCCTTCGGACAATCTTCGAACTGGTTGGCTGTCTTCATGCTGCTTTGGCAATAACCCCGAAGATGAGATATTTTCCCCCAACAGTGGTGTACACCATGCTTCATATGGTGGTAGACCGCGTATAAGAGGCTTTGATTCTCAACAGTTTAGGAGAGCTCGTCATTTTCCAGGATTACATTTTGAAGGTAGACGACACACTTTTTATCATGATTCATATCTTGTGCATGATCAGTCTACTGCTTAACCTGGTTCTCGAGTTTTATAATGCTAGATTCCTAAATAGTTTTTCACTCACCCCAACACTGAGCATTCGAGATCTTCTAGCATGTTTTGAGGGGAGTTGTGTAGCACTACATGAGCTTCTGTTATATGATTAATTGCTTTTACAAGTACATGCTTTATTATGCCTTTGAAATATTATCTTTAATACTGTTGATTACACTTGGCTTGAATACATCTGATATCTGTCATGAGCATGGCTTTTATTTGTGAAAATTTGAAAATGATCATTGCTTAGTCTAGAAACTAGCATGAATAGGTTGAGTGCTTTAGCTATCTTTTAATTACCTGGTAGCTAGGTCCTTTCCACTTGGATGCTATTACACAACTTGGTCTTATCAAAAATATTGTGCTGAAAATTAAAAAAATGAAAAATGATTGATATTCATGTTGTTTTGTGCTGAAATTGAAAAGATCCAGGTAGGTTTGCTTTGTCATACTACTTTGTTCTGGACTGCTTAGCGTAGCATTTTGGTATGAACTGGGACATTGAAGTGTATGCCGAGATCATTGCTTTAAGCTTATGATGGTTTCAACCTAGTCTTAGCATGGTCGGTTAGCATAGGGTTGACATGCAAATAACTCCTGGCACTACAATAAAAAATAAAAAAAAATCAAAAGCTTGAATCAATTGCATATCAAGTTTGCTGAAGCTCCTTGTAGTGGGATATGCTTATCTAGTTAGTATTTGATTAGCTTTTGCATCTCATGCCTTGCCATGTCTAGTATGATAGTCTGAGTGGTGATGCTTTTAATTGCTAAAATTTGAAAATGGTTGTTCATGCTTCTGATTAGATTGTATTCATCTGAGTGTTTCATACAGTACTTTTAGACAATATTCAAGGAAAATGCTTGGTTATACTGTAATTGGAGTTGCTCATGTTTTAGAAGCTTGCATCTATACTCTACCCTCACACCCCTCTTTGCATCTTTTTATCATCTTGATGCTTGCATTGCCAAAGGGGAGAAATGGTTTACATGATGAGATGATTGATTTGTTAAGGGAGAGTAATGGCTTTCATGATGCATTGATGCTTTTGCCAACAAAGATGCTTTGCTACGCATGAGTTTTTTCCAAAGCGGGAGATCTTTTATCAAGTTACATGTTTCTGCTCTTTTCTGAGTTTTTATGGTTACTTGTGCGCTTAACTTGAAACTTTCATCATGCTTTTTTGGGGTTGTCAATGCACTCATCAAGGGGGAGATTGTGAAACCAAATGAGGTCGCACTATCACTACTAGAAAACCCCCTGTAGCTACACCATAGTAGTAACGCCATGTAAAAGCATCTCTACATCCACATATAAAGATGCTTGTTGACACGATTTTGAAAGCATGTCAGATTGTTACGATAATAGACACGCTTATACTATTACAAATCATACGAAGACATTTTTTGACACGCTGTTGAAGTCATCTCAAAATGACACGACGTTAGACGATTTAAAGCGTCATTATCACATAGAGATGTTGTAAAGTGTATCAAAATTTTTTTTATAGCTAGGTATAGATGCTTTCTAACTTGATTAGAAAAGCGTATTGAATTGATACAAAGTTTAACATGATGTCATACCACGAATAGCATGTAGATTAGTCGTAAATCGTATCAAATAACCATCAATAGAAAATGACACGGACATAAAACACGCATTGAATTGTCATTATCCTCTTGACACATTTTAAAGCATATCAAACAATTGTTTGTAATCGCGCCCCACTCTTTAGTCCCACCTCGCTAGTTTGAAGCAGTGTGAGTGGTGGGCTACTTATAAAACCAGGGCGAGGAGCACACCTTAGCAGCACAAATCTAATGTGTTTTGCATTAGTATTATGTCAAGAAATAAATTATGTTTGATGTTTGATACACATATTATGTAATGAATTATTTTATGGTTATTTTCTATAGATAACCATGTTGATTTTGGATATCCGGATAAGATTTTTTAGGATTCGGACGAAAACTACCCGATTCATTTTCATCCCTAGCCACGTCACGTGCCACATCATCTGCCACGTCATGTTCCGTGCTCTACAAATTTGTCTCTATACTTATTACAACGCAATAAGGCGTCCTTATAAAACGCATCTATATTATTAGACATGATTTGTATATGTATTATAAATTGTATCTACATTTATTAACGTGAATGAAATGTCACAATACTACGTAACTACACTACTACAAACGTTTTATACATGTGTCTACTAAATTGTATCTAACTTTATAGATATGCTAATAACGTGTTTATAGATTGTCTCTTTCTTTCATAGCAACGCATAAATAATTCATCTCTACAAGGTCTAACGCGGTACGTACGAAGACGCTTCTAACACGCTTTATGAACGCGTGTCTATATTGACATAGAGATGAAATAAAGCATGTCTACACCCTAATTCTGGCGTAGCTACAAAGGGGGTTTTCTACTAGTATATGGTTTTAGTCTGTATGATGAGTGATTGACAAGGTTGAGTGATCTGGAGTGATGAGTGAGTGAGTTGTGATTTGATTGCATCGATGGGATCGATGTGTGGATATGGATTATGCCGAGGGGATGTGTGTGCGTTGCTTCTCTTATTTTGGCTTGTCTCATATGTGCAGGGTAGAGATGCTAACAAATTGTCAATGGCGGGTGATCAAGGTCGATCAGGGATCTCGATGCCAGAGGATCAAGGAGGCCGGGTGAAGTTGGAGATGATCTCAAGAGTGCATGAGGAGATAGAGCAAGACATGGACGGACGGATGGTCGAGACAGCGTAACGGTCAAGTCAGCGAAAGGGAGGCCAGTGCAAGTGATCAGGCGGCTCAAGGGGATCAAGAGTGGGAGAGACTTGCTGGCGGTCGAGTTCGCTGAAAACCGTCGCAACCAAATTTTTTTAATTTTACTAATTAGGAGTTTATCTTTCTATTTAGTAGTCTAAATTAAGTGTATTCTTTTAGTATTTTTTGGAATTTTCAAATTCTGAAAATATTAAGAGAATAGGGTCAATGATCTAATAGATTAGGAGTACTCAGAATTTGTGCAAACACTCTTCAGAATCGTTTGAGGAGCCATGCTGAATAGTATGGGTCTCATGACTCCAGATGTGATGAGGAGAGGAGACCTGCTGTGTCTGGGCCGCATGTGACTCAGGTATACGGGCAGCGAGCGACTGTCGGGCATAGGGGCTGCGAAGTCGGGCTGGCCCAATCCGGGTACATGGGCTATGAGCAGCAGAGGATCCACTAGGCTGTTGACCAGGATTGACTCAGGTACACGGGCGGCGAGCGATTGCCGGGATGAGAGAGCTATGGAATCGGGCCGGCCCAATCCGGGTACCTGGTGTAAAGTCGGTGGATGCTTTGTCAGTTTCGGCGCAAAACTGACAACCGTTGATCTCGGATCGGACCGTTCTGAGGCGAAGCCATAGTCGCTACGAAAGCTCCGATTCAGGATAAGTCATCTGTAATTAGGAGTTTACTATTTTGCCTTTAGGCCCACATTCTGTCAGTCGAGTCTGTAAAAATATCCTAAGGGCATTTTGGTCTTTTCCATTTTATTTTAGCGTATGTAAAAACCCTAAGGGTCTTTTGGTATTTTCCTAGGCTATTGGGCTGCCTATAAATACGGCCCCAATCACTAGGGTTAGGGTTACCCATTCTGAAATCAAGTTTTAATCTCACTAAAGTTTGGGTCACTTTTTAGCTTTCCTCTTCCATCGTTCTGTGAGCACCGCCGCCATCATAGATCCTCTGTTCTTCATGAGTTCATCAGGTTCTGATATTCCTCTCCGAATCATCGAACATCACGCTGTGGAGTTTTTATTCTATTCGCCTCGATTTGCGTGTCCTATTTGTTCGTTGGTTCTGTGTTTGCCGCAGAAAGTGTTTATTCTCGAAGCCATCGCAATCTCGTCTGCTTGCATGGTTTTTACCAAATTTATTTGTTTCTCCAGGCGTAATTGTTTTTCCTTCTCGTCGTAGACTGTTCTTGTCAGCTAGACTACTCAAGTGCGTAGAGGCAGGAATAGGTGCGCGTTTTTTTCTTCGTAGCCAGTCGATTGCGTGTTTAGTCTTCTATCTTGGGAAGTCCTCCGTTACTGTTTCGCAGTAGTATAGCTCGCAGCAGAAGCCTTTGTGTGGAGCAGTTCTTGGCTGGTTTTGATGGCCTGTGTAGTAGCTTGTTAGCTTTTTGCCTAGGCTTGCTGTGTGTTGATTTGATCGGGAGCAGGCATGCTGTACACATGTCTTGAAGTCTTCACTCAACGTTTCTTTTAATTTGCCTAGCCTAGGTGCACAACGTGTCATCTTGTCAGCCGTAGAAATTTTGTTTCGAATTGTGTGTGTTTGGCTTCGCCAGCTGCCTGTAGAATTGTTCAGACAGCTTCGCTGCGGATTCCAAAGTAATACTTGCGAAGTACTGCCTTTCGGGCGAAGTCTGAAAAACAGGCTTCGAAGCCCTCTCGCTCCGCCAGCGAAGCCTGCATGTGCCGGAGTCTTTTGGTTGCACGTAGTTTCATGCAAGACTTCGGGAGTTTTTTTCTTGAACTGTTGGGTTTGCTGTTCGAAGTGTTTTTTAGCGAAGCACACTTCGAAGGCTTTAGTGAGGCTTCGAGCAACAACTTCGAATCATACTTCTGCAGACTTCGGACAGACTTCGATGTTTATGACTACAGGCTTCGCACGACTGTTTCGAACATGCTTCGGCAAGTATCAAACTGGAGACAACTATGAACAGTAAGATTTCTCGTGCATTTAAATTAAATGCTTGTGATAATTTACTTTCATGAAGCTTGACATGTCCATGTTTTAAATGCTTTGTTAATTTGCCTTCGAACACTATGTTGGTGTCTTCTCAGTTAGGACACCGGTTGTTTTTTGGCTAGATTATTTCTCTAGTATAGATCTACTAGTTTTAGCTAGTTATTTGTTGAGGTGCGTTGGGTGTTGGGAAAAGGCCATTGATTTGCAAGAATTTTTTAGGCGCCCTCGCTATTTTCGGTCCATCCCAGACAGAATTCCAGCGCCAGGCACAGTTCCAGCGCTGTTCACTGTTCATTCTCCTGGATTCAATGTTTGAGGCGATTTTTGAGCAATTTTTGTTCTGTTTTTGGACCTGAGTTCTACATAACTTTTGTTGTCTAAGTTTCAAGGGTTCCATTTTTGAAGTTTGCAAAAGTTTCTGACCACTGTTGCATATAGTTTTCCGGTCCAACAAAGTGACTAAAAATGTTCTGGAATATTTCAGTTTCTGATTTTGCGATCCTTCTCTTTTATCTGTGACTTTTGAGGCTTTATTAATAGAATTTTTTGTCTGAAATCTTGAGAGAAAAGTGTGATTTCCTGAAAACTTTCTAATGAAATATTCTTGCTTACTTTGCTTCAAACTTTTGAGAACCTATTTGAACCAGGAATTCACAAGTGAACTACATCTCATACTAGTACTGATTTGCATACAATTTAAAAGAACAGTACACCATGATCCTTTCTCTGATTTTCATGTAAACCTGCTTTGAGTGTTTTGTTTCTAGAATAGAATTCTTGTTGTTCAAGTTTTCTGGATCTCATATGTTTGGCTGTTTTCTTAGTGTTTTTGTACTGATATTCAGAGTTGTGGACAAGAACTTAAAAATTGCCTAAGTGTATGTATCAGCAGTGCCTCTGAACATCAGTGTAGAAAGAACCACATATTTCTTGGTCTATTATCTGAAGTACTAAAACCAGTCTCTTCGTTGATTTAAAGTTAGAACAGTATGTTGTTTCTATTTAAATTCAGAGCAATCATCTGTACTGTTCTGGGATTGAATTTATTCCTGCTTGTGATCTTCACTGGAAATCCATGTGACTCATTGCTTTACACTTTCAAGAACAAGTGTTCTCATCTGATTTCTCTCTAGCTCAAGGCAATTCTGAGTTACTGCATTTATACTTTTTTCACGGTTAAATTGCAGAATCCTTGATGAGTTTGAATTAAAATCCTTTCTGAAATTGAATATTTTACTGAAGAATTCTGAGCTGAATTTATCTGAACTCTATCGGTAATTGGGTCACCAATAGGCGTTAGTCGGATTTTCATTTGCTGAAATAGCAGTTGTATTTCAGAGTTTCAAACACCGATAGTATAGATCGACACTTTATTCTCTGATTTAGACATAAACTTGAATTTGGTTTGATTGCTGTTCTGAATTTGAATTGTGAAGTTTAATTTAGTTTTTGTAATTTTTAGAGGAGTGTTGGGGTATTTTGAAAAGGCAATCTCATTTACGAGAATTTGTCGAGGTACCTATTCACCCCCTCTAGTCGCCATTTCGAACCCACAAATTGGAATGAATCCTTACCTTTTGTCACGCATATTATTTTACTCTATTAGGTTAATTATCTTATAAACCCGTATGACTTGCAGTGAATGCTCACCGACAATGTACATATGGACTTACGATAGCTCTTTTACGGAAGTATTACTGCTAGAAGTTATGGTCGATATGATGTGAATAGTTTTCGCTTCCGTTCTACTAATTTTGAATCGTCTCGGCCTCTGACGACAACAACTAATACTTGAGTTGTTACAAGGGTCGTTGATGCCCAAAGACACAAAACTAAGTATTATTGAATCATCAAAAATGTAATCGAGTACAACTTTGTTGGGAATAAGGAGCTTAAAGTAATCTTCTTCGATTGTGATTGGTTTGACCCTAAACATGGTACTCGAGAAAACTAATTTGGGATTGTTGAAGTCAAACACGCGGAACAACTACGTGGTTGCGATAATTTTGTCCTTGCTCACCAAGTCGAGTAGTTGTATTATATGTCGTACCCATGTCAAAAACTATATGCTTGGTCGTTAGTGTACAAAGTGAATCCTCGGTAACGTCTATAGACCCCTAGTGATGCTTCCTATCAATTGGAGGTTCAAGAGGTCGATGAAGTTTACCAAGATGATAAATTGTCGAGTTCGTTTAATGTAAAGCCAGACTCACCAGTAGATTCTTTACTTAGCAATTCTAACGATGTACATGTTCTTGAGAAAAGAAACAACAGCATAAGAACAAAAAAGTAGCATAGCGTGCTTTGGGGAGAAGGGGACGAATTGATCCTGATTTTGATGATAATTGACAAGTAATTGTTTTCATACATTATGTATGTCAAATATATTTCATATTACACTCTTTTTCATAAGTTCTAACTTTTTGTACTAATGAATACTCATTTGTGCTTGTTTTTAATTGGCTGTCGAAAAAGATTAGGAGTATCACGAAGAAGCTTTTCAGCGACAAGAGTATAACGAGTCAGGAGGACACCCTGTTCCAGGGTAGTTTCGTATCTTGAAGTAGGCGTCGTCGAGAGCAGCTCCTGCAATACGTACACCTGGAATTGCAGGGTCATCGAATTGCATTTCAATGAGATGATGAGGTAACTTTCAAATTGAATTTTATGCCAGTTATAAACTATCATTAATTGTTTTTCATACCATTTTGCACGATGAAGATAATGACCGCGAGGGTGCCAGGCAATCACAACAATCATGCCCTTGTTGTCTTAAACAACAATGCACATAAGGTAGTGAAGGACGTGATTTCGTATGCCCGGATTCATGCGAACAATGTGTACTACAAGGAGAAGCTAGGGCAATGAATGAGCAAGGCGAGGGGTTCTTCAGCAATCTACTTGACTGAGGAGCAATATCGTTTGGTAAACACTTCTAACTCTTTTAATCTTCAATATTTGAGATTTATTTTCATATAATGCATAAGCTTAACATCTTTTCAGGTGAGGATTCCGTGGTTTGCAAACCACGATGATGCCTACTTTGAATTCTGCAATCTTTGGTCTTCAAATGAATTCAAGAAGGTTTCAAAGAAGAAAAGGCTATGTCATGGAATGGATCCGAAGCATCAATATGGGGCTGATGGACATATCCGCTTGGCTAAATGCATGGTAAGACCTACACTTGTAACTTATTTATATATACAATGTAATGCGACTAACTCATATCTATAGGAAGCTAAAACTGGTGTTGCGCCAAGTGACATCGAGGTTTATATCGGTGGTCATAAAGGAGCAGATCCTTCACATCCAGATACATTATGCAGTTAGGCAGATTTTTCTCTGTCTAATGGGCATTGTTGTTTTTTTGTAGACACGATATGGTCAACAAATGGTTCAACTCCATGGAGACGAGTATGATTAGCGGAGGCAACCTGTTGACCCAATGGCCATATACTCAAGCGTAGGTGGAAAGAGCCATGGATGGTGAGACGATGTTTCTCAATGGTTTGTGTGTGATACTGCAATGGTAACTAATTATTTCAATGTTGCAGGTATTCCATGTTTAATGGAGTTATTGACTCAAGGGCGGTGAGAGCTCAGATGTTAGGTCAATCATCGCAGGGCTCCTTAGGAGCTAGCTCTCACCGCTTAGAAGAATACTCTCAAGTGTTTCAGCTTACGGAAGAATTGAGGAAGAGAGACGAGGAAATGTGGCAGCGAGAAGAGGCAATGAGGCAGCGAGACGAGGCAATGAGGCAGCAACATGAGTATTATGCCGCTTGTTTAGCACAGCAGCAGACGATGATGCAAGTAAGTTCACTTTACTACATGTAGGATCAGAATAGCGACTAGAGGTGGTGAATAGACGCCTCGATAAATTATCTCAAATATGATAGCCTTTTTAAATCCACTCAATCCACCTCCAAAAGAACAAATACACTCAAAAATACTTCAGAAAATTTTTCCTTCCTTGTCGGACTTTGAAATTCCAAATTCAATTTCTCAGTTGGACTTTGAAGTGTCGACTTCCTTTTCAGTCGGTATTTGAAATACCGAATTGAGTCGGTAATTGGTACTCCGACTAAATGCATACACCCAGAAACCATGATTCTATATAATTGACAGTGGATTATGGCAAAAAAATCAGTCCAAAACACTTCACTAACTCACTGTCTATTCAAGTAGGATGATCACAAATCCAACAGATTTACACACAACCACTAGTTGAAAATTTGATGATGAACAGGGTAAATTTCAGGAACCAATGAGCTGAATATAATCTTGGCAATGAATCAAAAGAACACAGGCTGAGCAATAAAAAGATGATGAATTGAAAGCACTGAATGTACTAATTTCAATAGCAAACAACGATTCAAAACCAGATTAATCAAAGATTGAAATAGTATTGATAGCCGGATTAAAAAGAGATGCCACCAATAAAGCATTACTTATGTACAGTGTAAAAAGCAACTGCTTGGATGTGCATGACAAGCAACAGAACCTGAGAGTTAAAATCAAGAACTAAGTATGAGCATGAGAATCCCTGAATTTTACTAATTTCAGAAGATGAACAAAATGCTCTGCTAAATTCCACAGTAATTATAGTAGTAATAGTAGCATAACAATTTAACACAGTACTGCTTGTAAGTTTAAACTGGGAATGAATCAGAGAAAACCACAAAGACAAGAAACTGGTAGCAATACAAGAATAAGTCAGCTTCAGGGTGAAAATTCACATGAGATTGTTTATGCTACTATGCACTAATTTCTTTGTGCAGCCTCAAGTTAGTTTCTCTGAAGAATCAATCACACAAAATCTGATGGAAAGCTTATGGTTGAAGGAAATAAGTAGCAACCAAAGCACCACGTGCTATGTGCACTGTTGGGGGAAAATATCTCCTCTTCGGGGTTATTGCCGAAGCAGCACAAAAACAGCCAACTAGTTCGAAGATTGTCCGAAGACCTTCTTCGAAGATGCTCGGAACCTGGTTCGAAGCCCGAAGACAGACATTGGTTCAAAGTATGTCTTCGAACCAAAGCCCTTCAGGATCTTTTCTGCCAGCTAAGATGGAAGACTTATCTTCTATCCTATTAAATTAGTCTTTTACCATTTTAGCCCTATTAAGGAAACTGAATAGTTTCCTTAATGTCGGTTGTAATAGAGGGGTAAATAGGTCTTTTCCTTAATGTTTAGGCCTATAAATACCCCCCATTTCACCCTGTAATAGGGACCGATTACAAGTGAATCAATACACACTTTCAAACTATTCTAAGTTATTATCCTTTCGGAGGCTTAGAACAGTTTGCTTCGCAAACACTTCGTTTGTTAGTTTCTTTTCTACAGAAACCTGTTAGCGTAATCTTTTACGCCAACAGTTGGCGCCGTCCGTGGGGAACCTAGTCCAAAAAACTTCGTTCTCTACCAACCTCTTGCATCATGCCTCCTAAGCGGAGTGCACCTCGCAATCCCACTCGGAGGTCCTCTCGGATCTCCGGAGAGATACCCTTCGACACAGTCGAAGTCGGAGGGTCTTCGACTATCCCTCCACCTCTAACTCCGCAAGGGGCTTTTATCCCTCGAGGATACGAAACCTCTCCGCCAACCCCTTCTACACTCCGACCGCCCGGAGCCACTCTGCCACCCTCCATTCCGATTGGAACTGATCATACCAGTTCTCAAGACCCGGAAGGTCCTTCCGGAGGAGATGAAGATAGCCTTGGAGACATGGCCACTCAAATGGCCAATCTTCAAGCCGAGGTAGCGAGGTGGCGACAGAGGCTGCGAACAGGCTTCGCCCTCAAGCCACCCCAGCTATCCCCGAAGTGCACGAAGACGATGATCTTGATTATCCCGAAGCCCCGGAGAACGCTTCTTACGACAACGAATCTCCGTTGCATCCTGAGCTTCAGAAGATTCGCTTCAATCCGAAGTTTAAAACTTCGAAGCTCTGCAAGTATGCTGGAGACGAAGATCCCAGTGAGTTTGTGCGTTCTTATGCCCTAGCAATCGAAGCTAGTGGCGGAGACAGAGAAACTATGGCGAAGTGCTTCCCGTTAGCCCTTGAAGGAGTGGCGTTGAGATGGTTCTGGTCTTTAAAGCCAGGATCAATCGATTCTTGGTCACAGTTAAAAAGGAAGTTCATAAGTAACTTTCAGGGCACCTTCGTGCCCCCCATGTCGACAGGAAGCCTTTTCCAAGTGAAACAGCTCCCCGGAGAAACATTGAGGCAGTACTTCAAGCGCTTCGCTCACACGAAGTCGCAAATTCGGGGGCTGTCCACATCCTCGGTGGTTGATGCGGCTCGGGAAGGCGTCAGTCATAAAGGCCTTCTGGATAAATTGCATCGGAAAAGCATCACCACAGTATCACAGTTGATGTCGTACTTCGAGGAGTACTCGAAGTCGGAAGAAGGTTGGCTTCGGAGGACTACTGCTACTTCGACAGTGTTGACAGAAGTTCAAGCAGAAGTAAAGACTTCGGCTCCGCCGCAAGAGCCAGTCCCCGAAGTGCAACATGATAGAAGAAGAGGGCAAAAGCACCCTCGTTCTGAGGTCTTAAACATTGCACCCCCGCAGAAGTTTGCACCAAGAGCTCCGCAGGCCTGCGGGGAACAAGTCCAGCGGCTGGAGGCCGCCAGGGAAAACGGCTGGCAAAGGCCAGACCCTTTTTTGCTGTATTCATGGAGAGAACCGAAGCCATGCAACTGACACCTGCAAGGCTATTCTTACCCTTCGGGAGAATACTTGGAGAGAACTTCGGGTCGAGGTAGTACCGACCGAAGTCCAGCAGCAGCAGTGCGCTCGGAGCCGGTCCAGGCTGTAGCGCGAATAGAAAATTTTGATGCTGCAAGACATCCTCCGGTGGCCAATGTTATGCCACCTCCGAAGCAAGAAGAAGGGCAAGATAGAGGGAAGAGAGTAGTTCTCCCTATCTCCGGAGGAGGTACTCTCGGAAGCATGTCCAAGAGACAGCGAAGAGAGTACGTTCGAGAAGTAGGCCACATTGGAACTTCGTCATCTGCAGCTGCAATGCCGGAGTGGTCTCATGTTCCAATATCTTTCTCTGCGGAGGATGCAGCTGGTATCAAGTTCCCGCATACAGATCCATTGGTTATCACTGCTGATGTTGCAGGGACTGAGGTCCGAAGGGTGCTAATTGACGGAGGTAGCTCGGCAGATATCATATTTGTGCAAGCCTTCGATCAGTTATGCATTTCCCGAAAGCATCTTCTCCCAGCGGCTCGTCCTCTGCAAGGCTTCGCAGGACCTCCGCTAGATGCACTTGGCCAGATAGGCCTGGAAGTAACCTTCGGAGAAGGTTTACTAGCCCGAACTGAGGAAGTTATCTTTGACGTGGTAGATGCCCCGTATGCTTATAATGTTATCTTCGGCCGAGGCATGTTGAATCAGTTCGGAGCAGTGGCGCATCACAACTACTTGTGCATGAAGATGCCCACACAGTTAGGAGTTCTGACAATCTTCGGAGATCAGCCATAGCCCGGAGAGCAGAATATGGTCATGGTCCTCCTCTTGATCCGAGGCAAGTAAACAATGTCCAAGATAATGGAGAAATTTTTTCAGCCTCCTCCGAAGCTTCGAAGAAGTCATTTCCAAGACCAAGTCCCGAAGGAGAGATTGCAACGAAGGTCATTGTAAAAGATGGTAAAGAATACACTTTTCAATTTGGTAAAGATTTACCTCCCGAAGTTGCAACTTCCTTGGAAAAGGTCGTAGAAGAAAATCTGGATGTCTTCGCTTGGTCTGACGAAGATATCACCGGAGTCGATCGGGATATTATTGAGCACAGCTTGCTTGTAAACCCGAAGGCCCGGCCTGTTCGACAAGGGCTCCGGAAGATGTCCGCAGAGAGAGCTGCTCTAGCTAAGGACGAAGTTGAGAAACTGTTGAAGGCTGGGATTATCAGAGAAGTGGCCCATACAGAGTGGTTAGCCAACCCAGTCTTCGTCAGGAAAAAATCCTCCGGAAAGTGGCGCATGTGCATTGATTTTACATCATTGAATAAAGCGTGCCCACGTGACCCCTACCCCATGCCCCGAATTGATCAACTAGTTGACTCCACTGCAGGTTCGGAGTTACTAAGCTTCCTCGACGCGTATTCCGGCTATCATCAAATATGGTTAAAGCGCGAAGATGAAATCAAGACGAGCTTTGTAACTCCTTCGGGAGTCTTCTGCTATGTAAGAATGCCCTTCGGCCTAAGAAATGCCGGGGCTACTTTTTCAAGATTGGTTGCTAAGGCTCTAGGTCATCAACTAGGTCGCAATGTGGAGGCCTATATGGATGATATTGTAATAAAGAGTGCTTTAAAGCACCAACATAGCCTAGACTTAGCAGAAACATTCAATAGCCTTCGGGCATGTGGGATCCGCCTTAACCCCGAAAAATGTATATTCGGAGCTAAGGCTGGAAAGTTGTTAGGGTACTTAGTTTCAAGCAGGGGAATTGAAGCTAGCCCTACTCAAATAACTGCGCTGCAGAAGATGGCTCCTTCGGAGAATATAAAGCAAGTGCAAAAGCTGACCGGACGTCTGGCCGCACTTAGCAGGTTTTTATCAAGGTCTGCGGAGAGAAGCTTGCCAATCTTTAAAGCTTTGAAAGGGTCCGAAGATTTTGCATGGACACCGGAGTGTCAGAAAAGCTTCGAAGATATTAAAGATTATCTCAGCAATCTTGCTACACTTACGGTGCCTATTGCGGACGAAACCCTACTTCTGTATCTTGCAGCCACAGGCTCAGCAGTCAGCGCAGTCCTTGTCAGAGAAGCTGATATCAATGGGAAGTTGGTCCAAAATCCTGTGTATTTTGTATCCGAAGCATTGTCAGGAGCGAAGACAAGATACTCCGAACTTGAGAAGTTCGTTTATGCTCTGATAATGGCTTCAAGGAAGCTAAGACATTATTTTTTGGCTCACAATGTAATTGTACCAACTTCGTATCCTTTAGGAGATATGCTCCGAAGCAAAGATTCCACTGGAAGAATTGGAAAGTGGGCAGTAGAACTAGCACCCTTCGGCATATCTTTCCTGGCAAGGACAGCTATCAAATCTCAAGTCCTAGCAGACTTCGTAGCAGAGTGGACTCCACCTGCGAAGTTGACTCCGGAGAAATCAGATGACGGAGTCTGGACTGTTTACTCCGATGGAGCTTTCCAAGCATCCGGAGCAGGCATTGGGGCAGTATTAATTTCTCCATCAGGACAAAGAGCAATGTACTCCGCAAGACTCAACTTTAAGTCTACCAATAATATAGCGGAGTACGAAGGAATATTATTGGGACTCCGGAAAGCACGTGCTCTAGGGGCTACAAGGATAATTATAAAAACAGATTCTCAGATAGTAGCAGGGCACGTAGATAAAAGTTTTCAAGTCCGACATCCACAGCTTGCAAAGTACTTAGAAGAAATTCGCAAGATCGAAGCACATTTCAAGGGTATTTCCATTCGGAGTATACCAAGAGCTGAAAACGTGCAAGCGGACATTTTAGCGAAGGCTGCTGCCGGAGCTGTGGATGTGCCTGACGAAGCTTTCTATGAGGAGCTCAATATACCTTCGGTGCCACAAGTTGCTTCTGCAGAGATTCTCTGCATTCCTAGTGCAGATTGGAAAGATTCAATCATAGAACTCTTGCAAGGAGGAACAAATTTGCCCGAAGAGCCCCAATTGTCAAGGTTAAAGCTCAGAGCAAGAAACTATCAGTTAATCAACGGTATATTATACAAGGCCGGAGTATGTTCCCCTCTACTCCGATGTATATCTCAAGCCGAAGGCCAAGAAATTTTTCGAGAAATTCACGAAGGCCTTTGTGGAAGCCATTTAGCCCCTAGAGCTCTGGCAGGAAAAACACTTCGCCAGGGGCTTTATTGGCCCACAATAACAGCTGATGCGGAGAGCTTGGTCCGCACTTGCCAAGGATGCCAGTGGATGGGTCGACGGAGTCATCGCCCACCAACAGCTCTTCAAGTCATTGCTCCGGTATGGCCTATGGCCAGATGGGGTATGGATCTAATTGGTCCCTTTCCGTTAGCAAAGGGAAATCTGAAGTTCGCAGTGGTAGCTATTGAATATTTTTCTAAGTGGGTCGAAGCAGAGCCCTTAACAGCTATCACTTCGAATAATGTACAGAAATTCTTCTGGAAAAACATTATTTGCCGGTTCGGAGTGCCTAGATATCTCACAGTTGATAATGGAACACAGTTCGACGCAGAACCCTTCAGGAAGTTTTGCGGAGACTTAGGCATTCAACTATGTTTTGCTGCAGTGAGACATCCTCAGTCAAATGGAGCAGTTGAGCGAGCCAATGGAAATATCTTATCAGGGCTAAATCGAAGAATAGTAGGGTTGTCAAAGGGACTGTGGACCGAAGAACTTCCGAAGATTCTGTGGTCCATTCGGACTACGCAAACAAGGTCCACAGGTTTTACTCCGTTCAGACTACTATTCGGAGATGAAGCTATGACTCCAACGGAGCTCAAAGGGGGCTCCCTTCGCAGCACCGAACCAGACATCGAAGAAGAAAGACAAGCTTCGTTAGATTTGTCAGAAGAAACAAGGCTTCGAGCTGTAGCCAATTTATCAAAGTATCATCAGCAGACGAAGACTTGGTATGACCCGAAGGTTAAGCTCAGCGAGTTAAGACCGGGTCATCTTGTTCTACGAAGCATTATAGCACCAGGGAAGTTAGGCAATAAATGGGAAGGTCCATATCTAATCGTCCGCTCGGGGCGCCCTGGTTCATTTAAATTAGCTAATTTAGAAGGTGAAGAGTTAGCACATACTTGGCATGCGGAGCACCTAAAGCGATACTTCGCATAAGGGCCCCTTGTAATCTGTTTGTAATCACCTCTAAATTAATAAAACATACACCAGTGGTTTGCCCTTCCCCTTGACACTCCTAGTTTCCCGAGCGGACGCGCTGGGACGGAAGTCGATCGAGAGGGAAGTGTCATCAAGCTGGCTGTATTTCCGGACTTCGAACCCTTAAAGTCGAAGCCTCCGGTGTGGTGGCTGAAATCCATCCGGAGCCCAAGCTGATACCTTGTAGGCATCCGTAAAAGAGCCAATACCACATTCTATGGAGTCCAAGCTTCGGCTGGTAGACTTCCGTAAAAAGAGCCGAAGGTGGCCAAAATCTGCGGAGTCCAAGCTGCAGCTTGTCAGACTTCCGTAAAAAGAGCCGAAGGTGGCCAAATTCTGTGAAGTCCAAGCTCCGGCTGGTAGACTTCTGCAAAAAAGAGCCGTAGGTGGCCAAATTCTGCGAAGTCCAAGCTCCGGCTGGTAGACTTCTGCAAAAAAGAGCCCAAGTGGCCAAATTCTGCGAAGTCCAAGCTCCGGCTGGTAGACTTCTGCAAAAATAGCCGAAGGTGGCTACAATTTCTGCGAAATCCAAGCTCCGGCTGGTAGATTTCCACAAAAACAGCCGAAGGTGGCTAAAGCAAAACAGCATTTAAGCCATGAGCTTCGAATGACTGTTCATATGCGTCCAAAGTGACAAAAATTTTTTAAGACATTAAAGTGTCCTGGAAGTTATCTCAATTGATTTCTTTCATGAAATAAACAAAGGTACCAAGTTACCATTTTTCTGACTACAAATAGTCGAAGACATTTCATAAGATTTCAAAAGATCTTTAAATGACAGAGGGGCTCCGAACCCCCAAAAAATTGTACTCCGAAGTTTTTTCTTTGCGCATAACCATCTTCGAATACAGTTCGAAGTTGCTTATACCCAAAGAGGGGCTAGTAAATATGGAGACAATTTTAAATCGGCATTCATTATCAAAACAAATGTATTTACAAATTACATTATGAAAAATTGGTATCTATACCAAGAAGGAATCGGAGACCTCTTCGGTCCCGAGAGCTAGGGGTGGAACGACTAGTTCCAACATCGGAAGTTCTAAGAACTTTACGTTTAACTCTCTTCCTCCCCTTCGAAGCTCTAAAATCCTTCTGCTCTTGTTGAAGTTCGGCCCAAGTTCGAAGCCGCTCGGGGCTTCTCTCCCAGCTTCTAAGATCTTCAGATCTTTTATTTTGGGCTTCACCTTCGTCTTCGGACCAATTAGTGTCTTCAGAAGACGAGGTGTTTGCGTCGCTCTCTTTATCTTCCTCTTTAATATAAGACAATATGTCTTTGATTACTTCGGGCGCAATAACGCCGGAGTCATCTCGAGGGATAAGAAATCGAGGACGCTTATAACTTTTTAGAAGTTCGAAGGTGTTCCACAGTGAGCGAAGTTCGCTGTTAAGCTCTAACACTTCGATATCTTCCATAAGAGGCAAAGCCTAAAAATATGACAAACAAGATTTTCATTGATAAATATTTACAAGCATCAGCTTTACATAATCAAAAAATCCTAAATAATCCTAAACCTGCGGGTTCGGAGGAGGCTGACTGCTCGAAGCTTGGCTCCGAACTTGCTTTTGGCGTTGGCCTTCGTCAATCCAAGCCTTGATCGCAGATCGACCTTCGGCTCTCCATGAAGTCTGGAAGGCTCGCCAAGCAACAGCTACACCTTCGGAAGGTTTTAAAAGTCGGTCGTCGTCGAAGATGATGGAGCCCTGTGCGCTCGGAGTGATTGATCGGCCCAAATCCTCGTAGTAGCGAAGTATTCCAAGGGCAGACACTTGTCCGGAGAGTTCTCCATAACGTATGCCTGCCGTCTTCATTTGCTTCGCTGCTCCTTGGATCCTCTTTAGCCGGCGCAGCAGAGTTACATTGTCATCCGAAGGTAGTGATCCAGTAGTACCAAAGTACTCCAAGACACCTAACATTTGTTCAATGACCTCCGAAGCCACCTTCTCCGACTTAACCTTTTCTTCAATAAGCATATCCTTGGCCGAAGTTGTTTCAGCTAAAACTCCGGAGATTCGAGCGTTCTCCGTAGTCAAAGCATTCTTTTGAGTTCGGAGTTGGCCAGCCTCTTCTTGTAGCCTTACAAGTGCGGAGTCCTTCGCAGCATCCTCCGTCCGCAGTCTTTCAATCTCCGCTCGAAGCACAACTCTTTCTGCTTCGAGCTCTTTCCTTGCAGCTTCCAAACTTTGCCTAGCCCTTCGCTCTGCTATTATCACATTGTCCATTTGAGATACTCGACCTTCGGAGAAGTTAAGATTTCTTTGAAGAGTTTCGTTCTCTTCCCGAAGTTGAGCAATTTCATTTTCATTCGACAAAGCTGCAGCGCGGGCTAAGACTGCTTGCTAAGAAAAAGAAAAACTAGAATAAGAAATTGTTCATATATAATTCATTATTTGGTTCGAAGATGCTTTATACCTGATAAGCTGCTCTTTCCACAGCAAGGTTAAGCTCCGAACCCTTCACTCTGCTTAAACGGGCTACCAGTTCTGTTTCCCCGACTTGGCGACTGGCTTCACCCAAAGGTTTAACCAAAGTCCCAAGTCCGGTTTTCTCCTCCAAAAAAGGAGTTATGAGAGGAAGCAGTTTTGAAGCTTTCTGGTCAGCCCTGCTTAGCGAAGGTCCGGAGGTCTCTTCCGAGGCCCTTGGAACTTCAGAAGATGGCCCCCCCTCAGTCGATTCACTTTCGTCTGTTGACTCAGATGAAGTCGATCCTTGAGCTGGGAGGGGCTCGATGTGTCTTTTTCCTATTCCAGGCCCCGGTAGAGCAACTCCCGGTTGCGGCCCCGAAGTTGTCGAAGGTCTTAAAGTTGTATCTTCGAGGGATACTTCGACAACAGGAGGCTCTGAAAAACCAAAAATATTACACATTGTATAATTTTGCAAAAATTGATAAGAATTAAGCAAAATTTACCTTCGATATTCTCTGGAATATCGAGCACCGGGCTGATCGGAGGATCATAAGTGTAGTCCTCATCCGAATCAGCCGTTAAATCTTGGGCTACAGGAGCATCGTCCTGAAGAACCCTCGTTACTTCTTCGAGAATCGAAGCCATAGTGACTTCGACTCCCCCTTCATCCACTGAAACTCCGGCCTGAGTTGTGTCTTCCTGAACTACCGAAGTCATTGGTTGATCAACATTGTCTCCAGACTCCGGTATGTTCGCAGGCACTTCGGCCTCATTCACACCCATAGGGGCTTCGTTTTGTTCTCCCTGGGTATCCGGAGCTATTACTTCTTCGATGTTGGCTTGAGGCTCCGGAATACCTGCATTGTCTTCAATATGAATACTTTGTTGAGCCGCATCTTCGTCAATTAATCTTACTAATAAAATACCTTCGTCTTCTTTAGAGCTAGAAGCTGAAGCTCTTGAGCTCGAAGGTGCGAGGTTTTTCGGCTTCCGAGCCACCTTCTTTGTCGGAGTCTTTGCGGAGCTGGAGGCTCCAGCTTCGGCTACTCTCTTCTTGGGTCCTTTCTCTTGAGGCACCCAGTCCATCAGAGGGGGCGGAGTTAACTCCAACATTCCCCATACTCTGTTAAATCGCTCCCAACTTCCGACTAATTTGATTCGCCATTCTTTCTCGGACGAAGTTGGGGCACCAAGAATCTTCTCCGAAGCCCTTATAATTTGCTCTGAAGTAATAGGGGCTGAAGAAGCTAAAAATAACTCAAATTAATCTTTCTTCGAAGTAAATATGTATTATGCATGTTGGTTTCGAAGTTACCTGCAGGGCTCGAAGTATAGTTTATCTTGCGAAGACCGCCTTCGGAGTCATCTTCGAAGATGATAGGCCAGTTGGCCATCAGTGGAGGAATTTGAAGACCGATGAATTCTTCGGCCAAATCTCGCATACTGAGCCTCCGACTAATTTTTTCAAGCAGGTTCAGGCGGGCTTCGAGCTGACCTTCGTCGGGTTGCACTAGAGCTTCCTTCCGGAATCTGATTTCTTTGAGAGGTCCAGCTAAAGGACTGTTAACTCCGACTTCGGCGTAAAACCACCGCAGCACCCAATCAGTATACCATCTAGCGTTGATGGCCTTAGCAGGGAATCGCAGAGCATATTCATCTCGAAGCCTAAAATTGATGCTTCCGAAGGCAACCAATACTTTTTCACCTCCGGAGCCTACGGAAGTCTTCGGCTGACAAGTTGCTCTATGCAGTGCTGCGAAGACTTCAGCCCTCCCCTCACAACCTTCAGCTCTCAGAGCCCATTCGAAGATAGCTAATCTAGCTACAGCATTCGGAGACAGCTGGGGGAGGGTTACATGAAACAAGTCAAGGACTTCGGCCAAGAAATCTACAGCAGGGAGGCCCAAGCCTGCTTCGAAAAAAGCTTCGAACACTACGACTTCTCCGGGTCTTGGTGATGGGATTGCTTCTTTGCCTGGTTTTCGAACCATTACCCCATTGCTAATCTTACCCCCTGCTGTGATTGCCAAGGACTCTCTTTTGCAGGTCGAAGGTCCCAATTCAAAGGACTGATCCAAATATTTGGTCGATGGAGGGCACAGACCTTGGTCATCGGGGATTTGGGGATTTCTCCCCCCTGCCGCCATGGACATTGCCGCCTGCATCGAGGGTGCCGCCGCCAATGTTGCCGCCGCTGCTGCTGCGGCTGCCTGCTGCCGAGCCAAGGTCGAAGGTGGCGCAGATCCTTTGGTCTTCACCATCGCGATTGCCTGATCAACTTGAGAGAATGGGAACTAGGGCTCAAGAACTCGAAAGTTAGGGCTCAAGAACTCAAGAACTCAAGAACTCAAAAGGCTTTTGACTGGGAGCGAGCGATGAAAAAGTAATCGAGTAAGTTCCAGAGTTCTTTATTTATAACCTAAAACTTTCCGTTTGTTACCGTTTGGGCTCTGCTCTTTCGCATTCCCGCCTGTTATTTTTCTCCGAAAATAACGCCTCATATAACTCCGTTAGAAACAGAAACTAACGGCTATATTTTCTAAGTCTAAAAAGACTTTCGAACTTCCTGAGTCAGTTCTAAGATAGTTCGAAAAGTAATTACTTTATGACTGATTTGAAGTTCATATCTTCATGTATTTCGGAGATAAAACAAAAATCAATAACCCCTATGATTGGTTATCTTTTCTTTCCGTATACTGCTCTCCTAACGTTACAGGCCGAACGGAGAAGCGTATTCGAGGGGCTACTGTTGGGGGAAAATATCTCCTCTTCGGGGTTATTGCCGAAGCAGCACAAAAACAGCCAACTAGTTCGAAGATTGTCCGAAGACCTTCTTCGAAGATGCTCGGAACCTGGTTCGAAGCCCGAAGACAGACATTGGTTCAAAGTATGTCTTCGAACCAAAGCCCTTCAGGATCTTTTCTGCCAGCTAAGATGGAAGACTTATCTTCTATCCTATTAAATTAGTCTTTTACCATTTTAGCCCTATTAAGGAAACTGAATAGTTTCCTTAATGTCGGTTGTAATAGAGGGGTAAATAGGTCTTTTCCTTAATGTTTAGGCCTATAAATACCCCCCATTTCACCCTGTAATAGGGACCGATTACAAGTGAATCAATACACACTTTCAAACTATTCTAAGTTATTATCCTTTCGGAGGCTTAGAACAGTTTGCTTCGCAAACACTTCGTTTGTTAGTTTCTTTTCTACAGAAACCTGTTAGCGTAATCTTTTACGCCAACATGCACTTTGTTATAAATCACAATGCACAAAATTCAGCGAGTACCACGAGACCTTGTATCCCAGATAATTCTTGAAGAAAATAATCCAGAGAGAGAACCAAATAACACCTGGATGATCAGGGTATCTAAGAAATATGAACTTATTTCATTGAATTGATTAACAGCAAATGGAATTACGATGCATCTCATACTAAAGAAAATTCAGTGAGTCCAGAGACAATCCGAGCACATGTGATGCGAGATTATCACTGCTCAATGGTTCACAAAAATAAAATCATATGTAGATACCAGCACATGCGATGAACAGAGAAGTAAATCATGAAGAACAACAACTCATACCTGGCAAAAACTTTCGATATACTTCAGATACATAACAGTGCATGACTATGATTAGCAATACGGCAACGATGGCAGAAACATGACGATCTGCACTGTTCATCTGACAAAAGAACAACCGAGAAAGGAGAGGTTGCGGACAGGAACTATGGAGGAGTTAGCTAGGCACAGAACACTCAAACAAACAGACTGGAGGCAAAGAACCAAGAGAAATGTTGCTCCAGTTCTTCAACAGAACTGTTGAAGAAAATACAGTATAGATGATCAAATCAGAAGAAACCAGAGAGAAATAGCCTTGAAACATCAAATGGAAAGGCCAAAACAATCAATCGCTAATTTCAGCTGATAATAGAAAAGTTTTAGCAGATTGGAGAGATGAATTGAAAACACACCTGATTAATTTAGGCAATGGCGATCTGGTGCAGCAATTACCAATCTTGATGCTAGCGGTAGTCCTGTAGCAGGTAAAGCATGCGCACGGCAAGTGATGGTGAACAGAGCCGGCGAAAAGAATTTTTGAGCTACAGCCGCAAATACAGGAGAGATAAAAAAGTATTTTCTGGAATTCTATTCAGCCCCAAATGTTCAGCCACCAAAAAAACTGCTCAAATGTTCTCTCCAATGTCCCCCTAAACCCCTAGGCCTTGGGTTCATTATATAGAGAAAGCTATAAAGGTATTTCTGAAAAATGCCATTACGGTTTAATTACACTAGAATTACCTAATTACCCTTTAATATTTTTCAGAATTAAAAATTTAGAAAAATATCCAAAAGTCTACACCTATTTTATTACATGAATTAACCTATTATTTTAGTATTTTTTCAGAATTAAAAATTCAGAAAAATACTAAAAGATTACAGTTAATCTAGACGACTAAATAGAAAATTAAACTCCTATTTGTTGGAAATTAAAAACATTTTCTGATATGACGGTTGTTGACACAAAAACATGCCCCCGCACTTGGGTCAGTTCGACGATCCAAAAGTGTGTGGATACTTAGGGACAAGCCTAAGCGTAACACAACACTGACACCGCATTCTGACTACCCTAAATAGTGGCAACGGGGTGGAGTAATCAGGTAATCAGATCACACAAAATAATCCAATTAGCTAAAAAGAAATATATTAAACATAATAAATCAGCAAGCCGAGTGGAGCCTAACTGATTAGAAGTATATAATACGAAGGGTATCGCTGAAGGGTACCTACAGTGTCTGGTGCAAAGGGTCCAGCCAAAGGGTTCGTTCGGCGTTCGGACTAATCTGGTCCAAGGTGGGCTCCAAACAGATCTCGACACGACAATCACCTCCGAACAACGGGGTTCGACGCGAAGTCTCTGACATGATAAAATAACTCGAAC
The DNA here is from genome assembly GCA_019279435.1 of Zizania palustris. Lineage (NCBI taxonomy): Eukaryota > Viridiplantae > Streptophyta > Magnoliopsida > Poales > Poaceae > Zizania > Zizania palustris. The sequence continues at coordinate 50,672,214 of JAAALK010000080.1, forward strand.
ACTACACGTGGGTGTGACTTCGTCTGACACGGAGTACGAACGTGGTGAAGCCTGTCGTGACGAAGCCTATTGCGAGGCATGCTGGCGTGCGGGACTAGGTCAACCCGACAATAGTGTGATGGTCCGGCACGGGTAGTCGAAGTTAGGATTCTGCCGAGGGGTGTTCTGGTAGCCTCTGATACCAGTCTCCTGGCTCTGGACACCTCCGGCGAAGTGGCTCCAAGCGTGAAAAACCTGCAATAGAACAGAGATCAAGTGTCAATTCGGCCTAGGGACCGAATTCTGCTAAGTGTTGCACTAGGGAAACGAAGGTAACAATCTGTTACGCAGATTAGCGGATACTTCACAGGCAAAGTAACAAGGCGATAGCAATCTATTATGTAGATTAACAGATACTTCATAGGCGAAGTAACAAGGATTACCACTGTTCAAAAGTGGCCGGCAAAGGGCTTCCAGGCAAACACACGAAGGTTGAAGAAAAGTAAAGATAAAAGTAAAGGTACGGTTCAAAGCTAGGGCTTTGTGGTTTATTTATGTTGGGGGTTAATGAACCGGCCTCACCCGTATATTTATAGGGGCTAGTCTTCTAATCTCTAAGATTAATCTATTAAGATTCAGCCTAATCATGCTTAGGGATAAAATTAGCTAGAATAAGACTCAAACTCTATCTCTGGAATTCATCCCGAAGTGGTGGGCCTTCGGCTAGGCCCGCCGAAGCCTGCTCCTCGAGCCGAAGCTTCGGTGAGCCAGGCCTCCAAAGGCCTTCGGGCCGAAGCTAGCAGGCCTACTGGAAGCTTCCGAAGCCCATAGCTTTAGTGGTCCTTCGGCCCTGTAGGTCTTCGGCCCAATCCAGGACATGTGTATTTTTGGCCCAAATTACCAAAATTGATATTTTGACAATCTTAACCATTTAATGCCATTTTGTGCTATCAACACATGCCCCCTGCCTTTTAGTGAACTAAGTGAGCTAAAAGCATAATGGGCTAAGGACGATACTTCTCATATTGGACTTTCGACACTTTCAAGCCGATTGCCACACACTCGGGAAATACCTTTTTAAGTACCAACCATTCAAAGCTCTTCGAAACCGCTCTCCTTGTAGAGATTCTAACACATATGCATTAACTGGAGCGATTTCGGCTATTTTGAAAGGGCCTTCCCAACTAGGTGACCACTTACCGAATTTGGGACTCTTAGTGCCTAAGGTAAAAATCATTTTCCAAACTAAGTCACCAACTTGAAATGATTTTGGTTTAACTTTCTTATTGTAGGCTCTAGATATTCTCCTCTTATCTATCTCTATAGCTTCTAAAGCCCTTAGCCTCTTATTAGTCATGCCCTCTAAATTTTCATTTAAAAGAGTCTCATATTCATGGACCGATAAGCCATTTTGCTTTAGAACTCTTAAAGAGCCAAGATGTACTTCTACAAGTAGAACTGTCTCTTGCCCATATACTAGCTCATATGGACTAACTTTGGTGGCATCGTGCTTTGCAATTCTACAAGCCCATAGTGCCTCGGAAAGCACTTCAGCCACCTCTTAGGGAACTCTTCGATTTTCCTTTTAATGAGCTTAATCACAATTTTATCACTAGACTCGGCCTGACCATTGGCCTGAGCATAATATGGTGAAGAGTTTACCAACTTGATACCATAAAATTTGGCAAAGTCTCTCACTTCTTTAGAAACAAATGAAGTACCTTGATTTGTAGTGAGAGTTTGGGGAATACCGAATCTATGTATAATGTGCTTCAAGATAAAATCAATTACCTCGTTGCGAGTCATATTCTTGAGAGGCACGACTTCAGTCCATTTGGTGAAGTAATCTGCTGCCATCAACACAAACTGATGCCCTTTTGAAGGAGGATAAATCTGGCCAATGAAGTCTAAACACCAACCTCGGAATGGCCATGGCTTGATAATAGGGTTAAGCAATGAAGCAGGAGCTAGCTGAATATTTCCAAACTTCTATCACGCGTCACACCCTCTATAATATCTAAAACAATCCTCAGTCATAGTTGGCCAGTAGAAACCAGCTCTTTTGAGCATCCAACTCATTTTTTGGGCCGACTGATGAGTGCCACAAAGCCCTTCATGGACTTCTCCTGTAGCTACCTAGGACTGTTCATTGTCTAAACACCTTAAAAGCACTCCATCAACAGCCCAGTGATACAGTACATCATCTAACAACACAAACATAAATTATTGTCGCCGAACTTTTCGATCAACCCTTTGACTAGGATTTCTCAAATATTGGACGATTGGAATTCTCCAATCATCCTTATAGACAGTCGGAGGATCTGTTGACTCCTTTCCTAGAGTGATGTCTAAGCTACTGATTTCAGAGTGCCCTGGGCCTTTCCCACTTCTACCGAAGCTTGATGGGGTCGGTCGTGTGGGGTCAATCAGGACGAAGCCTTCCATTGGAGGGTTTTCGCTTCCGAAGACCTCTGCTGTCCAACGGGCTTCGACATAGGGGCTGCAGCACGCAAGATCCTTCGGTGGACGAAGTGTCCCGGCCTAGGGGCTCCGGCGAGCGGTACTCTCTGGTGGCTGGAGGGGTCCGACCCAGAGTTTTCGACAGCCCTGGCGCCTGCCTGAAGCTTCTAGCTTCGGTAGTAGAACCAAGCATTGGCTCCTTTTGTACAGAAAATTTACCTCTTCTGACTTGATAGCCAAATGCTTGCTGAGCCAAATCATTTGCAATTGAATTGGCTTCTCTTGACACGTGAGAAATTTTGAAATTGTCAAAAGTAACAACTATGTCTAAACATTTGTCCAAGTAACTATTTAGCAAGTCATTAAAGCATTGAGCATTTTTAGCTACCTGTTGCACTACTAACAAAGAATCACCATATGCATGGACATGTTTAGCACCTACAGTTTCTAGTAATTCAAGACCTAGCAGTACAGCCTCATATTCAACTTGGTTATTAGTGTAGGGAAATTCTAAACGGGTTGAGGTCTCAAAGTGCATGCCATTAGGTGATATGAGAACCACTCCAATACCTTGGCCACTCTTGCAAGCCGAACCATCAAAATAAAGTTTCCATGGAACTACCTCAATTAGATCAACATTGTCACTCCAACTGACATCTATGTGGTGATCAATTATAAAATTAGCGACAATTTGACCTTTCATAGCTCTTAGGGGTTCATAGGCCAAATCATACTCAATAAAAGTGTAAGCCCAGTTTTTGATTCTTCCACTTTGAATCGGCTTTTGCAACATGTATTTTATAACATCGGATTGTCAAGCGACAATACATGTAGTAGGGAGAAGAGAGTGACATAGTTTGGTACATGCGTAGTAAATTGATAAACATAAACGCTCCACAAACACGTACCTGGTTTCAGCGACCATCAGACGACAACTCAAGAATGTGATAATGTAATATTTTCTTTCCACCTCCTGGGTTAGCACGACCCCTATCACGCTATCTCCGCCAGCAATGTATAACCGAAACGGAATCCTAGCTTTTGGTGCTCTCACCACGGGTGGTGATGACAAGCACTCTTTAATCTTTTCAAAGGCGCTTTGCTGACTTGCCCCCCAAGTGAACTCGGCTTCATTCTTTAGCTGGAGTATAGGGACAAAGGCATCAATCTTACCAGACAAGTTAGATATAAATTGACGCAAATAATTCACCTTGCCTAGCAACTTCTGCACATCTTTCTTACATGTCGGCGCTGCAAAGTTTCTAATCTTCTCAAGCCTCTTAGGATCAATTTCTATACCTCTTTCGTGAATCATGAATCCTAAGAACTTGCCCGCCGACACGCCAAAAGCACATTTGAGTGGATTCATTTTCAAGCCGTACTGTCGCATCCTATCAAAAGCAACTTTCAAATTGGCTAAGTGGTTTCCCATAGCGTCCGATTTGACTACAACATCATCTATGTAAACTTCTAACATAACTCCTAACAAGTCATGAAAGATCAAATTCATAGCACGTTAATATGCAGCGCCAGCATTCTTTAAACCAAAAGTCATAACGACCCACTCGAACAAGCCAACAAAACCAGGGCATCGAAAGGCTGTCTTGTAGACGTCCTCTTCGGCCATAAAGATTTAATTATAACCAACATTGCCAATAAGAAAACTTAGTACCTTGTGTCCTAAAGCATCGTTGATTAGCATGTCGGCTATCGACATGGGGTACTCGTCCTTTAGAGTGGCCTTGTTCAGATCCCTGAAATCAATACAAACTCGTATTTTGTCGCTCCCCTTCATTTCTACAAGCCCAATGTTAGTGACCCATTCAGCATAATTGCACAGCCTAATAAACTCAGCCTTGAGTAATCTCTCCACTTCTTTAACTTGGTCATAGACGACTAAATTAAAGCGACGAGGAGGTTGTTTATAAGGCCTAAATCCAGATTTGATAGGCATCCAATGCTCCACAAGCTCGCGACTTAATCTAGGCATCTCGCTATACTCCCATGCAAAACAATCAACATATGAACGAAGCAACTTTATTACTTCGGCCTTCTCATCAGCTTGTAAATGTTGGTTTACAAAAGTCAGCCTTGGAACACTACCATTTCCTATGTTAATTTCCTCTAAAAGATCGGCCGATGCAAAACCTTGTCCTAATTTCTCTACTTCGCTAAAGTCTTCGATGGCCTCGATAATGCCATCTTTAGCAGACCGATATTGCTCCACACGACACTTCAGCCAATCTAGATTACTTTTGCTAGACATGACTACTAATTTAGAAATTTCCATGCTACACCAGCCGGCTTTACAGATACTGGTACGAAACGTCCTCCGGACACGATAACAAAGTCGTAATCCAAAAGATCCCTACCCGATAGACATTCTACTTTATTGTGGATGGCATCAATGGACATGTCGGCCACTGCTACCTAGGCCAAAGTGTCTGCGGGTATGACCTCTACCTCATTGTCATCCCACTGAATCATGCATTGGTGCAAAGTAGAAGGAATGCGGCAGTTTGCGTGAATCCAGTTACACCCGAGTAGCACACTGTAGTTACCTTGCACATCAACGACGAAAAATGTTGTTGGCAACGTCTTGTTGCCTACTGTCAACTCCATGGAGAGCATGCCTTTGGCCACGGAACTCTCGCCGTTGAAGCCGTTGAGCATTAAGTTAGTTTTCTTCAAGTCCTCCTCGTTCCTTCCAAGTTTCCTAAATAGAGAGTAAGGCATTAGGTTAACAGTGGCACCACCGTCAACAAGCATCCTGGAGATCGGCGTCTCGTCAATGTGACCTCTGACATAGAGAGGCTTTAGATGGCGATCTATATCCTCAGGTTTCTCAAAAATAGCATTGCGTGGGATGATGTTCAACTAAGCGACCTCGGCTCATCTTGGGGTAGGGCAATCTTGGTAGGTAGCATGACGACGTTGATGACCATCGCTTGAGGTGCGGGTCCCTCAGAGATGGGCGAGTAGTCGTCATCGAGCGCATCATCATCGTCGCTTGAACTAGGAGCCAGGTTGGTTGTCTCAACCGGCTTGATCCTCCATACCTTCCTTGTTGTTGGCCGAGGGTGGATTTCCTCAAAGATGGCATCTCGCTCATTCTCGGCTTTCTTCTCGCACATCTCTTGTGCCCGTAGGCATTGTAGATGCCTTTTCTATGATTTGGACATACGTGGAGGTGCCCAAGATGGTTGTGGCTTGGTACCAGGCCCCATTGTCCTATTTCTGTGATTTTTGGCCAAAGGGGTACCACCTAGATCGGCCTCACATGTTTCGTAATCGGAGGGTCCTTCACTACCAACCCTGCCAATCGGACCGACCTCGTTCGGGCGATCGGACTAGGCTCCGGTGCTGGCTTCGGCTAGAGTAGAAGACTTATCTCTGTCAGGCTTCATTGAGAGGGCCTTCGTGATTGGGACTTCCTGAGACCCTATTTTGACTATGATAGTGTTGGGGGAAAATATCTCATCTTCGGGGTTATTGCCGAAGCAGCATTAAGACAGCCAACCAGTTCGAAGATTGTCCGAAGATCATCTTCGAAGATGCTCAGAACCCCGTTCAAAGCCCGAAGACAGGCACTGGTTCGAAGTATGTCTTCGAACTAAAGCCCTTCAAGATCTTTTCTGCCAGCTAAGATGGAAGACTTATCTTCTATCCTATTAGATTAGTCTTTTAGCATTTTAGCCCTATTAAGGAAACCGAATAGTTTCCTTAATGTCGGTTGTAATAGAGGGGTAAATAGGTCTTTTCCTTAATGTTTAGGCCTATAAATACCCCCCATTTCACCCTGTAAGAGGGATCGAATACAAGTGATTCAATACATACTTTCGAACTATTCTAAGCTATTATCCTTTCGGAGGCTTAGAACAGTTTGCTTCACAAACACTTCGTTTGTTAGTTTCTTTTCTACAGAAACCTGTTAGCGTAATCTTTTACGCCAACAGTTGGCGCCGTCCGTGGGGAGCCTAGTCCAAAAAACTTCGTTCTCTACCAACTTCTTACATCATGCCTCCTAAGCGGAGCGCACCTCGCAATCCCACTCGGAGGTCCTCTCGGATCTCCGGAGAGATACCGTTCGACACAGTCGAAGTCGGAGGGTCTTCGACTATCCCTCCACCTCAAACTCCGCAAGGGGCTTCTATCCCTCGAGGATACGAAACCTCTCCGCCAACCCCTTCCATACTCCGACCGTCCGGAGTTATTCCACCACCCTCCATCTCGATTCGAACTGATCATACTAGTTCTCAAGACCCGGAAGGTCCTTCCGGAGGAGATGAAGATAGCCTTGGAGACATGGCCACTCAAATGGCCAACCTTCAAGCTGAGGTAGCGAGGTGGCGACAAGAGGCTGCGAACAGGCTTCGCTCTCAAGCCACCCCAGCTATCCCCGAAGTGCCCGAAGACGATGATCTTGGTTATCCCGAAGCCCCGGAGAACGCCTCTTATGACAATGAATCTCCGTTGCATCCTGAGCTGCAGAAGGTTCGCTTCGATCCAAAGTTCAAAACTTCGAAGCTCTGTAAGTATGTCGGAGATGAAGATCCCGGAGAGTTCGCGCGTTCTTATGCCCTAGCGATTGAGGCTAGCGGCGGAGACAGAGATACTATGGCGAAGTGCTTCCCGTTAGCCCTTCAAGGAGTGGCGTTGAGATGGTTCTGGTCTTTAAAGCCAGGATCAATCAATTCGTGGTCACAGTTGAAGAGGAAGTTTATAAGTAACTTTCAGGGCACCTTCGTGCCTCCCATGTCAACAGGAAGCCTTTTCCAAGTGAAACAGCTCCCCGGAGAAACATTGAGGCAGTACTTCAAGCGCTTCGCTCACACGAAGTCGCAAATCCGGGGGCTGTCCACATCCTCAGTGGTTGATGCGGCTCGGGAAGGCGTCAGTCATAAAGGCCTTCTGGATAAACTGCATCGGAAGAGCATCACCACAGTATCACAGCTGATGTCATACTTCGAGGAGTATGCGAGGTCAGAAGAGGGTTGGCTTCGGAGGACTGCTGCTGCTTCAACGGTATTGCAAGAAGTTAAAACAGAGGTGAAGACTTCGGCACAGCCGCAAGAACCAGTCTTCGAAGCGCAGCATGATCGAAGAAGAGGGCAAAAGCACCCTCGCTCTGAAGTCTTAAACATTGCACCCCCACAGAAGTTTGCACCAAGAGCTCCACAGTCTGCGGGGAACAAGTCCAGCGGCTGGAGGCCGCCAGGGAAAACGGCTGGCAAGGGCCAGACCCTTTTTTGCTGTATTCATGGAGAGAATCGAAGCCATGCAACTGACACTTGCAAGGCTATCCTTACCCTAAGGGGAGAATACTTGGAAAGAACTTCGGGTCGAGGCAGTACCGACCGAAGTCCAGCAGCAGCGCGCCCAGACCCGGTCCAGGCTGTGGCGCGGATAGAAAATTTTGATGCTGCAAGGCACCCTCCGGTGGCCAATGTTATGCCACCTCCGAAGCAAGAAGAAGGGCAAGATAGAGGAAAGAGAGTAGTTCTCCCTATCTCCGGAGGAGGTACCCTCGGAAGCATGTCCAAGAGACAGCGAAGAGAGTACGTTCGGGAGGTAGGCCATATTGGGACTTCGTCATCTGCAGCTGCAATGCCGGAGTGGTCTCATGTTCCAATATCTTTCTCTGCGGAGGATGCAGCTGGTATTAAGTTCCCGCATGCAGATCCATTGGTTATCACTGCTGATATTGCAGGGACTGAAGTCCGAAGGGTGCTAATTGACGGAGGTAGCTCGGCAGACATCATTTTTGTGCAAGCCTTCGATCAGTTATGCATTTCCCGGAAACATCTCCTCCCAGCGGCTCGTCCTCTGCAAGGCTTCGCAGGACCTCCGCTTGATGCACTTGGCCAGATAGGCTTGGAAGTAACCTTCGGAGAAGGTTTACTAGCCCGAACTGAAGAAGTTATCTTTGATGTGATAGATGCCCCGTATGCTTATAATGTCATCTTCGGACGGGGCATGTTGAATCAGTTCGGAGCTGTGGCGCATCACAACTACTTGTGCATGAAGATGCCCACACAAGCAGGAGTCCTGACAATCTTCGGAGATCAAGCCATGGCTCAGAGGGCAGAATATGGTCATGGTCCTCCTCTCGATCCGAGGCAAGTAAATAGTGTCCAAGATAATGAAGAAATTTTTTCAGCCTCCTCCGAAGCTTCGAAGAAGTCGTTTCCGAGACCAAGTCCCGAAGGAGAGATTGCAACGAAGATCATTGTTAAAGATGGTAAAGAATACACTTTTCAAATTGGTAAAGATTTACCTCCTGAAGTTGCAACCTCCTTGGAAAAAGTCGTGGAAGAAAATTTGGATGTCTTCGCTTGGTCTGACGAAGATATCACCGGAGTCGATCGGGATATTATTGAGCACAGTTTGCTTGTAAACCCGAAGGCCCGGCCTGTTCGACAAGGGCTCCGGAAGATGTCCGCAGAGAGAGCTGCTCTAGCTAAGGACGAAGTTGAAAAACTGTTGAAGGCTGGGATTATCAGAGAAGTGGCCCATACAGAATGGTTAGCCAACCCAGTCTTCGTCAGGAAGAAGTCTTCCGGGAAGTGGCGCATGTGCATTGATTTCACATCTCTGAATAAAGTGTGCCCACGTGACCCCTACCCCATGCCCCGAATTGATCAACTAGTTGACTCCACTGCAGGTTCGGAGTTACTAAGCTTCCTTGACGCGTATTCTGGTTATCATCAAATATGGTTGAAGCGCGAAGATGAAATCAAGACGAGCTTTGTAACTCCTTCGGGAGTCTTCTGCTATGTAAGAATGCCCTTCGGCCTAAGAAATGCCGGGGCTACTTTTTCAAGATTAGTTGATAAGGCTCTAGGTCATCAACTAGGCCGCAATGTAGAGGCCTATATGGATGATATTGTAATAAAGGGTGCTTTAAAGCACCAACATAGCCTAGACTTAGCAGAAACATTCAATAGCCTTCGGGCATGTGGGATCCGTCTTAACCCCGAAAAATGTATATTCGGAGCTAAGGCTGGAAAGTTGTTAGGGTACTTAGTTTCAAGCAGGGGAATTGAAGCTAGCCCTACTCAAATAACTGCGCTGCAGAAGATGGCTCCTCCGGAGAATTTAAAGCAAGTGCAAAAGCTGACTGGACGTCTGGCCGCACTTAGCAGGTTTTTATCAAGGTCTGCGGAGAGGAGCTTGCCAATATTTAAAGCTTTGAAAGGGTCCGAAGATTTTGCATGGACACCGGAGTGTCAGAAAAGCTTCGAAGATATTAAAGATTATCTCAGCAATCTTGCTACACTCACGGTGCCTATTGCGGACGAAACCCTACTCCTGTATCTTGCAGCTACAGGTTCAGCTGTCAGCGCAGTCCTTGTCAGAGAAGCGGATATCAATGGGAAGTTGGTCCAAAATCCTGTCTATTTTGTATCCGAAGCATTGTCAGGAGCGAAGACAAGATACTCCGAACTTGAGAAGTTCGTTTATGCTTTGATAATGGCTTCGAGGAAGCTAAGACATTATTTTTTGGCTCATAATGTAATTGTACCAACTTCGTATCCTTTAGGAGATATGCTCCGAAGCAAAGATTCCACTGGAAGGATTGGAAAGTGGGCAGTAGAGCTAGCACCCTTCGGCATATCTTTCCTGGCAAGGACAGCTATCAAATCTCAAGTCCTAGCAGACTTCGTAGCAGAGTGGACTCCACCTGCGAAGTTGACTCCAGAGAAATCAGATGACGGAGTTTGGATTATTTACTCCGATGGGGCTTTCCAAGCATCCGGAGCAGGCATTGGGGCAGTATTGATTTCATCGTCAGGGCAAAGAGCAATGTACTCCACAAGACTCAACTTTAAGTCTACCAATAATATAGCGGAGTATGAAGGGATTTTATTGGGACTCCGGAAAGCACGTGCTCTAGGGGCTACAAGGATAATTATAAAAACAGATTCTCAGATAGTAGCAGGGCACGTAGACAAAAGTTTTCAAGTCCGACATCCACAGCTTGCAAAGTATTTAGAAGAAATCCGCAAGATCGAAGCACACTTCAAGGGTATTTCCATTCGGAGTATACCAAGAGCTGAAAACGTGCAAGCGGACATTTTAGCGAAGGCTGCAGCCGGAGCTGTGGATGTGCCTGACGAAGCTTTCTATGAGGAGCTCAATGTACCTTCGGTGCCACAAATTGCCTCTGCGGAGATTCTCTGCATTCCTAGTGCAGATTGGAAAGATTCGATCATAGAACTCTTGCAAGGAGGAACAAATTTGCCCGAAGAGCCCCAATTGTCAAGATTAAAACTCAGAGCAAGAAATTATCAGTTAATCAACGGTATATTATACAAGGCCGGAGTATGTTCCCCTCTACTCCGATGCATATCTCAAGCCGAAGGCCAAGAAATTCTTCGAGAAATTCACGAAGGCCTTTGTGGAAGCCATTTAGCCCCTAGAGCTCTGGCAGGAAAAACACTTCGCCAGGGGCTTTATTGGCCCACAATAACAGCTGATGCGGAGAGCTTGGTCCGCACTTGTCAAGGATGCCAGTGGATGGGTCGACGGAGTCATCGCCCATCAACAGCTCTTCAAGTCATTGCTCCGGTATGGCCTATGGCCAGATGGGGTATGGATCTAATTGGTCCCTTTCCGTTAGCAAAGGGAAATCTGAAGTTCGCAGTGGTAGCTATTGAATATTTTTCTAAGTGGGTAGAAGCAGAGCCCTTAACAGCTATCACTTCGAACAATGTACAGAAATTCTTCTGGAAGAACATTATTTGCCGGTTCGGAGTGCCTAGATATCTCACAGTTGATAATGGAACACAGTTCGACGCAGAACCCTTCAGGAAGTTTTGCGAAGACCTAGGCATTCAACTATGTTTTGCTGCAGTGAGACATCCTCAGTCGAATGGAGCCGTAGAGCGAGCCAATGGAAATATTTTATCAGGGCTAAATCGAAGAATAGTAGGATTATCAAAGGGACTGTGGACCGAAGAGCTTCCAAAGATTCTGTGGTCCATTCGGACTACGCAAACAAGGTCCACAGGTTTTACTCCGTTCAGACTACTATTCGGAGATGAAGCTATGACTCCAACGGAGCTCAAAGGGGGGTCATTTCGCAGCACCGAACCGGACATCGAAGAAGAAAGACAAGCTTCGTTAGATTTGTCAGAAGAAACAAGACTTCGGGCTGTAGCTAATTTATCAAAGTATCATCAGCAGACGAAGACTTGGTATGACCCAAAGGTTAAGCTCAGCGAGTTAAGGCCGGGTCATCTTGTTCTACGAAGCATTATAGCACCAGGGAAGTTAGGCAATAAATGGGAAGGTCCATATCTAATTGTCCGCTCAGGGCGCCCTGGTTCATTTAAATTAGCTAATTTAGAAGGTGAAGAGTTAGCACATACTTGGCATGCGGAGCACCTAAAGCGATACTTCGCATAAGGGCTCCTTGTAATCCGCTTGTAATCACCTCTAAATTAATAAAGCATACACCCTGATAGTTGCCTTCCCCTCATAAACTCCCAGCTTCCCGAGCGGACGCGCTGGAACCGTGGGGTCGACCGGGAGGGAAGTGTCATTAAGCTGGGCTGTATTTCCGGACTTCGTACCCATAAAGTCGAAGCCTCTGGTGTGGTGGCTGAAATCCATCCGGAGCCCAGGCCACGGCTTGTAGGCATCCGTAAAAGAGCCAATACCACATTCTACGGAGTCCAAGCCATTGGCTGGTAGACTTCCGTAAAAAGAGCCGAAGGTGGCCAAAATCTGCGGAGTCCAAGCTGCAGCTTGCAGACATCCGTAAAAAGAGCCGAAGGTGGCCAAATTCTGCGAAGTCCAAGCCATTGGCTGGTAGACTTCTGCAAAATAGCCGAAGGTGGCTACAATTATACGGAGTCCAAGCCATTGGCTGGTAGACATCCGTAAAAAGAGCCGAAGGTGGCCAAATTCTGCGAAGTCCAAGCCATTGGCTGGTAGACTTCTGCACAAATAGCCGAAGGTGGCTAAAGTAAAACAGCATTTGAGCCATGAGCTTCGAATGTCTGTTCATATAAGTCCAAAGTGACAAATTTCTTAAGACACTAAAGTGTCCTGAAAGTTATCTCAATTGATTTCTTTCGTTAAACAAAGGTACCAAGTTACCATTCTTCTGACTACAAAAAGTCGAAGGCATTTCATAAGATTTCAAAAGATCTTTAAATGACAGAGGGGCTCCGAACCCCCAAAAAATTGTACTCCGAAGTTTTTTCTTTGCGCATAACCATCTTTGAATACAGTTCGAAGTTGCTTATACCCAAAGAGGGGCTAGTAAATATGGAGACAATTTTAAATCGGCATTCATTATTGAAATAAATGTATTTACAGATTACATTATGAAAAATTGGTATCTATACCAAGAAGGAATCGGAGACCTCTTCGGTCCCGAGAGCTAGGAGTGGAACGACTAGTTCCAACATCGGAAGTTCTAAGAACTTTATGTTTAACTCTCTTCCTCCCCTTCGAAGCTCTAAAATCCTTCTGCTCTTGTTGAAGCTCGGCCCAAGTTCGAAGCCGCTCGGGGCTTCTTTCCCAGCTTCTAAGATCTTCAGATCTTTTATTTTGGGCTTCACCTTCGTCTTCGGACCAATTAGTGTCTTCAGAAGACGAGGTGTTTGCGTCAATCTCTTTATCTTCCTCTTTAATATAAGACAATACGTCTTTGATTACTTTGGGCGCAATAACGCCGGAGTCATCTCGAGGAATAAGAAATCGAGGACGCTTATAACTCTTTAGAAGTTCGAAGGTGTTCCACAATGAGCGAACTTCGCTGTTAAGCTCTAACACTTCGATATCTTCCATAAGAGGCAAAGCCTAAAAATATGACAAACAAGACTTTCATTGATAAATGTTTACAAGCATAAAGCTTTACATGGTTAGAAATCCTAAAATATTCCTAAACCTGCGGGTTCGAAGGAGGTTGACTGCTCGAAGCTTGGCTCCGAACTTGCTTCTGGCGTTGGCCTTCATCAATCCAAGCCTTGATCGCAGAACGACCTTCGGCTCTCCACGAAGTTTGGAAGGCTCGCCAAGCAGCAGCTACACCTTCGGAAGGTTTGAGAAGTCGGTCGTCGTCGAAGGTGATTGGACCTCTTCCTGCGTCCGGAGTTATTGATCGGCCCAAATCCTCGTAATAGCGAAGTAGACCAACAGCAGACACTTGTCCGGAGAGTTCTCCGTATCTAATGCCCGCCGTCTTCATCTGCTTCGCCACCCCTTGGATCCTTTTCAACCGGCGCAGAAGGCTGATGTTATCATCAGAAGGGAGAGTTCCGGTAGTACCAAAGTACTCCAGGACATCTAACAACTGATTCATAACCTCCACAGCCACCTTCCCAGACTTCAACTTATCTTCGTTCAGCGCATCCTTCGTCGAAGTAACTTCGTCCAAAACCCCAGAAAGCCTAGCATTCTCAGTGGTCAAAGTGTTTTTCTGGGTCAACAGTTGGCTAGCTTCCTCTTCGAGTCGGACGAGCCTAGACCCTGCAGTAGCATGCTCCGCCCGCAGTTTTTCAACCTCTGCTCGAAGCACAATCCTCTCCGCTTCGAGCTCTTTCTTTGCAGCTTCCAAGCTTTGCCTGGCCCTTCACTCTGTTGATATTATATTGTCCATTTGAGTCACTCGACTTTCAGAGATGTTAAAATTCCTTTGAAGAGTGCTATTTTCTTCCCGAAGCCGAGCGATTTCTTCGTCATTGCATAGACTTGCAGCTCGGGCCAAGACAGTTTGCTGTCAAAATAAAAACTAAAGTAAATATTTATTCGAAGATAAATTCTATAATATTTCGCAGTTACTTCGTACCTGGTAGGCTGTACGTTCAATAACGGCATTAAGCTCCGTCCTATCAGCCTTGCTCAGGATGGCCACTAATTTGGTCTCCCCTATGTCACGACTAGCTCGATCCAAAGGTTCGAGCAAAGTCCGAAGACCAGTTGTTTGCCCTAAGAAAGGAGCCAGCAAGGGGAGCATGCTTATTGCCTCTTGGTCATCTTCGTTCAACGAAGGACCGGAGCTTTGGCCTATGGTCTTCGGAGCCACTGGAGTTTGAGCCTTCCTGGAAGATTGGCTCTCGTCTGTTGAATCAGACGGAGTTGATTCGGAGCTTATAGCAGGCAGGGGCTCTATTTGTCTTTTGCCTCTTCCAGGTCCCTTTTGAGTAACTCTCAGGGCTGGCTCCGAAGTCGTCGAAGGCCCAGGAATTATTTCCTCCTGACGGACTTCTTCCATAGGAGTGGGCTCTGTAAAATAATGAAAAGTATTATACATAGTATAAATACTCAAATAAATACAAAAAGTTATTCGAAGTCTACCTTCGGCATTTTGCGGAGGAGTCATCGTCGGACTGTTTGGTGGATCGAAGGCTAATTCTTCATCCGAATCAGCCGTTAAATCTTGGACTGCAGGAGCATCGTCCTGGGCAGTCCTCGTTGCTTCTTTGGGAATCGAAGCCATAGTGACTTCGACCCCACCTTCATTCACAGGAACTCCGTCCTGAGTTACATCTTCTTGAACTACCGAAGTCCTTGGTTGATCAACATTTTCTCCGGGCTCCGGTACGTTCGTAGGTACTTCGGCTTGTGCGGCCCTTTGAGTTTCATTCTCTTCCATCAGGTGCACAAGTAATCTCCCCGTTTCTTCTTGGGAGTCGGAAACCAAAGCTCTTGAGCTCGAAGGTACAGGATCTAAAGGTGCGAGGTTCTTCGGCTTCCGAGCCACCCTCTTCACCGGAGTTTTTGCTGAACTTGAAGTTCCAGCTTCGGCTTTCCTTTTCTGAGGCCCTTTCTCCAAAGGCGCCCAATCCATCAGAGGGGGAGGAGTGAGTTTCAGCATTCCCCATACTCTGTTAAATCTCTCCCAACTCCCAACCAGTTTAATTCGCCACTCTTTCTCAGTCGGAGTTGGAGCACCCAAGATCTTTTCCGAAGCCCTTATAATCTGTTCTGAAGTAACAGGGGCTGAAGAAACTGCAAAATAAATAATTCAAGTCAGTTTTTTCTTCGAAGTAAATATGTTTAATGCATGTTGGTTTCGAAGTTACCTGTAGGAATTGAAGTCAAGTTAATTTTGCGAAGACCGCCTTCGGAGTCATCTTCGAAGATGATAGGCCAGTTGGCCATCAGTGGAGGAATTTGAAGACCGATGAATTCTTCAGCCAAGTCTCGCATACTGAGCCTTCGGCTGACTTTTTCAAGCAGGTTCAGACGGGCTTCGAATTGGCCTTCGTCGGGACGCACCAAAGCTTCGTTTCGGAATTGGATTTCTTTAAGGGGTCCGGCCAGAG
>JAAALK010000080.1:50688935-50712483 GCA_019279435.1 Zizania palustris
CTCGGTGGTAGACTTCTGCAAAAAAGAGCCGTAGGTGGCCAAATTCTGCGAAGTCCAAGCTCCGGCTGGTAGTAGACTTCTGCAAAAAAGAGCCCAAGTGGCCAAATTCTGCGAAGTCCAAGCTCCGGCTGGTAGACTTCTGCAAAAATAGCCGAAGGTGGCTACAATTTCTGCGAAATCCAAGCTCCGGCTGGTAGATTTCCACAAAAAACAGCCGAAGGTGGCTAAAGCAAAACAGCATTTAAGCCATGAGCTTCGAATGACTGTTCATATGCGTCCAAAGTGACAAAATTTTTTAAGACATTAAAGTGTCCTGGAAGTTATCTCAATTGATTTCTTTCATGAAATAAACAAAGGTACCAAGTTACCATTTTTTCTGACTACAAAGGTCGAAGACATTTCATAAGATTTCAAAAGATCTTTAAATGACAGAGGGGCTCCGAACCCCAAAAAATTGTACTCCGAAGTTTTTTCTTTGCGCATAACCATCTTCGAATACAGTTCGAAGTTGCTTATACCCAAAGAGGGGCTAGTAATATGGAGACAATTTTAAATCGGCATTCATTATCAAAACAAATGTATTTACAGATTACATCATGAAAAATTGGTATCTATACCAAGAAGGAATCGGAGACCTCTTCGGTTCCGAGAGCTAGGGGTGGAACGACTAGTTCCAACATCGGAAGTTCTAAGAACTTTACGTTTAACTCTCTTCCTCCCCTTCGAAGCTCTAAAATCCTTCTGCTCTTGTTGAAGTTCGGCCCAAGTTCGAAGCCGCTCGGGGCTTCTCTCCCAGCTTCTAAGATCTTCAGATCTTTTATTTTGGCTTCACCTTCGTCTTCGGACCAATTAGTGTCTTCAGAAGACGAGGTGTTTGCGTCGCTCTCTCTTTATCTTCCTCTTTAATATAAGACAATATGTCTTTGATTACTTCGGGCGCAATAACGCCGGAGTCATCTCGAGGGATAAGAAATCGAGGACGCTTTATAACTTTTTAGAAGTTCGAAGGTGTTCCACAGTGAGCGAAGTTCGCTGTTAAGCTCTAACACTTCGATATCTTCCATAAGAGGCAAGCCTAAAAATATGACAAACAAGATTTTCATTGATAATATTTACAAGCATCAGCTTTACATAATCAAAAAATCCTAAATAATCCTAAACCTGCGGGTTCGGAGGAGGCTGACTGCTCGAAGCTTGGCTCCGAACTTGCTTTTGGCGTTGGCCTTCGTCAATCCAAGCCTTGATCGCAGATCGACCTTCGGCTCTCCATGAAGTCTGGAAGGCTCGCCAAGCAACAGCTACACCTTCGGAAGGTTTTAAAAGTCGGTCGTCGTCGAAGATGATGGAGCCCTGTGCGCTCGGAGTGATTGATCGGCCCAAATCCTCGTAGTAGCGAAGTATTCCAAGGGCAGACACTTGTCCGGAGAGTTCTCCATAACGTATGCCTGCCGTCTTCATTTGCTTCGCTGCTCCTTGGATCCTCTTTAGCCGGCGCAGCAGAGTTACATTGTCATCCGAAGGTAGTGATCCAGTAGTACCGAAGTACTCCAAGACACCTAACATTTGTTCAATGACCTCCGAAGCCACCTTCTCCGACTTAACCTTTTCTTCAATAAGCATATCCTTGGCCGAAGTTGTTTCAGCTAAAACTCCGGAGATTCGAGCGTTCTCCGTAGTCAAAGCATTCTTTTGAGTTCGGAGTTGGCCAGCCTCTTCTTGTAGCCTTACAAGTGCGGAGTCCTTCGCAGCATCCTCCGTCCGCAGTCTTTCAATCTCCGCTCGAAGCACAACTCTTTCTGCTTCGAGCTCTTTCCTTGCAGCTTCCAAACTTTGCCTAGCCCTTCGCTCTGCTATTATCACATTGTCCATTTGAGATACTCGACCTTCGGAGAAGTTAAGATTTCTTTGAAGAGTTTCGTTCTCTTCCCGAAGTTGAGCAATTTCATTTTCATTCGACAAAGCTGCAGCGCGGGCTAAGACTGCTTGCTAAGAAAAAGAAAAACTAGAATAAGAAATTGTTCATATATAATTCATTATTTGGTTCGAAGATGCTTTATACCTGATAAGCTGCTCTTTCCACAGCAAGGTTAAGCTCCGAACCCTTCACTCTGCTTAAACGGGCTACCAGTTCTGTTTCCCCGACTTGGCGACTGGCTTCACCCAAAGGTTTAACCAAAGTCCCAAGTCCGGTTTTCTCCTCCAAAAAAGGAGTTATGAGAGGAAGCAGTTTTGAAGCTTTCTGGTCAGCCCTGCTTAGCGAAGGTCCGGAGGTCTCTTCCGAGGCCCTTGGAACTTCAGAAGATGGCCCCCCCTCAGTCGATTCACTTTCGTCTGTTGACTCAGATGAAGTCGATCCTTGAGCTGGGAGGGGCTCGATGTGTCTTTTTCCTATTCCAGGCCCCGGTAGAGCAACTCCCGGTTGCGGCCCCGAAGTTGTCGAAGGTCTTAAAGTTGTATCTTCGAGGGATACTTCGACAACAGGAGGCTCTGAAAAACCAAAAATATTACACATTGTATAATTTTGCAAAAATTGATAAGAATTAAGCAAAATTACCTTCGATATTCTCTGGAATATCGAGCACCGGGCTGATCGGAGGATCATAAGTGTAGTCCTCATCCGAATCGGCCGTTAAATCTTGGCTACAGGAGCATCGTCCTGAAGAACCCTCGTTACTTCTTCGAGAATCGAAGCCATAGTGACTTCGACTCCCCCTTCATTCACTGGAACTCCGGCCTGAGTTGTGTCTTCCTGAACTACCGAAGTCATTGGTTGATCAACATTGTCTCCAGACTTCGGTATGTCGCAGGCACTTCGGCCTCATTCACACCAATAGGGGCTTCGTTTTGTTCTTCCTGGGTATCCGGAGCTCTTACTTCTTCGATGTTGGCTTGAGGCTCCGGAATACCTGCATTGTCTTCAATATGAATACTTTGTTGAGCCGCATCTTCGTCAATTAATCTTACTAATAAAATACCTTCGTCTTCTTTAGAGCTAGAAGCCGAAGCTCTTGAGCTCGAAGGTGCGAGGTTTTTCGGCTTCCGAGCCACCTTCTTTGTCGGAGTCTTTGCGGAGCTGGAGGCTCCAGCTTCGGCTACTCTCTTCTTGGGTCCTTTCTCTTGAGGCACCCAGTCCATCAGAGGGGGCGGAGTTAACTCCAACATTCCCCATACTCTGTTAAATCGCTCCCAACTTCCGACTAATTTGATTCGCCATTCTTTCTCGGACGAAGTTGGGGCACCAAGAATCTTCTCCGAAGCCCTTATAATTTGCTCTGAAGTAATAGGGGCTGAAGAAGCTAAAAATAACTCAAATTAATCTTTCTTCGAAGTAAATATGTATTATGCATGTTGGTTTCGAAGTTACCTGCAGGGCTCGAAGTATAGTTTTATCTTGCGAAGACCGCCTTCGGAGTCATCTTCGAAGATGATAGGCCAGTTGGCCATCAGTGGAGGAATTTGAAGACCGATGAATTCTTCGGCCAAATCTCGCATACTGAGCCTCCGACTAATTTTTTCAAGCAGGTTCAGGCGGGCTTCGAGCTGACCTTCGTCGGGTTGCACTAGAGCTTCCTTCCGGAATCTGATTTCTTTGAGAGGTCCAGCTAGAGGACTGTTAACTCCGACTTCGGCGTAAAACCACCGCAGCACCCAATCAGTATACCATCTAGCGTTGATGGCCTTAGCAGGGAATCGCAGAGCGTATTCATCTCGAAGCCTAAAATTGATGCTTCCGAAGGCAACCAATACTTTTTCACCTCCGGAGCCTACGGAAGTCTTCGGTTGACAAGTTGCTCTATGCAGTGCTGCGAAGACTTCAGCCCTCCCCTCACAACCTTCGGCTCTCAGAGCCCATTCGAAGATAGCTAATCTAGCTACAGCATTCGGAGACAGCTGGGGGAGGGTTACATGAAACAAGTCAAGGACTTCGGCCAAGAAATCTACAGCAGGGAGGCCCAAGCCTGCTTCGAAAAAAGCTTCGAACACTACGACTTCTCCGGGTCTTGGTGATGGGATTGCTTCTTTGCCTGGTTTTCGAACCATTACCCATTGCTAATCTTACCCCCTGCTGTGATTGCCAAGGACTCTCTTTTGCAGGTCGAAGGTCCCAATTCAAAGGACTGATCCAAATATTTGGTCGATGGAGGGCACAGACCTTGGTCATCGGGGATTTGGGGATTTCTCCCCCCTGCCGCCATGGACATTGCCGCCTGCATCAAGGGTGCCGCCGCCAATGTTGCCGCCGCTGCTGCTGCGGCTGCCTGCTGCCGAGCCAAGGTCGAAGGCGGCGCAGATCCTTTGGTCTTCACCATCGTGATTGCCGGATCAACTTGAGAGAATGGGAACTAGGGCTCAAGAACTCGAAAGTTAGGGCTCAAGAACTCAAGAACTCAAGAACTCAAAAGGCTTTTGACTGGGAGCGAGCGGTGAAAAGGTAATCGAGTAAGTTCCAGAGTTCTTTATTTATAACCTAAATTTTCCGTTTGTTACCGTTTGGGCTCTGCCCTTTCGCATTCCCGCCTGTTATTTTCCTCCGAAAATAACGCCTCATATAACTCCGTTAGAAACAGAAACTAACGGCTATATTTTCTAAGTCTAAAAAGACTTTCGAACTTCCTGAGTCAGTTCTAAGATAGTTCGAAAAGTAATTACTTTATGACTGATTCGAAGTTCATATCTTCATGTATTTCGGAGATAAAACAAAATCAATAACCCCTATGATTGGTTATCTTTTCTTTCCGTATACTGCTCTCCTAACGTTACAGGCCGAACGGAGAAGCGTATTCGAGGGGCTACTGTTGGGGGAAAATATCTCCTCTTCGGGGTTATTGCCGAAGCAGCACAAAGACAGCCAACTAGTTCGAAGATTGTCCGAAGACCTTCTTCGAAGATGCTCGGAACCTGGTTCGAAGCCCGAAGACAGACACTGGTTCGAAGTATGTCTTCGAACCAAAGCCCTTCAGGATCTTTTCTGCCAGCTAAGATGGAAGACTTATCTTCTATCCTATTAGATTAGTCTTTTACCATTTTAGCCCTATTAAGGAAACTGAATAGTTTCCTTAATGTCGGTTGTAATAGAGGGGTAAATAGGTCTTTTCCTTAATGTTTAGGCCTATAAATACCCCCCATTTCACCCTGTAATAGGGACCGATTACAAGTGAATCAATATACACTTTCGAACTATTCTAAGTTATTATCCTTTCGGAGGCTTAGAACAGTTTGCTTCGCAAACACTTCGTTTGTTAGTTTCTTTTCTACAGAAACCTGTTAGCGTAATCTTTACGCCAACAAATTGATACAAAGTTTAACATGATGTCATACCACAAATAGCATGTAGATTAGTCGTAAATCGTATCAAATAACCATCAATAGAAAATGACACGGACATAAAACACGCATTGAATTGTCATTATCCTCTTGACACATTTTAAAGCATATCAAAAAATTGTTTGTAATCGTGCCTCACTCTTTAGTCCCACCTCGCTAGTTTGAAGCAGTGTGAGTGGTGGGCTACTTATAAAACCAGGGCGAGGAGCACACCTTAGCAGCACAAATCTAATGTGTTTTGCATTAGTATTATGTCAAGAAATAAATTATGTTTGAAGTTTGATACACATATTATGTAATGAATTATTTTATGGTTATTTTCTATAGATAACCATGTTGATTTTGGATATCTGGATAAGATTTTTTAGGATTCGGACGAAAACTACCCGATTCATTTTCATCCCTAGCCACGTCACGTGCCACATCATCTGCCACATCATGTTCCGTGCTCTACAAATTTGTCTCTATACTTATTACAACGCAATAAGGCGTCCTTATAAAACGCATCTATATTATTAGACATGATTTGTATATGTATCTATAAATTGTATCTACATTTATTAACGTGAATGAAATGTCACAATACTACGTAACTACACTACTACAAACGTTTTATACATGTGTCTACTAAATTGTATCTAACTTTATAGATATGCTAATAACGTGTTTATAGATTGTCTCTTTCTTTCATAGCAACGCATAAATAATTCATCTCTACAAGATCTAACGCAGTACGTACGAAGACGCTTCTAACACGCTTTATGAACGCGTGTCTATATTGACATAGAGATGAAATAAAGCATGTCTACACCCTAATTCTGGCGTAGCTACAAAGGGGGTTTTCTACTAGTATATGGTTTTAGTCTGTATGATGAGTGATTGACAAGGTTGAGTGATCTGGAGTGATGAGTGAGTGAGTTGTGGTTTGATTGCATCGATGGGATCGATGTGTGGATATGGATTATGCCGAGGGGATGTGTGTGCGTTGCTTCTCTTGTTTTGGCTTGTCTCATATGTGCAGGGTAGAGATGCTAACTAATTGTCAATGGCGGGTGATCAAGGTCGATCAGGGATCTCGATGCCAGAGGATCAAGGAGGCCGGGTGAAGTTGGAGATGATCTCAAGAGTGCATGAGGAGATAGAGCAAGACATGGACGGACGGATGGTTGAGACAGCGTAACGGTCAAGTCAGCGAAAGGGAGGCCAGTGCAAGTGATCAGGCGGCTCAAGGGGATCAAGAGTGGGAGAGACTTGCTGGCGGTCGAGCTCGCTGAAAACCGTCGCAACCAAATTTTTTTTAATTTTACTAATTAGGAGTTTATCTTTCTATTTAGTAGTCTAAATTAAGTGTAATCTTTTAGTATTTTTTGGAATTTTCAAATTCTGAAAAATATTAAGAGAATAGGGTCAATGATCTAATAGATTAGGAGTACTCAGAATTTGTAAACCTGAAAATACATTATGGAAATTAGGTAAATATCTAGAACTTTTACCCTAATGGCATTTTGAAGATTACCTTAATGGGCTTGCCTCTATCAAGAACTCCATGACCTAGGGTTAGGGGATTTTTGGCTGATCATTTTGTTCTAGCCTCTTTTGTTGTTCTTTTATTTTGTGCAAACACTCTTCAGAATCGTTTGAGGAGCCATGCTGAAGAGTATGGGTCTCATGACTCCAGATGTGATGAGGAGAGGAGACCTGCTGTGTCTGGGCCGCATGTGACTCAGGTATACGGGCAGCGAGCGACTGTCGGGCATAGGGGCTGCGAAGTCAGGCTAGCCCAATCCGGGTACATGGGCTAGGAGCAGCAGAGGATCCACTAGGCTGTTGACCAGGATTGACTCAGGTACACGGGCGGCGAGCGATTGCCGGGATGAGACAGCTGTGGAATCGGGCCGTCCCAATCCGGGTACCTGGTGTAAAGTCGGTGGACGCTTTGTCAGTTTCGGCGCAAAACTAACAACCGCTGATCTCGGATCGGACCGTTCTGAGGCGAAGCCATAGTCGCTACGAAAGCTCCGATTTAGGATAAGTCATCTGTAATTAGGAGTTTACTATTTTGCCTTTAGGCCCACATTCTGTCAGTCGAGTCTGTAAAAATATCCTAAGGGCATTTTGGTCTTTTCCATTTTATTTTAGCGTGTGTAAAAACCCTAAGGGCCTTTTGGTATTTTCCTAGGCTATTGGGCTGCCTATAAATACGGCCCCAATCACTAGGGTTAGGGTTACCCATTCTGAAATCAAGTTTTAATCTCACTAAAGTTTGGGTCACTTTTTGGCTTTCCTCTTCCATCGTTCTGTGAGCACCGCCGCCATCATAGATCCTCTGTTCTTCATGAGTTCATCAGGTTCTGATATTCCTCTCCGAATCATCGAACATCACGCTGTGGAGTTTTTATTCTATTCGCCTCGATTTGCGTGTCCTATTTGTTCGTTGGTTCTGTGTTTGCCGCAGAAAGTGTTTATTCTCGAAGCCATCGCAATCTCGTCTGCTTGCATGGTTTTTACCGAATTTATTTGTTTCTCCAGGCGTAATTGTTTTTCCTTCCCGTCGTAGACTGTTCTTGTCAGCTAGACTACTCAAGTGCGTAGAGGCAGGAATAGGTGCGCGTTTTTTTCTTCGTAGCCAGTCGATTGCGTGTTTAGTGTTCTATCTTGGGAAGTCCTCCGTTACTGTTTCGCAGTAGTATAGCTCGCAGCAGAAGCCTTTGTGTGGAGCAGTTCTTGGCTGGTTTTGATGGCCTATGTAGTAGCGTGTTAGCTTTTTGCCTAGGCTTGCTGTGTGTTGATTTGATCGGGAGCAGGCATGCTGTACACATGTCTTGAAGTCTTCACTCAACGTTTCTTTTAATTTGCCTAGCCTAGGTGCACAACGTGTCATCTTGTCAGCCGTAGAATTTTTGTTTCGAAATGTGTGTGTTTGGCTTCGCCAGCTGCCTGTAGAATTGTTCAGACAGCTTTGCTGCGGATTCCAAAGTAGTACTTGCGAAGTACTGCCTTTCGGGCGAAGTCTGAAAAACAGGCTTCGAAGCCCTCTCGCTCCGCCAGCGAAGCCTGCATGTGCCGGAGTCTTTTGGTTGCATGTAGTTTCATGCAAGACTTCGGAAGTTTTTTTCTTGAACTGTTGGGTTTGCTGTTCGAAGTGTTTTTTAGCGAAGCACACTTCGAAGGCTGTAGTGAGGCTTCGAGCAACAACTTCGAATCATACTTCTGCAGACTTCGGACAGACTTCGACGTTTATGACTGCAGGCTTCGCACGACTGTTTCGAACATGCTTCGGCAAGTATCAAACTGGAGACAACTATGAACAGTAAGATTTCTCGTGCACTTAAATTAAATGACTGTGATAATTTACTTTCATGAAGCTTGACATGTCCATGTTTTAAATGCTTTGTTAATTTGCCTTCGAACACTATGTTGGTGTCTTCTCACTTAGGACACCGGGTTGTTTGTTGGCTAGATTATTTCTCTAGTATAGATCTACTAGTTTCAGCTAGTTATTTGTTGAGGTGCGTTGGGTGTTGGGAAAAAGCCATTGATTTGCAAGAATTTTTTAGGCGCCCATTCACCCCTCTCTGGTCGCTATTTTGGGTCCTACATCATTGCATCCTAGATCAGCTACAGAATTCCAGCGCCAGGCACAGTTCCAGCGCTGTTCACTGTTCATTCTCCTGGATTCAATGTTTGAGGCGATTTTTGAGCAATTTTTGTTCTGTTTTTGGACCTGAGTTCTACATAACTTTTGTTGTCTAAGTTTCAAGGGTTCCATTTTTGAAGTTTGCAAAAGTTTCTGACCACTGTTGCATATTGTTTTTCGGTCCAACAAAGTGACTAAAAATGTTCTGGAATATTTCAGTTTCTGATTTTGCGATCCTTCTCTTTTATCTGTGACTTTTGAGGCTTTATTAATAGAATTTTTTGTCTGAAATCTTGAGAGAAAAGTGTGATTTCCTGAAAACTTTCTAATGAAATATTCTTGCTTACTTTGCTTCAAACTTTTGAGAACCTATTTGAACCAGGAATTCACAAGTGAACTACATCTCATACTAGTACTGATTTGCATACAATTTAAAAGAACAGTACACCATGATCCTTTCTCTGATTTTCATGTAAACCTGCTTTGAGTGTTTTGTTTCTAGAATAGAATTCTTGTTGTTCAAGTTTTCTGGATCTCATATGTTTGGCTGTTTTCTTAGTGTTTTTGTACTGATATTCAGAGTTGTGGACAAGAACTTAAAAATTCCCTAAGTGTATGTATCAGCAGTGCCTCTGAACATCAGTGTAGAAAGAACCACATATTTCTTGGTCTATTATCTGAAGTACTAAAACCAGTCTCTTGGTTGATTTAAAGCTAGAACAGTATGTTGTTTCTATTTAAATTCAGAGCAATCATCTGTACTGTTCTGGGATTGAATTTATTCCTGCTTGTGATCTTCACTGGAAATCCATGTGACTCATTGCTTTACACTTTCAAGAACAAGTGTTCTCATCTGATTTCTCTCTAGCTCAAGGCAATTCTGAGTTACTGCATTTATACTTTTTTCACGGTTAAATTGCAGAATCCTTGATGAGTTTGAATTAAAATCCTTTCTGAAATTGAATATTTTACTGAAGAATTCTGAGCTGAATTTATCTGAACTCTATCGGTAATTGGGTCACCAATAGGCGTTAGTCGGATTTTCATTTGCTGAAATAGCAGTTGTATTTCAGAGTTTCAAACACCGATAGTATAGATCGACACTTTAATCTCTGATTTAGACATAAACTTGAATTTGGTTTGATTGCTGTTCTGAATTTGAATTGTGAGTTTTAATTTAGTTTTTGTAATTTTTAGAGGAGTGTTGGGGTATTTTGAAAAGGCAATCTCATTCACGAGAATTTGTCGAGGTACCTATTCACCCCCTCTAGTCGCCATTTCGAACCCACAAATTGGAATGAATCCTTACCTTTTGTCACACATATTATTTTACTCTATTAGGTTAATTATCTTATAAACCCGTATGACTTGCAGTGCATGCTCACCGACAATATACATATGGACTTACGATAGCTCTTTTACGGAAGTATTACTGCTAGAAGTTATGGTCGATATGATGTGAATAGTTTTCGCTTCCGTTCTACTAATTTTGAATCGTCTCGGCCTCTGACGACAACAACTAATACTTGAGTTGTTACAAGGGTCATTGATGCCCAAAGACACAAAACTAAGTATTATTGAATCATCAAAAATGTAATCGAGTACAACTTTGTTGGGAATAAGGAGCTTAAAGTAATCTTCTTCGATTGTGATTGGTTTGACCCTAAACATGGTACTCGAGAAAACCAATTTGGGATTGTTGAAGTCAAACACGCGGAACAACTACGTGGTTGCGATAATTTTGTCCTTGCTCACCAAGTCGAGTAGTTGTATTATATGTCGTACCCATGTCAAAAACTATGTGCTTGGTCGTTAGTGTACAAAGTGAATCCTCGGTAACGTCTATAGACCCCTAGTGATGCTTCCTATCAATTGGAGGTTCAAGAGGTCGATGAGGTTTACCAAGATGATAAATTGTCGAGTTCGTTTAATGTAAAGCCAGACTCACCAGTAGATTCTTTACTTAGCAATTCTAACGATGTACATGTTCTTGAGAAAAGAAACAACAGCATAAGAACAAAAAAGTAGCATAGCGTGCTTTGGGGAGAAGGGGACGAATTGATCCTGATTTTGATGATAATTGACAAGTAATTGTTTTCATACATTATGTATGTCAAATATATTTCATATTACATTCTTTTTCATAAGTTCTAACTTTTTGTACTAATGAATACTCATTTGTGCTTGTTTTTAATTGGCTGTCGAAAAAGATTAGGAGTATCACGAAGAAGCTTTTCAGCGACAAGAGTATAACGAGTTAGGAGGACACCCTGTTCCAGGGTAGTTTCGTATCTTGAAGTAGGCGTCGTCGAGAGCAGCTCCTGCAATACGTACACCTGGAATTGCAGGGTCATCGAATTGCATTTCAATGAGATGATGAGGTAACTTTCAAATTGAATTTTATGCCAGTTATAAACTATCATTAATTGTTTTTCATACCATTTTGCACGATGAAGATAATGACCGCGAGGGTGCCAGGCAATCACAACAATCATGCCCTTGTTGTCTTAAACAACAATGCACATAAGGTAGTGAAGGACGTGATTTCGTATGCCCGGATTCATGCGAACAATGTGTACTACATGGAGAAGCTAGGGCAATGAATGAGCAAGGCGAGGGGTTCTTCAGCAATCTACTTGACTGAGGAGCAATATCGTTTGGTAAACACTTCTAACTCTTTTAATCTTCAATATTTGAGATTTATTTTCATATAATGCATAAGCTTAACATCTTTTCAGGTGAGGATTCCGTGGTTTGCAAACCACGATGATGCCTACTTTGAATTCTGCAATCTTTGGTCTTCAAATGAATTCAAGAAGGTTTCAAAGAAGAAAAGGCTATGTCATGGAATGGATCCGAAGCATCAATATGGGGCTGATGGACATATCCGCTTGGCTAAATGCATGGTAAGACCTACACTTGTAACTTTATTTATATATACAATGTAATGCGACTAACTCATATCTATAGGAAGCTAAAACTGGTGTTGCGCCAAGTGACATCGAGGTTTATATCGGTGGTCATAAAGGAGCAGATCCTTCACATCCAGATACATTATGCAGTTAGTCAGATTTTTCTCTGTCTAATAAGCATTGTTGTTTTTTTGTAGACACGATATGGTCAACAAATGGTTCAACTCCATGGAGACGAGTATGATTAGCGGAGGCAACCTGTTGACCCAATGGCCATGTACTCAAGCGTAGGTGGGAAAGAGCCATGGATGGTGAGACGATGTTTCTCAATGGTTTGTGTGTGATACTGCAATGGTAACTAATTATTTCAATGTTGCAGGTATTCCATGTTTAATGGAGTTATTGACTCAAGGGCGGTGAGAGCTCAGATGTTAGGTCAATCATCGCAGGGCTCCTTAGGAGCTAGCTCTCACCGCTTAGAAGAATACTCGCAAGTGTTTCAGCTTACAGAAGAATTGAGGAAGAGAGACGAGGAAATGTGGCAGCGAGAAGAGGCAATGAGGCAGCGAGACGAGGCAATGAGGCAGCAACATGAGTATTATGCCGCTTGTTTAGCACAGCAGCAGACGATGATGCAATTAAGTTCACTTTACTACATGTAGGATCAGAATAGCGACTAGAGGTGGTGAATAGACGCCTCGATAAATTATCTCAAATATGATAGCCTTTTTAAATCCACTCAATCCACCTCCAAAAGAACAAATACACTCAAAAATACTTCAGAAAATTTTTCCTTACTTGTCGGACTTTGAAATTCCAAATTCAATTTCTCAGTTGGACTTTGAAGTGTCGACTTCCTTTTCAGTCGGTATTTGAAATACCGAATTGCTGAGTCGGTAATTGGTACTCCGACTAAATGCATACAGCCAGAAAACATGATTCTATATAATTGACAGTGGCTTATGGCAAAAAAATCAGTCCAAAACACTTCACTAACTCACTGTCTATTCAAGTAGGATGATCACAAATCCAACAGATTTACACACAACCACTAGTTGAAAATTTGATGATGAACAGGGTAAATTTCAGGAACCAATGAGCTGAATATAATCTTCGCAATGAATCAAAAGAACACAGGCTGAGCAATAAAAAGATGATGAATTGAAAGCACTGAATGTACTAATTTCAATAGCAAACAACGATTCAAAACCAGATTAATCAAAGATTGAAATAGTATTGATAGCCGGATTAAAAAGAGATGCCACCAATAAAGCATTACTTCTGTACAGTGTAAAAAGCAACTGCTTGGATGTGCATGACAAGCAACAGAACCTGAGAGTTAAAATCAAGAACTAAGTATGAGCATGAGAATCCCTGAATTTTACTAATTTCAGAAGATGAACAAAATGCTCTGCTAAATTCCACAGTAATTATAGTAGTAATAGTAGCATAACAATTTAACACAGTACTGCTTGTAAGTTTAAACTGGGAATGAATCAGAGAAAACCACAAAGACAAGAAACTGGTAGCAATACAAGAATAAGTCAGCTTCAGGGTGAAAATTCACATGAGATTGTTTATGCTACTATGCACTAATTTCTTTGTGCAGCCTCAAGTTAGTTTCTCTGAAGAATCAATCACACAAAATCTGATGGAAAGCTTATGGTTGAAGGAAATAAGTAGCAACCAAAGCACCACGTGCTATGTGCACTTTGTTATAAATCACAATGCACAAAATTCAGCGAGTACCACGAGACCTTGTATCCCAGATAATTCTTGAAGAAAATAATCCAGAGAGAGAACCAAATAACACCCGGATGATCAGGGTATCTAAGAAATATGAACTTATTTCATTGAATTGATTAACAGCAAATGGAATTACGATGCATCTCATACCAAAGAAAATTCAGTGAGTCCAGAGACAATCGGAGCACATGTGATGCGAGATTATCACTGCTCAATGGTTCACAAAAATAAAATCATATGTAGATACCAGCACATGCGATGAACAGAGAAGTAAATCATGAAGAACAACAACTCATACCTGGCAAAAACTTTCGATATACTTCAGATACATAACAGTGCATGACTATGATTAGCAATACGGCAACGATGGCAGAAACATGACGATCTGCACTGTTCATCTGACAAAAAGAACAACCGAGAAAGGAGAGGTTGCGGACAGGAACTATGGAGGAGTTAGCTAGGCACAGAACACTCAAACAAACAGACTGGAGGCAAAGAACCAAGAGAAATGTTGCTCCAGTTCTTCAACAGAACTGTTGAAGAAAATACAGTATAGATGATCAAATCAGAAGAAACCAGAGAGAAATAGCCTTGAAACATCAAATGGAAAGGCCAAAACAATCAATCGCTAATTTCAGCTGATAATAGAAAAGTTTTAGCAGATTGGAGAGATGAATTGAAAACACACCTGATTAATTTAGGCAATGGCGATCTGGTGCAGCAATTACCAATCTTGATGCTAGCGGTAGTCCTCTAGCAGGTAAAGCATGCGCACGGCAAGTGATGGTGAACAGAGCCGGCGAAAAGAATTTTTGAGCTACAGCCGCAAATACAGGAGAGATAAAAAGTATTTTCTGGAATTCTATTCAGCCCCAAATGTTCAGCCACCAAAAAACTGCTCAAATGTTCTCTCCAATGTCCACCTAAACCCCTAGGCCTTGGGTTCATTATATAGAGAAAGCTATAAAGGTATTTCTGAAAAATGCCATTACGGTTTAATTACACTAGAATTACCTAATTACCCTTTAATATTTTTCAGAATTAAAAATTTAGAAAAATATACAAAAGTCTACACCTATTTTATTACATGAATTAACCTATTATTTTAGTATTTTTCAGAATTAAAAATTCAGAAAAATACTAAAAGATTACAGTTAATCTAGACGACTAAATAGAAAATTAAACTCCTATTTGTTGGAAATTAAAAACATTTTCTGATATGACGGTTGTTGACACAAAAACATGCTCCCGCACTTGGGTCAGTTCGACGATCCAAAAGTGTGTGGATACTTACGGACAAGCCTAAGCGTAACACAACACTGACACCGCATTCTGACTACCCTAAATAGTGGCAACGGGGTGGAGTAATCAGGTAATCAGATCACACAAAAATAATCCAATTAGCCAAAAAGAAATATATTAAACATAATAAATCAGCAAGCCGAGCGGAGCCTAACTGATTAGAAGTATATAATACGAAGGGTATCGCTGAAGGGTACCTTCAGTGTCTGGTGCAAAGGGTCCAGCCAAAGGGTTCGTTCGGCGTTCGGACAAATCTGGTCCAAGGTGGGCTCCAAATAGATCTCGACACGACAATCACCTCTGAACAACGGGGTTCGACGCGAAGTCTCTGACATGATAAAATAACTCGAACACTACACGTGGGTGTGACTTCGTCTGACACGGAGTACGAACATGGTGAAGCCTGTCGTGACGAAGCGTATTGCGAGGCATGCTGGCGTGCGGGACTAGGTCAAACCGACAACAGTGTGATGGTCCGGCACAGGTAGTCGAAGTTAGGATTCTGCCGAGGGGTGTTCTGGCAGCCTCTGATACCAGTCTCCTAGCTCTGGACACCTCTGGCAAAGTGGCTCCAAGCGTGAAAAACCTGCAATAGAACAGAGATCAAGTGCCAATTCGGCCTAGGGACCGAATTCTGCTAAGTGTTGCACTAGGGAAATGAAGGTAACAATCTGTTACGCAGATTAGCGGATACTTCACAGGCAAAGTAACAAGGCGATAGCAATCTATTATGTAGATTAACGGATACTTTATAGGCGAAGTAACAAGGATTACCACTGTTCAAAAGTGGCCGGCAAAGGGCTTCCAGGCAAACACACGAAGGTTGAAGAAAAGTAAAGATAAAAGTAAAGGTACGGTTCAAAGCTAGGGCTTTGTGGTTTATTTATGTTGGGGGTTAATGAACCGGCCTCACCCGTATATTTATAGGGGCTAGTCTTCTAATCTCTAAGATTGATCTATTAAGATTCAGCCTAATCATGCTTAGGGATAAAATTAGCTAGAATCAGACTCAAACTCTATCTCTGGAATTCATCCCAAAGTGGTGGGCCTTCGGCTAGGCCCGCCGAAGCCTGCTCCTCGGGCCGAAGCTTCGGTGAGCCAGGCCTCCAAAGGCCTTCGGGCCGAAGCTAGCAGGCCTACTGGAAGCTTCCGAAGCCCATAGCTTTAGTGGTCCTTCGGCCCTGTAGGGCTTCGGCCCAATCCAGGACATGTGTATTTTTGGCCCAAATTACCAAAATTGATATTTTGACAATCTTAACCATTTAATGCCATTTTGTGCTATCAACACATGCCCCCTGCCTTTTAGTGAACTAAGTGAGCTAAAAGCATAATGGGCTAAGGACGATACTTCTCATATTGGACTTTCGACACTTTCAAGCTGTTTGCCACACACTCGGGAAATACCTTTTCAAGTACCTACCATTCAAAGCTCTTCGAAACCGCTCTCCTTGTAGAGATTGTAACACATATGCATTAACTGGAGCGATTTCGGCTATTTTGAAAGGGCCTTCCCAACTAGGTGACCACTTACCGAATTTGGAACTCTTAGTGCCTAAGGTAAAAATCATTTTCCAAACCAAGTCACCAACTTGAAATGATTTTGGTTTAACTTTCTTATTGTAGGCTCTAGATATTCTCCTCTTATCTATCTCTATAGCTTCTAAAGCCCTTAGCCTCTTATTAGTCATGCCCTCTAAATTTTCATTTAAAAGAGTCTCATATTCATGGACCGATAAGCCATTTTGCTTTAGAACTCTTAAAGAGCCAAGATGTACTTCTACAAGTAGAACAGTCTCTTGCCCATATACTAGCTCATATGGACTAACTTTGGTAGCATCGTGCTTTGCAATTCTACAAGCCCATAGCGCCTCGGAAAGCACTTCAGCCACCTCTTAGGTGTAGGACCGAAAGTAGCGACCAGAGGGGGGGTGAATGGGCGCCTAAAAAATTCTTTCGAATCAATGGCCTGCTCCCAATACCCAACGCACCTCAACAAACTTAGCACATACAAGTAAACAGATCACAAATGCTAAAAATATTCTAGCCTAAAAACGACCGGTGTCCTAATTGAAAAGACACCAATACAGTCCTTAAAAGCAGATTAATTTATCATTTAAAACATAAGTAGTTCACGCATCATAAAAAAAAACGACACAAGCAAGTTAATTCAAGTGCACGCAAACTGAGGCACGGTATTACAGTTCGAAAATGGACTCTGATTCGAAGATTGTTAAGCTATGTTCGAAGCCTACAGATCAAAACCGAAAGCGGACTTCATCTTCGAAGCTCACTGAAAACAACAAAACCTTCGAACCCTGCTCAAAAAAAAAACTTCGGGGTTCACACACTCTGCAAACGGAGTCCACAAATCCTAAAAAACACCGAACTACACGAAGTATCTGCACACTTCGAAAAACTCCAGCAAAAGATCTCCGAACTCACACCTTCGAAACAGAAGCCTTCTAAGCACCTTCGCAGCACACTTCGCTACGGCAAAATAAACAACGAACACCAGGCCTCAAACTTCGTAACCTTCTCTCGTGAACTCCGTAGACGAAGCAATCAGAACTTTGCAGAACAAACACTCAAAGCCTGTTCAATGCAATGGGGGGCCTACAAAGAATACTCAGAACAGCAGGAACTCTGCTTACCCTACACGAATCAAAACCTGAGCACTACTCAGCCTAGGCAAAAAAAGGCTAACACCCTGTTCATAGGCAATCATCACATGCAAAGCACTGCACAAACAGAAACTCCTGACACGTACTATAGCAACCAGCAGCAACACAAATAAATCCTAAGCAAGCTAGCCACGTAGCTATGAGACTTCTCTAGGCACTCGAAAGCCCTGCTGAACGCTGTAAAAAAAACAGTCCGGCTGCTTCTGCCTACAATGATTCCTACGGCTGGAATACTATGCCTGGCTAGCTATGACAGATGTAGAAGACAGCTTACTGAAGGAAATAAAGACTACGCTCGAAGAAACAATAACATGAGAAGCTAGAGAATAAAAACTGAAACTTAGCACCTGAGAAGTCAAATCATAGCAAGGCGTTTGATGACTGAAAACATATGGATAAAACCTGATTAGATGATTTCCCGTAGTGCTGAAGATGTGGATCCTGACAAAACCACGAGGGTGAGACAATCCATACGAGTGGCGGCGCAGTGGGACAAATCGCCAAAAAGAACACTGATTTTTTAGATTAAAGTGTGTTAACCCTAACCCTAGGGATTGGGGCCTATTTATAGGCAGCCCAATAAATGGGTAAAATGCAGAAATACCCCTGGGGTTTTTTACAGACGCTAAATAAAAATGGAAAAGACCGAAATGCCCTTAGGATTTTTTACAGACTCGACTGACAGACTGTGGGCCTAAAGGCAAAATAGTAAAAACCTAAATAAAGGTAACTTGTCCTGATGCGGAGCTTTCGTAGCAGCTACGGCTTCGCCTCAGGACGGTCAGATCCGAAATCAACGGTCGTCAGTTTTGCGCCGAAACTGACAAAGCGTCCACCGTCTTCGCACCGGGTACCCGGATTGGGCCGGCCTGATTCCGCGGCTCCCTCAGCCCGGCAATCACTCGCCGCCGTGTACCTGAGTCAATCCCGGTCAACAGTCCAGTGGATCCTCTGCTGCTCCTAGCCCATGTACCCGGATTGGGCCAGCCCGACTTCACGGCCCCTCTGCCCGACAGTCGCTCGCTGCCCGTGTACCTGAGTCACACGCGGCCCAGATGCAGCAGATTATCTCTCTCTTTTCAGTCCTCTTTGACTACCGTTGACAATGACTCATCACATCTGGAGCCATGAAGCCCACGCTATTCAGCATGGCTCCTCAATCTCCCCCTTGATGAGTGCATTGTCAACACTTCTCTTCATCTGCTCTTCAGTACCTGCAATCAACTGTGGAAACACGAAAACAAAACACAAGAAAACAAAGAAGAAGAAGAATAAAGTAAAACTCGAAAACGAGTGCAATCTCAGAAACATCAACAAGGATATCAAAAGAGTAAGGACAAACGGGACAAAAACTCCCCCTGAAACAAATCCCAGAGAAAGCCAAAATTCCCCCTTAAACTTTTATACCAAAATTTCTCCCCCTTGTTGACAAGTGAACTCATCAAGCACTCGAAAAACGACACTGACTCCCCCTGAAATGCAACTCCCCCTCAAATATGCAATGAATGCAACTGGGGTGCAGGTGGAGTGTAGAAAGCATGCTTCTCAGATATGATTGACTGCAATTACAACATCTAACAAGTATAGCAAAAGACATACTGTCTAAGACACATGGCATGATCAGTGCAACAGATGATATCTAAAGAAAGTCATTAGCACGCATTTTTCAGTTTTTGCAAACAAAGCATCACCACATTTTCCAGTTAACAGGCAAGGTAAAGCATGAGATGCAGAAGCTAAACGATATCTACCAAGATAAGCATCGTCCAAAACAAAGTGCTTCAGCAAACTTGTTGTCTTTTAAATGTTCAGGCTTTTTCATTTTCCTTTTTCATTTTCATTTTTGCCAAGGGTTATTTGCATGTCAAACCTTATGCTAACCGACCAAGTCAAGCCTAGGCCAGAACTGGACCATCAGAAGCTTAAGACATTGGTCTTGGCATACACTACACTGTCCTAGTTCATACCAAAGTGCTATGGTAAGCAGTCCAGAACAATGCAATGCGACAAGGCAAACCCACTTGGATCTTTTCAACTTAAGCATAAAAAGGCATGGAATTTTCATTCATTTTTGATTTTTATCATTTTTATAGCACATTTTCCATGTTAAAGCATAAAGATGTCCAAGTTGCATATCTGCATCTATGTGATGAACTAGCTACAAGGCATGTAACAGATAGCAAAAGCACTCAGCCTACACATGCTAGTTACCAGAAGCAATGGTGATCATTTTTCAAGTTGAAAGCGTAAAAACCATGCATATGACAGATATCAGACATATCAAGCGAACTGAAACAACGCATGATCATTGACAAGTAATCAAAAGCATGTACCAGCTAGAATAAGTAAAGCAGTTCAATCATATAACAGAAGCAGGCTCAAAAGTGTGATATGTGAATATGTATGATATGAACACACACAAAAAGACTCAAGAAAAGAGTAAAGAAGAAAGAAAACTGACGCAAAATATCCTAAAAAGGATACACAACACCCAAATCCCCTCGTAAACGCTCAAAGGTAGACTGATCTAGGGGTTTGGTGAAAATGTCAGCCAACTGATGATGGGTATCAACATGAACAAGGTCAATGACACCTTTCTCATATTGATCCCGCAAAAGTGAAAGCGCACATCAATGTGTTTGGTTTTTGAATGGAGACATGGGTTTTTCCCTACACTAATTGCACTGGTGCTGTCGCAAAACAAAGGAACTCTGGTAGGAAAGAACAACCCAAAATCTCTCAAAGTGGAAATCATCCAAACCAACTGTGAGCAGCAGCTAGCAGCAGCTACATACTCAGCCTCAGTGGTCGAAAGAGCAACTCCGGATTGCTTTCGAGAAGACCAAGAGACAAGAGAAGAGCCGAGAAACTGGCAAGTACCGGAAGTCGACTTGCGATCCAACCGGCACCCACCAAAGTCAGCGTCCGAAAAAGCCAGATAAATCAAGAGAAGATGATGCTGAATAGTAAAGACCAAGATCAGGCGCATAAGTGAGATACCTGAAGATGCGCTTGACAGCCTGCCGATGAGACGCGCGTGGTGAAGACTGGAAGCGCGCGCACAGTCCCACGGCGAACTGTATGTCTGGCCTCGTTGCCGTCAAGTACAGCAGCGAACCGATCATCCCTCGAAACTCTCTCTCGTTGACCTTGACGCCGCTCTCGTCCTTGTCCAGGCCCCCAGATGTACCCATTGGGGTCATCTGCGGCTTCAGCTCACCACCAAAGTCAAATTTTTTCAACATGTCACGAGTGTACTTACCTTGGTGGATGAAGGTGCCGTCCTTGGTCTGCTTGATCTGGAGCCCTAGAAAGTACTTGAGCTCACCCATGAGGCTCATCTCAAACTCGCTGTGCATCTGCTCAGAAAACTTGGACACAAGATCATTAGTAGTACCGCCAAAAATAATATCGTCCACGTAAATCTGAGCGACTAAAAAATCTGAAGCATCTCTGAGCAAGAAGAGAGTCTTATCCACAGAACCCATCACAAAGCCCTTCCCCAACAAAAACTGCTTTAACCGGTCATACCAAGCCCTAGGGGCTTGCTTTAACCCGTACAAAGCTTTTTGCAACTTAAAAACATGTCGAGGAAACTTGGGGTTCTCAAAACCGGGGGGCTGCCTAACATAAACCTCCTCCTCTATGTACCCGTTCAGAAAAGCACTCTTGACGTCCATTTGAAAAAGCTTAAAACCCTTCGAAGCGGCAAAAGCTAAAAGAATGCGAATGGACTCAAGACGGGCAACAGGGGCGAAGGTTTCTTCAAAGTCAATACCTTCCTTCTGGCAAAAACCCTGGGCAACTAGTCGAGCTTTGTTGCGCACCACAACCCCATCTTCACCTTGCTTGTTCTTGAACACCCACTTGGTGCCTATGGGGTTGCATCCTGGTGGCGGCTCCACTAGTGTCCAAACCCGATTGCGGACAAAATTCTCAAGCTCTTCTTGCATGGCATTAATCCAGTTCGAGTCAGAAAGAGCATGAGAAATGTCTCTGGGCTCAAAAGATGCAACAAAAGCAGATTCAGCAAACACAGCAAGAGAGTCAACAGACGAACGCAAAGTTCTTGAAGACACATCACCGATGATGAGCTCTGAGGGGTGATCACGCTGAACTGCTCGGGATCCCTGGTGATCTGAAGTCACCTCACCGGAGTCAGCAGCTGGCACCTCTGGACTCGACTGAGGGGGCTCGATCGAAGTGGAAGAAGTGATCAGAGGTCCGCCCTCATCCTCAGTCGAAGTCTCAGAAGGTGTGGGCTCTGCAAGAGGTGCAGAAGGCCCACCCTCATCAGCAGCTGGAGTATCCTCATCTTCCTCGAAGATGGACTCTCCTAGCTCACCATCACCAGAAAGCTCAAAAGAAGGAGTCAAAGAAGGCAAGGACTCATCAAACGAAACCTCACAAGTCTCGACAAGCTGCTGGGAGTCGAGGTTCCAAACACGGAAGCCTCGAGAATGCAAAGCGTAACCAAGAAAAACACCATCCCAGCAACGAGACTCAAACTTGTCCAAATGCCCTCCCTTCTTGAGCACAAAGCACTTGCAGCCAAATGCTCGCAAGTGGCTCACCTTGGGCTGTCTGCCAAACCGCAACTCGTATGAGGTCTTACCTAGGTAAGCTCTAAGAAAGATGCGGTTGGCCAGATAGCAAGCCGTGTTCATGGCTTCAGCCCAAAAGCGCCTAGGAGTCCTGTGCTCATCGAGCATCGTCCTGGCCATCTCGACTAGCGTGCGGTTCTTTCGTTCCACAACGCCGTTCTGTGGGGGAGTGTAAGGAGCAGAAAACTGATGATCAAGACCCTGATCACTGCAGAAGCTGACGAACTGAGAGTTCTTGAACTCAGAGCCGTTGTCGGAGCGAATTGCTCGCATCCGACCATTGTTCTCATTCTTCAGCTTCAAAATCAGGTCATGAACAAAATGAAAAGTTTCATCCTTAGACTCCAAAAAGAAAACCCACGAGAATCGAGAAAAATCGTCAACAATCACAAGTGCGTACCACTTCCCACCGACTGAGCGTACCCGAGCTGGACCGACAGTGTCCATGTGTAACAGCTCGCCCGGATACGAAGTCATCACCTGAGTCACAGGTGAGTGAGAAGCGGCAACCATTTTCCCGTGACGACAGGGATGGCAAACTAGATCCTTCTCCATCTTAAGCTTGGGCAATCCTCGGATGAGGTCCATAGAGCTCAACCTGACTAGCAGGTCAAAACTCAAATGGCCTAACCTCCTATGCCACTTCCAGAGCTCAGAGGAGGATCCAGCAATCAAACAGCGAGAAGGGCCAAAAGAACTAGAGAAGTCAATCCGAAAAACTTTACCGAAAGGTAAGATCTAGCAAATCAAAGACCCTCTAGAATCACACACAGAAGAATTGCCCTTCTTAAACCGCACCTCCAAACCATCCTCAAGAAGTTGCGAAACAGAAATCAAATTGAAATTCAAGTTTCCAACCAAAGCAACGTTCTTCAAAGAAAAATGGTCTGAAATGCGAATTGAGCCAATGCCACTTACTTTCCCTTGACCACTGTTCCCGAAGGTGATGTACTCTTTGGAGCTCGGGGGAGTGAGACTGGAGAACCATCTGCGATGTCCCGTCATGTGGCGAGAGCATCCTGAGTCCATGATCCAAACGTCCTCCAGTCCCCGATCCTGCATAATCAGTGGATGTAAGTGGGAGCAAATGGTCCGGCACGGGGTTTAGCAAAAGAGCTAAACCAGTGTCGAGCCATCTGCTCAAAAGACGGAAAGCAGAAGTCATCAGAAAAGTTTGGACCAAAACGCGGCTCAAAGCGCGGTCCTCGGTTCTGCCTAAAACCTCGGCTACGAGGTACAGGTCCGTAGCCAAAACGGCCTGGAGCTCTACCGGAACGAGCACCACCATCTGGAGCACGGGCATGAAAGCCGTCTCCCCTACCACCACCTACACGACGCGGC
>JAAALK010000080.1:50712583-50769931 GCA_019279435.1 Zizania palustris
TTCGACGACGAGCGGCTTCTGACTCCTTCCGAAGGTGTGGCCGCTGTCTGGCGAGCCTTCCAGACTTCATGGAGAGCCGAAGGTCGTTCTGCGATCAAGGCCTGGATCGACGAAGGACAACGCCAGAAACAAGCTCGGACCAGGCTTCAAGCAGTCAGCCTCGTCCAAACTCGCAGGTTTAGAAATACCTTAGGATTTTGGCTATGTAAAGCTTTATGCTTATGAACATTTATCAATGAAAATTTGTTTATCATATTTTTAGGCTTTGCCTCATACGGAAGATATCGAAGTGTTAGACATTAACGACGAACTTCGTTCATTATGGACCACCTTCGATCTTCTAAAAGCTTACAAGCGTCCTCGATTTTTAGTTCCTCGAGATAGCTCCGGTGTAATTGCGCCTGAAGTAAGCAAAGATATACTATCTTATATTAAAGAGGAAGAAAAAGAGGTTAACTTGAACACTTCGTCTTCTGAAGACGTTATAGTGTCTGAAGACGAAGATGAAGTTCGAAGTAAAAAACCTGAAGAACTTGGAAGCTAGGAAAGGAGCCCCGAACGGCTTCGAACTTGGGCCGAGCTTCAACAAGAATAGAAGGACTTCAGAGCTTCGAAGGGAGGCAAGAGAGTTAAACGCAAAGTTGTTAGAACTCCCGGCGCTGGAACTAGTCGTTCCAATCCTAGCTCTAGAGATCGAAGAGGTCTTCGATTCCTTCTTGGTATAGATACCAATTTTTTATGATGTAATCTGTAAACATATTCGTTCGAATAATGAATACCGATTTAAAATTGTCTCCATATTTACTAGCCCCTCTTTGGGGAAAAAAACTTCGAACTGTATTCAAAGATGGTTATGCGCAAAGAAAAACTTCGGAGTACAATTTTTGGGGTTTGGAGCCCCTCTGCAATTTAAAGATCTTTTAAAATCTTATAAAATGTCTTCGACTATTTGTAGTCTGAAGAATGGCAACTTAGTACCCTTGTTTTTGAAATAAATCACTTGAGATAACTTTCAGGACACCTTAGTGTCTTAGATAATTTGTCACTTTGGACTATGTTAACAAACATTCGAAGCTCATGGCTCAAACTCTGTTTTGCTTTGGCCACCTTCGGCTCTTTTTTGCGAACTCTGTCGAACCAATGGTTCGGAGTTTGCAATGGTCTCTTTGGACTCTTTTACGGATGTCTACCAGCCAATGGCTTGGACTCCGCATATTTTGGCCACCTTCGGCTCTTTTAACGGAAGTCTACCAGCCAATGGCTTGGACTCCGCATATTTTGGCCACCTTCGGCTCTTTTTACGGAAGTCTACCAGCCAATGGCTTGGCCTCCGCATGATGTGGTTTTGGGCTCTTTTACGGATGCCTACAAGCCGGTGGCTTGGACTCCGGATTATGTCAGCCCCCACGTCGGAAGCTTTGAACCAATGATTCGAAGTCCGAAAATATGATTCAGCTTCATGACACTTCCCTCTCGGTCAACCCCGCGGTTCCAGTGCGTCCACTCGGAAGCTGGAGGTTTATGAGGGGAAGGCACTATCTGGACCATATGCTTTATTAATTCAGAAGATTATTACAAGTGATTTACAAGAAGCCCTTATGCGAAGTATCGCTTTAGGTGCTCCGCATGCCAAGTATGTGCTAACTCTTCACCTTCTAAATTAGCTACTTTAAAAGAGCCAGGGTGTCCTGAACGAACAATTAGGTATGGACCTTCCCATTTATTTCCTAACTTCCGTGACACTATAATGCTTCGTAGAACAAGATGACCCGGTCTTAGTTCATTGAGCTTAACCTTCGGGTCAAACCAAGCCTTCGTCTGCGGATGATACTTTGATAAATTTGCCACAGCTCGAAGTCTTGTTTCTTCTGATAAATCTAGCGAAGCTTGTCTTTCTTCTTCAATCTCCGGTTCGGTGCTGCGAAGTGATCCTCCTTTGAGCTCCGTTGGAGTCATAGCTTCATCTCCGAATAGTAGTCTGAATGGAGTAAAACCTATGGACCTTGTTTGCGTAGTCCGAATGGACCACAAATCTTCGGAAGTTCTTCGGTCCACAGTCCTTTTGCTAATCCAACTATCCTTCGATTTAGCCCTGACAAAATATTTCCATTGGCTCTTTCTACAGCTCATTAGACTGAGGATGCCTCAATGCAGCAAAACATAACTGAATGCCTAGATCTTCGCAAACTTCCTGAAAGGTTCTGCATCGAACTGCGTTCCATTATCAACTGTGAGTTGTCTAGGCACTCCGAACCGGCAAATGATATTCTTCCAAAAGAATTTCTGTACATTGTTCGAAGTGATAGCTGTTAAGGGTTCTGCTTCTACCCACTTAGAAAAATATTCAATAGCTACCACTGCGAACTTCAGATTTCCCTTGGCTACTGGAAAGGGACCAATTAAATCCATACCCCATTTGGCCATAGGCCATACCGGAGCAATGACTTGAAGAGATGTTGGTGGGCGATGACTTCGTCGACCCATACACTGACATCCTTGACAAGTGCGGACTAAGCTCTCCGCATCAGCTGTTATTGTAGGCCAATAAAGCCCCTGGCGAAGTGTTTTTCCTGCCAAAGCTCGAGGGGCTAAATGGCTACCGCAAAGGCCTTCATGAATTTCTCGAAGAATTTCTTGACCTTCGGCTTGAGATATACATCGGAGTAGAGGGGAACATACTCCGGCCTTATATAAAATACCGTTGATTATTTGATAATTTCTAGCCCTAAGCTTCAATCTTGAAAGTTGTGGCTCTTCAGGCAAATTTGTTCCTCCCTGTAAGAGTTCCATGATTGAATTTTTCCAATCTGCACTAGGAATGCAAAGAATCTCTGTAGAGGGAATTTGTGGCACCGAAGGTGTACTGAGCTCCTCATAGAAAGCTTCTTCTGGTACATCCACAGCTCCGGCTGCAGCTTTTGCTAACATGTCCGCTTGCACATTTTCTGCTCTTGGTATACTCCGAATGGAAATACCTTTGAAGTGTGCTTCGATCTTACGGATTTCTTCTAAGTACTTTGCAAGCTGTGGATGCCAAACCTGAAAACTTTTATCTACGTGCCCTGCTACTATCTGAGAATCTATCTTTATAACAACTCTTGTAGCCCCTAGAGCACGTGCTTTTCGGAGTCCCTAGTAAAATCCCTTCATACTCCGCTATATTATTGGTAGACTTAAAGTTGAGTCTTGCGGAGTACATTGCTCTTTGCCCTGAAGGCGAAATTAATACTGCTCCAATGCCTGCTCCGGATGCTTGGAAAGCCCCATCAGAATAAACAGTCCAAACTCCGTCACTTGACTTCTCCGGAACCAAAGTTGCAGGTGGAGTCCATTCTGCTACAAAATCTGCTAAGACTTGCGATTTGATTGTTGTCCTTGCCAGAAAAGATATGCCGAAGGGTGCTAGCTCAACTGCCCACTTCCCAATTCTTCCAGTGGAATCCTTACTTCGAAGCATATCTCCCAAAGGATACGAAGTTGGTACGATTACATTGTGAGCCAAAAAATAATGTCTTAATTTCCTCGAAGCCATTATCAGAGCATAAACGACATTTTCAAGTTCGGAGTATCTTGTTTTCGCTCCTGATAATGCTTCGGACACAAAATAGACAGGATTTTGGACCAACTTCCCATTGAAATCCACTTCTCTAACAAGGACTGCACTGACAGTAGAGCCTGTAGCTGCAAGGTAAAGGAGTAGGGTTTCGTCTGCAGTAGGCACCGTGAGTGTAGCGAGATTACTGAGATATTCTTTAATATCTTCGAAGATTTTTTGACACTCCGGTGTCCATGCAAAATCTTTGGACCCTTTCAATGCTTTGAATATAGGCAAGCTTCTCTCCGCAGACCTTGATAAAAACCTGCTAAGTGCTGCCAGACGCCTAGTCAGCTTTTGCACTTGCTTTAAATTTTCTGGAGGAGCCATCTTTTGTAGTGCAGTTATTTGCGTAGGGCTAGCTTCAATCCCCCTGCTTGAAACTAAATACCCTAACAATTTTCCGACCTTAGCTCCGAAGATACACTTTTCGGGGTTAAGACGGATCCCACATGCCCGAAGGCTATTAAATGTTTCTGCTAAGTCTAGGCTATGTTGGTGCTTTAAAGCACTCTTTATTACAATATCATCCATATAGGCCTCCACATTGCGACCTAATTGATGACCTAGAGCCTTAGCAACTAACCTCGAAAAAGTCGCCCCGACATTTCTTAAACCAAAAGGCATTCTTACATAACAAAAGACTCCCGAAGGAGTTACGAAGCTTGTCTTTATCTCATCTTCGCGCTTCAACCATATTGATGATAACCAGAATACGCGTCAAGAAAGCTTAATAACTCCAAACCTGCGGTGGAGTCGACCAATTGATCAATTCGGGGCATGGGGTAGGGGTCATGAGGGCATGCTTTATTCAAGGATGTGAAATCAATGCACATGCGCCACTTCCCAGAAGATTTCTTTTTGACGAAGACTGGGTTGGCTAACCATTCTGTGTGAGCCACTTCTCTGATAATCCCAGCCCTCAACAATTTCTCAACTTCGTCTTTCGCTAGAACAACTCTTTCTGCAGACATTTTTCGGAGTCCTTGCCGAACGGGTCGAGCCTTCGGGTTTACGAGCAAACTATGTTCAATGATATCTCGATTGACTCCGGTGATATCTTCGTCAGACCAAGCGAAGACATCTAAATTCTCTTCTACCACCTTTTCCAAGGAGGTTGCAACTTCTGGAGATAAATCTTTACCAAATTGAAATGTATATTCT
Source organism: Zizania palustris (assembly GCA_019279435.1). Lineage (NCBI taxonomy): Eukaryota > Viridiplantae > Streptophyta > Magnoliopsida > Poales > Poaceae > Zizania > Zizania palustris. The sequence continues at coordinate 50,717,343 of JAAALK010000080.1, forward strand.
TTACCATCTCTGATAATAACTTTCACTGCAATCTCTCCTTCAGGACTTGGTCTTGGGAAGGATTTCTTCGAAGCTTCGGAAGGGGTTGAAAAATTTTCTTGATTATCTTGCACATTGTTTACTTGTCTTGGATCAAGAGGGGGGCCATGACCATATTCCGCTCTCCGGGCGATAGCTTGATCTCCGAAGACTGTTAGGACTCCTGCTTGTGTGGGCATCTTCATGCACAAATAATTGTGATGCGCCACAGCTCCGAACTGGTTCAGCATGCCTCTTCCGAAGATGATGTTGTAGGCATATGGGGCATCTACAACATCGAAGATTACTTCCTCAGTTCGGGCCAACAAACCTTCTCCGAAGGTAACTTCCAGGCCCATTTGGCTGAGTGCATCAAGCGGAGGTCCTGCGAAGCCTTGCAACGGACGAGCCGCTGGAAGAAGGTGCTTTCTGGAGATGCACAATTGATCGAAGGCTTGAACAAAAATAATGTCTGCCGAGCTACCTCCGTCAATCAACACTCTTCGAACTTCAGTGCCCGCAATATCAGCAGTAATAACAAGTGGGTCTGCATGCGGGAATTTAATGCCAGCTGCATCCTCCGCAGAAAAAGATATCGGTACACGAGACCACTCCGGCATAGCAGCTGCAGATGATGAAGTCCCAATGTGGCCCACTTCTCTGACGTAATCTCTTCGCTGTCTTTTTGACATGCTTCCGAGGGTACCTCCTCCAGAGATGGGGAGGACTACTCTTTTCCCTCGGTCTTGCCCTTCCTCTTGCTTCGGAGGTGGCATCACATTGGCCACTGGAGGGTGTCTTGCGGCTTCGAAGTTTTCTATCCGCGCCACAGCCTGGACCGGCTCCGGGCGCGCTGCAGCTGGAACTCGGTCGGTAGTACCTCGACCCGAAGTTCTTTCTAGATATTCTCCTCTTAGAGTGAGTATAGCCTTGCAAGTATCAGTTGCATGGCTTCGATTTTCACCATGAATGCAGCAGAAAAGGATCTGGCCTTTGCCAGACGTTTACCCTGGTGGCCTCTAGCCACTGACCTTGTTCCCCGAAGGCTGTGCAGCTCTCTGTGTGAACTTTTGCGGGGGTGCAATGTTCAAGACTTCAGAACGAGGGTGCTTTTGCCCCCTTCTCTGATCATGTTGAACCTCGAAGACTGGTTCTTGCGGCTGCGCCGAAGTTTTTACTTCTACTTTTACTTCTTGCAATATGGATGGAGTAGCTGCAGTTCTTCGAAGCCAACCCTCTTCTGACCTCGCATACTCCTCGAAGTATGACATCAGCTGAGAAACCGAGGATATGCTTTTCCGATGAAGCTTATCCAGGAGGCCTTGATGAGTGACACCTTCCCGAGCTGCATCAACTACCGAAGATGTAGACAACCCTCAGATCTGCGACTTCGTATGAGCGAAGCGCTTGAAATATTGCATCAATGTCTCTCCAGGGAGCTGCTTCACCTGGAAAAGGCTTCCCGTTGACATTGGAGGCACGAAGGTGCCTTGAAAATTGCTTACAAACTTCTTTTTCAGCTGCCCCCATGAATTAATTGATCCTGGCTTCAAAGACCAGAACCACCTTAATGCCACTCCTTGAAGAGCTAGGGGGAAGCACTTTGCCATGGTATCTCGAACTCCTCCACTAGCTTCAATTGCTAGGGCATAAGAACGGACAAATTCTCCCGGATCTTCATCTCTGGCATTCTTACAGAGCTTCGAAGTGTTAAACTTCGGGTCGAATCGAACTTTTTGCAGCTCAGGATGCAGCAGAGATTCAGTATCGAAGGAGGCATTCTCCGGGGCTTCGGGATAGATGGGTTCGTCGTCTTCGGGCACTTCTGGAATAACCGGAATGGCTTGAGAACGAAGCCTATTCGAAGCTTCTTGTCACCACCGCGCTACTTTAGCTTGGAGACTAGCCATTTGAGCGGCCGTATCACCAAGATTGTCTTCATCTCCTCTGGAAGGATCTTCTGGGTCTTGAGAACTGAGAGGATCAGTTCGAAGTGGGATTGAAGGTGGAAGGGGGACTCCGGATGGTCGAAGTATAGAAGGAGTTGGCGGAGGAACTCCGTATGTTCGAGGGATGGAAACTCCTTCCGGAGTTTGAGGTGGAGGGAATGTCGAAGGCCCTCCGACCTCAACCGTGTCGGATGGTGCCTCTCCGGAGATCCGAGAGGACCTCCGAACAGGGTTACGAGGTGCGCTCCGCTTAGGAGGCATGATGTAAGAAGTTGGTAGAGAACAAAGTTTCTTGGACTAAGTTCCCCACGGACGGCGCCAACTGTTGGCGTAAAAGATTAAGCTAACAGGTTTCTATAGATTAGAAACTGACAAACGAAGTGTTTGCGAAGTGAATTGTTCTAAGCCTCCGAAAGGATAACAACTTAGAATAGTTCGAATGTGTATATTGAATAACTTGTATTCGGTCCCTATTACAGGGTGAAATGGGGGTATTTATAGGCCCAAATATTAAGGAAAAGACCTATTTACCCTTCTATTACAACCGACATAGTGGAAACTATTCGGTACCCTTGATAGGGCTAAAATAGTAAAAGACTAATCTAATAAGATAAAAGATAAATCTTCCATCTTAGCTGGCAGAAAAGATTTCAAAGAGCCTTAGTTCGAAGATATACTCCAAACCAAGGCCCATCTTCATACTTCGAGCTTGACTTAGGACATCTTCGAAGATGGACATCTGGAAACCTTCGAATTCATTATCTGCCTTTGTACTGTTACGGTAATAACCCTGAGGATGGAATATTTTCCCCCAACAAACGCAAAGTTCTTTCAGTCAAATCACCAATAATGAGCTCTGAGGGGTGATCACGCTGAACTGCTTGGGTTCCCAGGTGATCTGAAGTCACCTCACCGGAGTCAGCAGCTGGCACCTCTGGACTCGACTGAGGGGCTCGATCGAAGTGGAAGAAGTGATCAGAGGTCTGCCCTCGTCCTCAGTCGAAGTCTCAGAAGGTGTGGGCTCTGCGAGAGGTGCAGAAGGCCCACCCTCATCAGCAACTGGAGTATCCTCATCTTCCTCGAAGATGGACTCTCCGAGCTCATCATCACCAGAAAGCTCAAAAGAAGGAGTCAAAGAAGGCATGGACTCATCAAATGAAACTTCGCAAGTCTCGACGAGCTGCTGGGAGTCGAGGTTCCAAACACGAAGCCTCGAGAATGCAATGCATAGCCAAGAAAAACTCCATCCCAGCAACGAGACTCAAATTTGTCCAAATGCCCACCCTTCTTGAGCACAAAGCACTTGCAGCCAAACGCTCGCAAGTGGCTCACCTTGGGCTGTTGCCAAACCGCAACTCATACGAAGTCTTACCTAAGTAAGCTCGAAGAAAATGCGGTTGGCAGATAGCAAGCCGTGTTCATGGCTTCAGCCCAAAAATGCCTAGGAGTCCTGTGCTCATCGAGCATTATCCTGGCCATCTCGACTAGCGTGCGGTTCTTTCGTTCCACAACGTTGTTCTGTGGGGGAGTGTAAGGAGCAGAAAACTGATGGTCAAGACCTTGATCGCTATAGAAGCTGACGAACTGAGAGTTTTTGAACTCAGAGCCGTTGTCGGAGCGAATTGCTCGCATCCTACCATTGTTCTCATTCTTCAGCTTCAAAATCAGGTCATGAACAAACTGAAAAGTTTCATCCTTAGACTCCAAAAAGAAAACCCACGAGAATCGAGAAAAATCGTCAACAATCACAAGCGCGTACCACTTCCCACCGACTGAGCGCACTCGAGCTGGAACAATAGTGTCCAAGTGTAACAGCTCGCCCGGATACGAAGTCATCACCTGAGTCACAGGTGAGTGAGAAGCAGAAACCATTTTCCCATGACGACAGGTATGACAAACTAAATCTTTCTCCATTTTAAGTTTGGGAAATCCTCGGATGAGGTCCATAGAGCTTAACCTGACTAGCAGATCAAAACTCAAATGACCTAACCTCGTATGCTACTTCCAGAGCTCAGAAGAAGATCCATCTATCAAACAGCGAGAAGGGCCAAAAGAACTAGAGAAGTCAATTCAAAAAACTTTACCAAATGGTAAGATCTGGCAAATCAAAGACCCTCTAGAATCAAACACAAAAGAATTTCCCTTCTTAAAACGCACTTCTAAACCATCCTCAAGAAGTTGCGAGACAGAAATCAAGTTAAAGTTCAAATTCTTGACCAAAGCAACATTCTTTAAAGAGAAATGATATGAAATGCGAATTGAGCCAATGCCACTTACTTTCCCTTGACCACTGTTCCTGATATGACCATGCCGACCACTCCAACCTCTACACCGACCACTTCGACCACAGCGACTCCAATACATGTTTTTGATGGACCAATTACACGCAGTCGAGCTAAGAAGCTTCAACAAGAGGTGCACGTGCTACTTTGTGAAATTCATTTTACTATTAATGAGAGTTATATACTACCTAAGTCGTGTACGTTGCTAATGCTCAGGTTTACCAAGAAGGATGACAAGAACTCACAAGGAAATGGACACATAGAAGAATCATGCTCGAACCAAGCCAGTCCTGCAGAATCGTCTCAAAGAAATAATCATAACTTTTGATTTAAAAAAGCTATGAAGGCAAATGAGCACTTTTTGGAAAACTCTTGAAGTCTAGTTTCCAATGAATCTAACCCCGACCAATTTGAAGTTTGCATGAAGGCGTCCGACCAGTTTTAGTACTTGCTGGTCCGAAGGTCAACAGTCTACATGAAGTCAATGTTCTCGTATTAAAACTGCATCATTCTACCGAGTTACATGGTGCATATTATACATGGTGTGAAAGCTTATCAATTCACCTTTCCAAGGGATCCAACCGTTCGTGAATTGAAGCTTCCAAGGAGGAGTTATTGCTCAAATACCGAAGACCGCTCAGAAGACCAACAGCCACGCGGAAACTCTCCAAAAGCTGATTCGTTTTCACATAGTTCGCCTAGTATTTTCGTTTCGTGTTCGCACCTATCTTCAAGGTCTACTCCTTGTATAAATACCCCCTAGCACCATTGTAATCGGCACTTTTGATTATTGAATATAGAACCCCTTGTTCAGCTGCGTGCTAACAAATTCAGAGAGAGATCTCTACCCTCCCTGCTCTTGTGATTTCCTTCGCGGGATTACAGAAGCGGCGGCTTCATCCGCTCCCAATTGGTGCTCCTACTCCCTTCAAGGTCCACCTTGATTGATTGTAGGCTGTGTTGGTTGGTTCTTTGAGAGTGTGGTTGGGCGAATCCTCGATTCAGGTTGCCGGTTAAAGACGGTGGTTGGCTTCGAGTTTTATTTGCCAGGTTGCACTAGTTATCGCTGCTTGCAGCAAGTTATCCGGCTATTCTATAGCTAGTTATCTGAAGATCGATCCTACGTCATGAAGATCAGGACCCCGTGACGCATCATCTGGTATCAGAGCTGATCGGTTTCCACGGTAGGATTCTTTACCCTTAGCTACATATATTTTGTTTCGTCCTATCCACCAAAAGCCAAAAAATATACATATATATTGTTTAGCCCTTTGTTTCAATCTGTTATTTTAGTGAGTTCAGTTAATTTTCAGTCCATTAGAGTCTTTGTTTTAGTTGCTGATCATTTTCCGTCGTGTGTCCTTTGAGCCTCTTATATATCTGGTCATTGTGTTCAGTTCTATAAAAAAAGGGTAAAAGAAAGAAAAGTTCAAAAAAGGAAAGTTAAAAAAAATTGTGAAAGAAAAGTTTAAAGATCAGTTCATTTGAGAGCACAGTTGCTGAAAGTTTGTGTTTCAAGTTGTGCAACCAGATCTCTATCTTTTGTTGGTACAAAATTTTGGTTGGGTTTGATTGCAACACTTGCATCCCAATCATACTCCTTGTTTGCATCAATCTGAGATTTTCTTTGCACGTGTGTGTGATCCATTTACATCTTTAGCATTTTGAGATCAGCACTAAGCAGGGAACCTCTAGTTTGGATTGTTACTTAACTTTACAACAACTAGAATTCAGATTGCATTCCTTGTTTATAATCCCCACCAAGCTCCACATAAAAGCCATCATAATTGGTACTCTCTGGTCTTGTATTCGCTTAACCATCGCTCTCGGTACCACCACACATTTTGTTTCTCTATAACCCACAGGAACTTCACTGAGCCTCGGTTGGTAAGAGAAGTGAGATTGAGAGATCCCACATATATTTTTATTCCACATATACTCTTGTTCCTTTGTTGTCACTAATTTTATAGAAAGATGGGTGACAGCATTGAGATCAATGATTGTGTCACCATGGCACAATTTAATGAATTCCAACAAAGTCTAGAAGAGAGACAAGATCGGTTGGCCCAAGATTTTCAAACCATACTAAATAAAATTAGGGGACGTCGTCCACCTAATGATGGAGCAAGCACCCATGGTGAAGAAGGTGATGATAGTGATGGAAGAGGAGGAAGAAGAGGACGGAGGAACCGAAGTACTGCACATGGAAGAGGGAGGGGCTGGAATCGAAGAAATCAAGACACTGAAGAATCCGAATCTGAAAATGATGATAATCATTCCCATCATGATCGCCAACATCGTAGAGGAGGCCATCGTGAAGAGAGGCTTGATAAACTGAAATTTATCATGCCAAAATTTGATGGAGGATCTGATCCTGAAGCTTATTTCACTTGGGAGTTGAAGGTCGACAAGATCTTTCGCTTGCATAATTATACAGAAGAGAAGAAGTTGGCTATGGCATCTCTAGAGTTTGAAGGATATGCTCTGATTTGGTGGGAGAAACTTCTCCAAGATCGTGAAGAAGATGGAGAACATCCTATTGCCACATGGGCAGAGATGAAACGTGAAATGAGAAGACGTTTCGTGCCGAAGCATTATCGGCGTGATCTTTTTGATAAACTGCAGAATTTGAAACAAGGAAGTTATTCTGTTGAAGAGTATTATAAAGAGATGGAGAAGGCTATGATTAGAGCCAACGTATATGAAGATGAAGAACAAACTATGGCACGATTCATGGCTGGGTTGCATCAAAATATTCAACGCATTGTTGAGTTTCAGTCGTACCATCGTCTTATTGATTTGGTACATCAAGCCACCAAAGCTGAACGCCAACTGCAGCAAGATACCAAGAGCAGTAAGTCTTTGTCTTTTAGTACGAGGACTATGTCTGGAGGAAGCAAGTTAAATTCCAAGTTTACTGCTGCACCATCAACTGCGAAAGGTTCATTTGGAGGCTCACGTTCTAATGCTCAAAGTAATTTTAGTGGGAAGAACTCTCCTGCCCCGAGCACGAGTTCCAAACCAGCAGCTTCCACCTCCACTTCAGTGGGTTCTACATCCAAGAGCAGTGGGATTCAGTGTTTCAAGTGTGGAGGTCGTGGACATGTTGCTAGAGAGTGTCCAAATAATAGAGTGATCATTGTACATGATAATGGAGAGTACGAATCAGCCAGTGAAGAGGAAGATATAGAAGAAGAAGCCCATGAAGAAGAGGAACATACCGGCTGTGATTTTGAGCAAGGTACTGCTCTTGTGGTGGCACCAATATTGAGTGTTCAGATGAAGGAAGCTGAGAACGGCCAGCGGCATAATTTATTTCAGACAAGAGCCAAAGTGCAAGATAAGGTAGCGAAGATGATCATTGATGGAGGAAGCTGCCATAATCTTGCTAGTCGTGAGATGGTTGACAAGCTTGATCTGAAACTTCTGCGACATCCTCATCCATATCATGTCCAATGGCTGAATGATTCCGGTAACATCAAGATTGGATACAAAGTAAAAGTTCCCTTCAAGATTGGTGAATATGTTGACACAGTAGAGTGTGATGTGGTACCCATGTCCGTATGTCACATACTACTCGGGAGGCCATGGCAATATGATTCGATATACTAAGCATTGCGGGAGAACAAATCAGTACACTCTAGATTTAAAGGGGAGGAAGTTTGTACTCAAACCTATGACACCACAGCAAATTCTTGCTGAGCATTTGCAAAAGAGCTCTAGTATGAGAGATGAGAACGGAAAGGAAGAGAAAAAGAATTCGAGTGCCTTCCACAAATCAGAGAGTGAGAGCCACCAGCCCAATATAAGAAAAAAATTGAGAGATCAAAAGAAAGAAGAAGAAAAAAATTTAGTCATGTTAGCCACAAACTCTGAGATGAGAGAAGTAAGGAACAACCCATATCAAGTACTCTTTGTACTTGTGTGCAAAGACATTTTAGTGTCAGCTAATGATAACACCTCTTTTCCTAGTATGGTGTCTCATCTTTTGCAGGAATATGCGGACGTTTTTCCAAAGGAAACCCCGAATGGATTACCTCTTGTACGTGGGATTGAACATCAGATCGATCTTATTCCGGGGGTTGCTCTTCCAAATCGACCACCATACCGCACCAATCCTGAAGAAACAAAGGAGATACAAAGGCAAGTTCAAGAACTTCTCGATAAAGGTTATGTTCGTGAAAGCTTAAGTCCTTGTGCTGTTCCTGTTATTTTAGTACCAAAAAAAGATGGTTCTTGGAGGATGTGCGTTGATTGTAGAGCCATAAATAACATCACTATTCTCTATCGCCATCCTATTCCTCGATTAGAAGACATGCTTGATGAATTAAGTGGTTCCATAATATTCACTAAAATTGATTTGAAAAGTGGGTACCATCAAATAAGAATGAAAGCTGGAGATGAATGGAAAACTGCTTTTAAAACAAAATTTGGGCTGTACGAATGGCTAGTTATGCCTTTTGGTTTGACTAATGCTCCAAGTACTTTTATGAGATTGATGAACCATGTTTTGAGAGCCTTCATTGGAAAATTTGTGGTTGTTTATTTTGATGATATATTAATTTACAGCAAGTCTTTTGAAACGCACATGAATCATATTCGACAAGTCCTAGATGAGCTCCGAAAGGAGAAATTATTTGCTAACCTTGAGAAGTGCAGTTTTTGCACATACCATGTTGTGTTCCTTGGCTTTGTTGTTTCAGGAAAAGGAATTGAAGTGGATGAAACCAAGGTGAAAGCCATCAAGGATTGGCCAACTCCAACAAATGAGTCCCATGGTGGAGGATTGACAGGTCATTTTGGACAAAAGAAAACCTATGAGCTGCTAGGTGATCACTTCTATTGGCCCAAGATGAGGAGAGACGTCATCCTGTTCGTGGAGCGTTGCATCACTTGTCACAAAGCTAAGTCTAAACTGAACCCTCATGGTTTATACACTCCTCTACCTGCTCCTAAATTCCTTGGGAAGACATAAGTATGGATTTTGTTCTGGGATTGCCTAGAACTCAGAGAGGAAAAGATTCTGTTTTGTTGTGGTTGATAGATTTTCAAAGATGGCTCATTTTATCCCTTGTAACAAGAGCGACAATGCTTCACATGTTGCTAATTTATTTTTCAGGGAAATTGTGAGGTTGCATGGGGTGCCTAAGACCATTGTATCTGATCGTGATGTCAAGTTTGTGAGCTACTTCTGGAAAACATTGTGGTCCAAGCTGGGGACCATGCTGCTATTCTCGACCACTTGTCATCCTCAAACCGACGGACAAACTGAAGTGGTGAATCGAACCCTGTCAATGTTGTTGCGAACCATGGTGAAAAAGAACCTGAAAGATTGGGAGGACTGCTTGCCTCATGTGGAGTTTGCTTATAACAGGGCAGTACATTCTACCACTACCTTGTGTCCTTTTGAAATTGTTTATGGGTTCAAACCCATTGCTCCGATAGATTTGTTGCCTTTGCCATTACAAGAGAGAACCAATATGGAAGCCTCCAAGCGTGCTGCATATGTCAAGAAGATACATGAGAAAAGAAAAGAAGCAATCGAGCTAAAGGCGACACGTAAGGATGCAATTATGAACAAGCATAGAAAGAAGGTGTCGTTTGAACCAGGCGATTTGGTGTGGATTCACTTGCGTAAAGATCGCTTCCCTGATAAGCGCAAGTCCAAGCTAATGCCACGAGGGGATGGTCCATTTCGTGTTCTTTCCAAGATCAACAATAATGCATACAAGATTGACCTTCCACCAAGCTATGGCGTAAGCAACTCCTTCAATGTTGCTGACCTATCAGCATTCACAAGTGAAGACATTTTAGAGTCGAGGACGACTCCTTTTCAAGAGGGGGAGGATGATATGACCAGGCCGACCACTCCAACCTCTACACCGACCACTTCGACCACAGCGACTCCAATACATGTTTTTGATGGACCAATTACACGCAGTCGAGCTAAGAAGCTTCAACAAGAGGTGCACGCGCTACTTTGTGAAATTCATTTTACTATTAATGAGAGTTATATACTACCTAAGTCGTGTACATTGCTAATGCTCAGGTTTACCAAGAAGGATGACAAGAACTCACAAGGAAATGGACACATAGAAGGATCGTCTCAAAGAAATAATCATAACTTTTGATTTACAAAAGCTATGAAGGCAAATGTGCACTTTTTGGAAAACTCTTGAAGTCTAGTTTCCAATGAATCTAACCCCGACCAATTTGAAGTTTGCATGAAGGCGTCCGACCAGTTTTAGTGCTTGCTGGTCTGAAGGTCAACAGTCTGCATGAAGTCAATGTTCTCGTATTAAAACTGCATCATTCTACCGAGTTACATGGTGCATATTATACATGGTGTGAAAGCTTATCAAGTCACCTTTCCAAGGGATCTAACCGTTCGTGAATTCAAGCTTCCAAGGAGGAGTTATTGCTGAAATACCGAAGACCGCTCAGAAGACCAACAGCCACGCGGAAACTCTCCAGAAGATGATTCGTTTTCACATAGTTCGCCTAGTATTTTCATTTCGTGTTCGCACCTATCTTCAAGGTCTATTCCTTGTATAAATACCCCCTAGCACCATTGTAATCGGCACTTTTGATTATTGAATATAGAACACCTTGTTCAGCTGCGTGCTAACAAATTCAGAGAGAGATCTCTACCCTCCTTGCTCTTGTGATTTCCTTCGCGGGATTACAGAAGCGGCGGCTTCATCCGCTCCCAATTGGTGCTCCTACTCCCTTCAAGGTCCTCCTTGATTGATTGTAGGATGTGTTGGTTGGTTCTTTGAGAGTGTGGTTGGGCGAATCCTCGATTCAGGTTGCCGGTTAAAGACAGTGGTTGGCTTCGAGTTTTATTTGCCAGGTTGCACTAGTTATCGCTGCTTGCAGCAAGTTATCCGGCTATTCTATAGCTAGTTATCTGAAGATCGATCCTACGTCGTGAAGATCGGGACCCCGTGATGCATTAGTTCCCGAATGTGATGTACTCTTTGGAGCTCGGGGGTTGAGACTGGAGAACCATCTGCGATGTCCCGTCATGTGATGAGAACATCCTGAGTCCATGATCCAAACGTCCTCCAGTACCCGATCCTGCACAATCAGTGGCTGTAAGTGGGAGCAAATGGTCCGGCACCAGGTTTAGCAAAAGAGCTAAACCAGTGTCGAGCCATCTGCTCAAAAGACGGAAAGCAGAAATCATAATGAGAGTCCGGACCAAAACATGGCTCAAAGCGCGGTCCTCGGTTCTGCCTAAAGCCTCGGCCACGAGGTCCAGGACCGTAGCCAACATGGCCTGGAGCTCTACCGGAACGAACACCACCATCTGGAGCATGGGCATGAAAGCCGTCTCCCCTACCACCACCTACATGACGCGGCCTGGCCTCTAGCCTCTCCCCGCGTCGAGGAACCCGCAGTCTACCACCCTGCTGGTAGAACTGCTCCTGATCACCACGAGCTCTCTCTGCTCTCTCAACCCACTTCCTCCTGAAGCAAAACTCCACAAGATGCCCGTCTCTCTGACAGTACTAACAATGATAGGTGGGCTTTTTAGAATGTGGTTGAGGCTTGGGATTCTTGGTCTTGGTGGTGTTAAGCGGCAAAAGGTAAGAGAATGCGAATGGACTCAAGACGGGCAACAGGGGCGAAAGTTTCTTCAAAATCAATACCCTCTTTCTAGCAAAAACCCTGGGCAACTAGTCGAGGTTTGTTGTGCACCACAACCCCATCTTCACCTTGCTTGTTCTTGAACACCCACTTGGTACCTATGGGGTTGCATCCTGGTGGCGGCTCAACTAGTGTCCAAACCCGATTGCGGACAAAGTTCTCAAGCTCTTCTTGCATAGCATTAATCCAATTAGAATCAAAAAGAGCATGAGAAACATCTCTGGGCTCAAAAGATGCAACAAAAGCAGATTCAACAAATACAGCAAGAGAGTTACCAGATGAACGCAAAGTTCTTTCAGTCAAATCACCAATGATGAGCTCTGAGGGGTGATCACGCTGAACTGCTCCGGTTCCCTGGTGATCTGAAGTCACCTCACCGGAGTCAGCAGCTGACACCTCTGGACTCGACTGAGGGGGCTCGATCGAAGTGGAAGAAGTGATCAGAGGTCCACCCTCGTCCTCAGTCGAAGTCTCAGAAGGTGTGGGCTCTGCGGGAGGAGCAGAAGGCCCACCCTCATCAGCAACTGGAGTATCCTCATCTTCCTCGAAGATGGACTCTCCAAGCTCATCATCACCAGAAAGCTCAAAAGAAGGAGTCAAAGAAGGCATGGACTCGACAAATGTAACTTCGCAAGTCTCGACAAGCTGCTGGGAGTCGAGGTTCCAAACACAGAAGCCTCGAGAATGCAATGCATAGCCAAGAAAAACTCCATCCCATCAACGAGACTCAAATTTTTCCAAATGCCCACCCTTCATGAGCACAAAGCACTTGCAGCCAAATGCTCGCAAGTGGCTCACCTTGGGTTGTCTGCCAAACCGCAATTCATACGAAGTCTTACCTAAGTAAGCTCGAAGAAAAATGCGGTTGGCCAGATAGCAAGCCGTGTCCATGGCTTCAGCCCAAAAACGCCTAGGAGTCCTATGCTCATCGAGCATCGTCCTAGCCATCTCGACTAGCGTGCGGTTCTTTCGTTCCACAACGCCGTTCTGTGGGAGAGTGTAAGGAGCAGAAAACTGATGGTCAAGACCTTGATCACTACAGAAGCTGATGAACTGAGAGTTTTTGAACTCAGAGCCGTTGTCGGAGCGAATTGCTCGCATCCGACCATTGTTCTCATTCTTCAGCTTCAAAATCAGGTCATGAACAAACTGAAAAGTTTCATCCTTAGACTCCAAAAAGAAAACCCACGAGAATCGAGAAAAATTGTCAACAATCACAAGCGCGTGCCACTTCCCACCGACTGAGCGCACCCGAGCTGCAACAATAGTGTCCAAGTGTAACAGCTCTCCCGAATACGAAGTCATCATCTGAGTCACAGGTGAGTGAGAAGCAGCAACCATTTTCCCATGACGACAGGGATGACAAACTAGATCTTTCTCCATTTTAAGCTTGGGCAATCCTCAGATGAGGTCCATAGAGCTTAACCTGACTAGCAGATCAAAACTGAAATGACCTAACCTCCTATGACACTTCCAGAGCTCAGAAGAAGATCCAGCTATCAAACAGCGAGAAGGGCCAAAAGAACTAGAGAAGTCAATTTGAAAAACTTTACCAAATGGTAAGATCTGGCAAATCAAAGACCCTCTAGAATCAAACACAGAAGAATTGCCCTTCTTAAAACGCACTTCCAAACCATCCTCAAGAAGTTGCGAGACAGGAATCAAGTTAAAGTTCAAATTCTTGACCAAAGCAACATTCTTTAAAGAGAAATGATCTGAAATGTGAATTGAGCCAATGCCACTTACTTTCCCTTGACCACTGTTCCCGAATGTGATGTACTCTTTGGAGCTCGGGGGAGTGAGACTAGAGAACCATCTACGATGTCCCGTCATGTGACGAGAACATCTTGAGTCCATGATCCAACCGTCCTCCAGTCCCCGATCCTGCACAGTCAGTGGCTGTAAGTGGGAGCAAATGGTCCGGCACCAGGTTTAGCAAAAGAGCTAAACCAGTGTCGAGCCATCTGCTCAAAAGACGGAAAGCAGAAATCATAATGAGACTCCGGACCAAAACGCGGCTCAAAGCGCGGTCCTCGGTTCTGCCTAAAGCCTCGGCCACGAGGTCCAGGACCGTAGCCAACACGACCTGGAGCTCTGCCGGAACGAACACCACCATCTGGAGCATGGGCATGAAAGCCATCTCCCCTACCACCACATACACAACGCGGCCTGGCCTCCAGCCTCTCCCTGCGTTGAGGAACCCGCAGTCTACCACCCTGCTGGTAGAACTGCTCCTGATCACCACGAGCTCTCTCTGCTCTCTCAACCCGCTTCCTCCTGAACCAAAACTCCGCAAGATGCCCGTCTCTCTGACAGTACTCACAATGATAGGTGGGCTTTTTGGAATGTGGTTAAGGCTTGGGATTCTTGGGCTTGGTGGTGTTAGGTCTGGTCTTCTTGGGTTGAGAGGGTCCGGGAAGAGAGTCAAGAGAAGTGCGGAGGTGTTTGGGCTTTGGAACCCAGATGGGCTTTTTGGGTGGAGCTTTGGGCTGTTCATGGATCACTCCATCCTTGGGCTGACTAGCCAGGGAAGACTCAGTGGAGTGAGTCTTGGGGTATCTCTGCTCAGGAGTCATTTTAATCCACTCCACTGCCCGGCTAATGGCACTCTCAAAGTCAGCCTTGGTGTAGGTGTAACCTACCCCAAACCCATCCTGCCTCTTGAACTGCTGGATCATCATGCCGAGTTGTGGCTCTCTAGAACTGATCCAACTCAGGATAGAATGGAGGTAAAAGTTCTCATTCTGAGAATCAGCTAGCTCCTCTCTCAAGGAAGCTAGAACCTCCACTTGAGACAAGCAGGTTTCACACTCACTCTCTACTTGAACAGACTTTTCGGCTTTTAGCTTGATCAATTCCATTCTAAGAGACAAACAGTTCTCACAGACAGTGGGTGGAACTGACAGTGTCTCAAACTCTAGCCTAGTCTGCGCTAGCTCAGCTCTCACTCTCTCCAAATCCCCCAAATGCTCATCGCCCTTGGCTTTCAGCTCAGCTAAGACAACTAGAGGAGATGGGCAATCAGCACAGGGTGCGACGATAGTGGCTTATGAGCATCTTTCAGCTCCAACTGAGTGCTTTCAAGCTTAGTGGCCAAAGCGTCCCTCTCATCGACCCTTTCTGTGTACCTGGACTTCAGAGTCGACAGGTCACACAGAAGCACCTCACACTTCGGGCACTCACTGCTATCACCCAAGCAGGGGGAAGAAGATAGACTCTCAATTCTTCCATTGGCTACGGCAAGCTCACTCTCTAACTCATCTATCCTCTTCTTGGCCCCCCTAAGTAGTTTTTCCCGATATTTTAACTCCTGATTTCTTTCAAGAAAATCAACGATTTCACGCTCATAGGATGATACCTTTTCGTTGTCGTCATCGTCGGAGTCATCGAAGGAGCTCTTCTCTTCCTTATCCCCAAGAGCCATTGAGCAGAAGCTCTTGCGGGATCTTCGGCGCTGGTGTGAACGGCTCTTCGGTTTGTCTCCGAAGGCCATGAAGCAGAGGCCCGCCGGATCGTCCTTGTCCTTCCCCTTCCTGATGATGATTTCCTCATCGCTTGAGCTCGATGAAGAGGAAGAAGACGTGGACCGCTTGGAGTAGCTCTTCTCCATCTCGGCGAAGAAGGTCTTGTCGCGCTTCTTGTTCTCTCGCCGGTAGTCCTTTAGGGCCTTCTTGAAGAATCTGGTCTTCGGCTTGCCCTTGTTGAAGGAAGAGCTGTCGTGCTTGCTGGAGTCGTGGAAGCTGCCACTGGTGCCCTTCTTGTGTCCATTGCACTTGGGGCAGTCGACGATGAAGTGTCCTGGATCACCACACTCAAAGCACCCGGATTTCGTGCCATGTCTTTTGAACATCCTTTTGTCATAGACACGATGCACCCGGTTGTTAAAGAGACACATGTCATCATCTCCCAAAGACTCAAGCTGATCCTCAGTGATAGACATCAAAGAGAAACCAGCACAAACCACAACAGATGGATCAACAGAAGGTGTAGCAAGGGCCAGGGACTTTGATCCAGAGCTAGTGAGATTTGATCTCAGCTGGATATCAACCTCAGTGGCCTTCAGCTTGCTAAATAACTCAGAAATGGTTAAGGTATCATAAGAAGTGCTCTCAATGATAGAGGATACCTTGATCTCCCAGATCTTTGGGTCCAAGGTATGAAGAACCTTGAGTGCCTGCTCGTGATCTGAGACAAACTGAGCACCCTCAGCCTTGTTGTCCCGAAGCTTGTTTATGATTGACTGAAAATGACCAAACAAAGCTTCAACAGATTCACCCGACTTTTGTGTGAAGTTCTCATACTCACGCCGGTAGGTCTGATATAGCCGAGCCTTGACCTGGGTTGTTCCCTCATTGACGAGGACATCACTTCACACGATACACACATGCACCATCATGATACACAGATGCACCAGCATGATACACACATGCACCAGCATGATACACAGATACACCAGCATGATACACACATGCACCAGCATGATACACACATGCACCATCAACCTACAATTCAATTACAGGGACCAGTCACACGCGCCCGCGCCCGTCGCTTGAAGCATGAGGTTAATTCTTTCCTTAGCAACTATGTTAATATTTGTTTGGATGTGATGCTACTGAATACTAGTGATATTTTGTTGCTTAGGAACATGGGAGATGGAATAGAAGAGTTGGACTTGAAGACGGAGTCGCACAGATGATTTGAAGTCAACCACCATGCACCAAAATAGGCATAACTTCCTCATACGAAGTCCGATTGGCACGTTCTTGGACTTTTTGGAAAGATAAGGAGAAGACGGATCTTTTGGCTGAAATAGTCCTGCGTGACAGAACTGGGCCGAGTTGGACCTTGTACTGAGTTGGAGGCCGTGTTGGCCCATAGTCCAAGTCGTGTGCGCCTCTTACAGGCTGCCCACGCCCTATATAACTCACGCCAGCCGCCATTAGGGTTAGGTTTTGCTTTGTTTGCATCTACACTTGTGTGTTTAGATCCCGCTCCTGCACCGGACCGATTGACTGCTGCATCAGCATTTGTGAAACCTCTCCTCATCATAGTTCATCTGTGATTTGGCATTCAACTTGTGTTCTTCCTGTTCTTGCTTGTGTTCTTGGGTTCGCTTGCAGGAACTAGCCTTTGTGGTGAGGTCAACCGCGCCCTGCGTGGTTGATAACCGATGGAGACAGTGGTGTAGCGATTGCAAGGTTTTGATCCGCCGGACCGGAGGCTTGGATCGTCAACATCGAGATTCTCCACCAATCCAAGTTATCCTTACCTAGCGGAAGATCGGGACCAATCCCCCATTAGTTGGTATCAGAGCTCAGATTTCCCGTTAGGTAATCTCGATCTTCGTTTGTTTTACCTAGAGTCCAGAAAAACCTCACAAAAAATCCCCACCGAAAACCCCCTTTGTGCCTTGCAATTTTAATTTCAGTTTTTAACTTTTGTTGAGTTTGTGTTCTTGGTCGAGTCTTGTTGCTGTTTTAGTCATACCTTTGTGTCGTTTGAGTAGTAGTTAGTCTTGTGTCTCAAAAAAATTCCCCACCCGAAAACCCCCCTCCACAACCCTACTCGTTTTCCACATCGAGTCCTTGTGACCCCCCTTCGGTAAAACAGGCATAACTTTTCTTTCGTTTGGCAGAAAAATCTGAAATTTTTTGAGCATCTTCTTGACCCAATTTGGAGCTGACCCTAACACGGGTTCCCCTGTTAGCCTTCATTAGAATCGCCAAAAAAAATCAGGAAGATAGAGAAAAAAAATTGGTCAAAGTTTTTGCTCGCCGTTCAGCGAACTTGTTGAATTTCTGTGAACCACATCCCACCTCAGTTGCAGGTGCCAATTTTTGTGGTTGCATCTCTTGTCATCCTTGTTCAAAAAAATAGAGTGAAAAAAAATAGAATAATAAGAAAAAGAAACGAGAAGTAGCAAATCAAAAGAGAACCGGTCCTGTCATTTGCTGCCTTGTTCTGCCTCCACTTGAGTTTTGGGCACATAGTTTCCCTCTATTGCTTGAATTTTCACCTTGGGAGCACTAAGGCCAGCAACTTTGACGAGTACTAGGGAACACTTATTGAACTTGGTTTAACTGTTATTACTATCGCTATTCCTTGCTACTTATTTTGCCCTCCAAGCTACACCTTCTCTTGGTCAGGACAGGTTCACATCTTGCAATCGGCCACCACCCTCCACTTGGTTTTTCACCTGTAGGCCGGTGACCTCACTGCGGCGTGGTAAGAACACATGCAAGCGTGGGTAAGGCCCTTGACAGATTGCTTCCACCACACACCCACCACTCCACCTAGTTGCTTCCCATCAGGATTATTCTTTGTTGTTTTGTCTTTTCACTAACATGGCAGATAACAACGGTACCCCTCCATCTGATTTTAATGAGTGTGTCTCACGACGTGCTCTACTGGAGTCTCAGCGGCAGACCCAACACTCCATCGAACGTCTCGCGGGTACTGTGGCTGACCTAGTGGACCGGATGACTGCCCTGGAGACACGATTGCCTGCTGCACAAGCCGACGACGACCATGTTGAGGAGGAAGACGACCATGTTGAGGATGAAGACGACCTATCCTATGCTGGGAACAATGGCATTGACCTTGACGAGGCTGCACGTCATCGTTTTCAGTTCAATCATCAAGTTATGGGCGGCCACCGCAACCGCCATCCTCGAGGTAACAATGACAACCGCAGGAACAATGATCCCTACTCTAAGGTAAAATTTTCAGTACCTCATTTTGCTGGCACCTATGATCCATATGCATATTTAGATTGGGAGATGTCAGTCGAACAAAAATTTAATGCTCACATGGTTCCTGCTATCCACCGCGTGCGCTTAGCTACTAGTGACTTCACTGGATATGCTCTTCTTTGGTGGACTGAAATAGTTCAGGTTGGCAATGAACCACAAAACTGGGGTATGTTAAAACGGCAAATGCGTGGTAGATGGGTTCCTCCTTCATATAAACGTGATTTGAGAAAAAAATTGCAGCGCCTAAACCAAGGAAATAAATCGGTAGAGGAGTATTATCAGGAGTTGCAAATAGGTTACATGCGTGCTGAAATTAAGGAGGACAATGAGGATAAAATGGCCCATTTTTATGGTGGTTTAAGACGTGAAATTCAGGATATCATTGATTATAAAGAATACAATACTATCACTCGTCTTTTCCACCTTGCTATACTTGCAGAAAAAGAATTGCAGGGACGCCAACAACCACAACACAGCATGAGGACTAACATTGGTGGTGCCACTTCACGCTCAAGTGGGCAGTAGCAACGACCACCACCACCTTCTTGACCGGCGGCTACATCAGCACCTTCTACATCTATAGCCCAGGCTGAGAGCTCCAAGGCTGCAGCATCCAAGGCGCTAGCTAAGCCCACCTCATCGGCGGCCTCTACTGCACGTTCTGCAGCGATCCAGTGTCACCGATGCAAAGGATTCGGCCACATTATGAAGGACTGCCCTAGTCAGCGGGCTTATATTGCTACGGAAGACGGTGGCTATGTAAGTGCTAGTGATGTTGAAGATGAATACGCACTTGCTGCTAACATTGCAGGAGATTACGATGCTTCCGACGATGATGTTGTTTTTGCACCGGATGCCTCTGCCGACCATGAAACACTTATTGTACAACGTGTCTTGAGCACTCACATGGAGCAGGACGATCGGGCACAACGGAATAATCTGTTTCAGACCTTCTTCATCGTCAATGACCGTCGTGTACGTGTCATCATCGACAGCGGTAGTTGCAACAATTTGGTGAGCCACGACATGGTGACGAAGCTTCAACTTCCCACACGTGCACATCCACACCCTTACCATGTGCAATGGTTCAACAATAGTGGTAAGGTCAAGGTAACACAAACTGCTCACATCAAATTTTCCATTGGTACATACTTCGGAGTTGCTGATTTTGATGTAGTACCAATGCAAGCATGTTCTCTATTACTTGGTACACCTTGGGAGTATGATACTGATGCTACACACCATGTTAGGAGCAATAAGTACACATTTATGTATAAAGGAAAGAAAGTTACTTTGCTTCCTATTACTCCTGCTGAAATTGTGAAATTTGAACAAGAAAAACATGCTAAGGACGCACAAACGAGCAAACAACCTTCTGAAAATCAGCAAGTAGCTAAGACGCTTTTGAGGCAACAGAAAGATAAAGTTGCTTCTCCTTCTTCATCACAAGTTATTAATTTGAAAGGACGTGCCATGCTTGCAACTAAAACTGACCTTGCTGAAATTTGTGATGATACTCCCTTGATATATGGCTTGATTTGCACAAACGTGTTGTTTTCACTTGCGAACATTCCTAGCTCTGTTCCTGTTGCAATCACTGACCTTTTGCAGGAGTTTAACGTTGTTTTTCCTGCTGAGATACCACCCAGGCTGCCACCGATACGCGGCATCAAGCACCAAATTGATTTGATCCCAGGGGCGTCTCTTCCAAATCGTGCAGCGTACCGTACCAATCTGGAGGAGACAAAAGAAATTCAGCGCCAAGTACAAGACCTTCTTGATCGTGGGTACGTCCGTGAAAGCCTTAGTCCTTGTGCAGTACCCGTTCTTTTGGTGCCTAAGAAGGATGGTAGTTGGCGCATGTGTGTTGATTGTAGTGCTATTAATAATATCACCATTCGATATCGACACCCTATTCCTAGATTGGATGACATGCTTGATGAGATTAGTGGTGCCATTATCTTTACTAAGATCGATCTCCGTAGTGGCTACCACCAAATTCGCATGAAATTAGGTGATGAATGGAAAACTGCTTTTAAAACAAAGTTTGGATTATATGAGTGGCTTGTCATGCCTTTTGGACTTACTAATGCACCTAGTACCTTCATGCGCTTGATGAATGAAGTCCTACGACACTTTATAGGACGCTTTGTGGTAGTATACTTTGATGATATCTTGATTTACAGCAAGTCTTCCACTGAACATGTTGAACACCTACGTGTTGTTTTTTCTATCCTACGTGAGGCTAGATTGTTTGGTAACCTTGAGAAGTGCACGTTTTGCACGGATCGAGTTGTGTTTCTTGGATATGTTGTCACTTCACAGGGCATTGAGGTTGACGCGGCAAAGGTAGAAGCAATCAACAGCTGGCCGCAACCCCAAACTATCACACAGGTACGCAGTTTTCTTGGTCTTGCAGGTTTCTACTGGCGTTTTGTGAAAGATTTCAGCACCATAGCTAGTCCTTTGCATGAGTTGACCAAGAAGGGTGTTACTTTTAATTGGGAACCAGCACAAGAACAAGCTTTTGCCACACTCAAGGATCGCCTTACACATGCACCACTAATTCAGCTACCCGACTTCGGTAAGACTTTTGAGTAAGAATGTGATGCTAGTGGTTTTGGAATAGGTGGTGTGCTGCTACAAGGAGGTAAACCCGTGGCCTATTTTAGTGAGAAATTACATGGTCCACAGTTGAATTATTCTACCTATGATAAGGAATTATATGCCTTAGTACGTGTGCTTGAAACTTGGCAACATTACCTTTTGCCTAAGGAGTTTGTTATTCATTCGGATAATGAAGCATTGAAGCATATACGTAGTCAAGAAAATCTAAATAAACGACATGCTAAATGGGTAGAATTTATTGAGACTTTTCCATATATCATTAAGCATAAGAAAGGGAAAGATAATGTTATTGCCGATGCTTTATCTAGACGTTATACATTGCTTTCACGACTTGATCATAAGATCTTTGGTTTAGAAACATTGAAGGACATGTATGTCACTGATTTGGACTTCAAAGATGCTTTTGCAAATTGTACAGCTGATCGTGCTTGGAACAAATATGTGCTGAATAATGGATATCTTTTTCGTGCTAACAAGTTATGTGTGCCGGCTAGCTCTCTTCTCTTGTTGTTATTGCAGGAAGCACATGGTGGTGGCTTGATGGGTCATTTTGGATCAAAGAAAACTGAAGATGTGCTGTCCACACACTTCTATTGGCCTAGGATGAGACGAGATGTTGAGCGCTATGTGGCACGATGCACTACTTGCAATAAAGCTAAGTCCCGTCTAAACCCACATGGTCTTTATATGCCTCTGCCTGTTCCTAGTGTACCTTGGGAGGATATTTCTATGGATTTTGTGTTAGGATTACCTAGAACTAAGAGGGGGAGGGATAGTATTTTGGTGGTGGTAGATCGGTTCTCTAAAATGGCGCATTTTATACCTTGTAACAAGAGCGACGACACTACCAATGTTGCTGATTTGTTTTTTAGAGAGGTCGTACGCTTGCATGGAGTTCCCAATACCATCATTTCAGATCGTGATGCTAAATTCTTAAGTCATTTTTGGAGGACGTTGTGGCATAAGTTGGACACGAAGCTGCTGTTTTCTACTACTTGTCACCCCAAACGGATGGACAAACGGAGGTCGTCAACCGTACGTTGTCCACCATATTGAGGGCTGTTTGAAGACCAACTTGAAGCTCTGGAAAGAGTGTCTACCTCATATTGAGTTTGCATATAATAGATTTAAAGCCCTATTTGGGAGATGACGATGAGCTTGAGTCGAGGACGACTCCAAATCAAGAGGGGGAGGATGATGAGGACATCACTTCACACGATACACACATGCACCAGCATGATACACAGATACACCAGCATGATACACACACGCACCAGCATGATACACACATGCACCATCAACCTACAATTCAATTACAGGGACCAGTCACATGCGCCTGCGCCCGTCGCTTGAAGCATGAGGTTAATTCTTTCCTTAGCAACTATGTTAATATTTGTTTGGATGGGATGCTACTGAATACTAGTGATATTTTGTTGCTTAGGAACATGGGAGATGGAATAGAAGAGTTGGACTTGAAGACGGAGTCGCACGGATGATTTGAAGTCAAGAATTCGCTGGTTCGGACTACATCAACCACCATGCACCAAAATGGGCATAACTTCGTCATACGAAGTTTGATTGGCACGTTCTTGGACTTTTTGGAAAGCTAAGGAGAAGACGGATCTTTTGGCGTTTGTTTCGCCTCATTTGGAGTCCCGAGTCGTCCTGTGTGACTGAAACAGTCCTGCATGAGAGAACTGGGCCGAGTTGGACCTTGTACTGAGTTGGAGGTCATGTTGGCCCATTGTCCAAGTCGTGTGCGCCTCCTACAGGCTGCCCACGCCCTATATAACTCACGCCAGCCGCCATTAGGGTTAGGTTTTGCTTTGTTTGCATCTACACTTGTGTGTTTAGATCCCGCTCCTGCACCGGACCGATTGGCTGCTGCATCAGCGTTTGTGAA
Organism: Zizania palustris; assembly: GCA_019279435.1. NCBI lineage: Eukaryota > Viridiplantae > Streptophyta > Magnoliopsida > Poales > Poaceae > Zizania > Zizania palustris. The sequence continues at coordinate 50,740,528 of JAAALK010000080.1, forward strand.
ACCTCTCCTCATCATAGTTCATCTGTGATTTGGCATTCGACTTGTGTTTTTCCTGTTCTTGCTTGTGTTCTTGGGTTCGCTTGCAGGAACTAGCCTTCGTGGCGAGGTCAACCACGCCCTGCGTGGTTGATAACCGACGGAGACAGTGGTGTAGCGATTGCAAGGTTTTGATCCGCCGGACCGGAGCCTTGGATCGTCAACGTCGAGATTCTCCACCAATCCAAGTTATCCTTACCTAGCGGAAGATCGGGACCAATCCCCCATTACTCATGGTGTGCCTTGAGGGTAGCCCAGATCTCTCTCGCAGTGGAGAGATGGCTCACATGCTCAAACTCAGTGGGACCTAGACCGGAAAACAGAATGTTCACGGCTTTACTATTGCTCAGATGCTGGGCAATGATACCAGGAGTACCATGCTCAGCAACTGGCAATATGACAAACGTATCGTGAACGCAAATGTCCTAGATGTCCGAACCTTGGCTCATAAGATAGGCTCGCATGCGAGTCTTCCAATAGTTATAGCCATAGGCTTCCAAGGACGGGACCTTGCCAGGAGACGTCATGATCACTACTGGGGTTTAGAACCGGTTAAGGTATGGAAAAACCCTAACCAGGCTCTAATACCACTTGTAGGACCGAAAGTAGCAACCAGAGGGGGGGTGAATGGGTGCCTAAAAATTCTTTCGAAACAATGGCCTGCTCCAACACCCAACGCACCTCAATAGACTTAGCAGCAAGACGTAAATAGATCGCCAAAACCTAAAAGTATCTAGCCTAGAAACGACAGGTGTCGAAAACAGAGAAACACCAGTACAGTGCTAATAGGCAGATTAACAAAATATTCAAGACATGGCAGATCAAACTTCTCAGTAAAATAATCTAAGTACACATGGAATGGGATGAGAAGTTAGTGTTCAAAATCTATCTCTTGTTCCAAACTTGGCGAAGCCTGCAATGTCGAAGCCTGCTTCAAAGTCTGTGGATTCGAAGCCCGCGGATTCGAAGCCTGCAGATTCGAAGTCTGCTGATTCGAAGTCTGCAGATTCGAAGCCTGCAGATTCAAAGTCTGCAGATTTGAAGTCTGCTGATTCGAAGTTTGTAGATTCGAAGCCTGCAGATTCGAAGTCTGCTGATTCGAAGTCTGTTGATTCGAAGTCTGCAGATTCGAAGCCTACAGATTCGAAGTCTGCAGATTCGAAGTCTGCTGATTCATAGTCTGCAGATTCGAAGCTTGCAGATTTGAAGTCTGCTGATTCGAAGTCTGCTGATTCGAAGTCTGCAGATTCGAAGTCTGCTAATTCGAAGTCTGCAGATTCGAAGCCTGCTTCACAGAGTTGGACTTCACACAAGAAAAGGGACTTTGGCCCTGTCAACTCGATCAAAAAGCTACGCAGTAAAAAGCAGGCCTAGAGTACTAGAGTACTGTTGCTACAAGGAGTAGGTACTACTTGCTACAAGCAAGGACTAGTACTCCTCACGAAGAACAGAAGCAATAGAGAAGCAAATAGAGATCTAAAAACGCACGGTGCATGAAGATTTAGATCCACAAAAATCACTGCATACCACACTCATCAACAGAGGATAAACTCTCACAGCGTAATGAATAGCAGAGAGAATGCAGGAATAGAAACTTCTTGCACAAGAGCCTGGTGGCGCACATGAACAGGAGCAGGAGAGAGAAAACACACGAAGCAAAATGACCCAATAGAATAAAAAGTGATTTTAGCAAAAGGGTGACCTAACCCTAGGGATTGGGGCCCTATTTATAGGCTGCCCAACACTAGGAATATTCCACCAGCCCCTTAGGGTTTTTTTACAGACGCTGAAATAAAGGAAAAGACTCAACTGCCCTTAGGAATTTTTACAGACTCGACTGACTGACTATGGGCCTAGAGATACAGATGACTTATCCAGAAGCTAAGCTTTCGTAGCGACTACGGCTTCTCTTCTCGATAGTCCGATACAAGATCAGCGGTCGTCAGTTTTGCGCCGAAACTGACAAAGCCTCCACTGACTTTGCACCAGGTACCCGGATTGGGCCGGCGTGATTCCGCAGCTCTCTCAGCCCGGCAATCACTCACCGCCCATGTACCTGAGTCAATCCTGGTCAATAGCCCAGTGGGTCTTCTGTTGCTTCTGGTCCATGTACCCGGATTTGGCCAGCCCGACTTCGCAGCTCTCTCAGCCCAACAGTCGCTCGCTGCCCATGTACCTGAGTCACACGCGGCCCATTAAACAGCAGGTCTCCTCTCTTCTTCTCTCCTCTTTGACTATCGTTGACAATGACTCATCACATATGGAGCCATAAGGCCCACGCTATTCAGCATGGCTCCTCACCCTCGCCACTTAAGCCTACTTAAAAACAACTTAAGTCTAGCGAGGATGAAGAACTCTGAAGAGGCTCCGTCTTCACGGTAATCAGCAGTTCTTGGGCTACTTCAGGAATGGCTTCGCCCCTAGGGCCCCTCGGAAGCTTGAACCGAGGGGGCCTTCGGACCTAGCTATTTCGAGCACCACCCAAAGCTGGCGAAGCTCCTCAAAGTCCTCAAGTACTTCGAATTCAACATCTGAAGGCTGAGCCTAGGCAGGTATAAAGTACCCCTGCATTTATATTAATAATCTGATGAGTTGTTTACAACCCTATAGCTAATAATTACAAAGAGCCTAAGGAAGTCTACACCTTTGTAGGTGGAGGCTTCGACGTCGAAGGCTGAGATGGTGAGGCTTGTGCCCCGGCTCGGCGAAGGCGGGCGAGCCATTGGAGGTCGAGGACTACCTCACAGCCTTGGGCCTTCCAAGGTTCCTAAAGATGGCGCCATGCTCCGCGGACATCCGAAGGTGGCGAAACCTAGTGCTGGCCTCCAAAGGCCACCGGAGTCACTAAGGTTGCCACTTCGAGGTGGTTGCACCCCACATTGTGAAGCATCTGCAACACTCCTTGGCTCGCCACTCGGCCAACCATCAGAGCGAAGCCCTTCATTGATGTCTCCACCATCGCAGCAGCAATCCACAGGAACTCGAGGTGTTTCCCGATTGGGTCTTGAGGGTTGAAGTCTGGGGCCTAGCACTCAGTCCCCAATTGCTCGAGGACTTTAGTCAAGCTCGAGGTGGCCTAGTTGACCCCTCGGACCACGAAGTTCTCCACGCAGTGGACGGCTGCGCGAAGTTCAGAGCACTCCGCCGCCAGCTTCGCCCTGGCCTCCTCCGAAGCCCAAAGTGCCTCTCGAAGCTTATCAGTCTTCGAGGCCAAGGCTTCCCTCGCCTTGACAGTCTCGGACCTCATCGCCTCTGCCGTTGCTTCAGCCTGCCTTCGCCTCTCGACCTCCTTCGAGGCCTCACGCCGAAGGGTGTCCCTTTCCTACTCAAGGTCAGCCATCCAATGGTCCGCGGAGACTGCTGTAGGACCGAAAGTAGTGACTAGAGGGGGGGGTGGTGAATGGGCGCCTAAAAAAATTCTTTCGAATCAATGGCCTACTCCCAATACCCAACGCACCTCAAACAACTGAGCAAGGAGAAGTAAACAGATCAACAGAGCCTAAAATGATCTAGCCTAAAAACAACCAGTGACCTAGAAGTAAGGACACCAAAACAGTGCTTATAGGCAGATAAAATGATCATTCAAAACATTGGCAGTTCACATAGAAATGATAAGACATATCACTATTCGAAAATTAGTCTCAAGTTCTAAAGTTGTAAAAAAATGTCCGAAGAGAACAGGCGAAGCTTGAAAACTTTTCAGAGAAGCTAGATTCAGGCTTCAGAGTTAAACAGGTGCTGGACTCCAAATACGACAAAACTTGTTTGAAACATGCAAGCGAAGGCAAAAACAGCGAAGTGCCTTCGGCTGAAAGCAAAGGCTGCAGAGGTACTGATAGAGTATACTTCGAAATTGTCGAAGTATGCGAGACAGCCTCCGAAACAAACACCGCAGATGCCGAAGTTTGCTTTTAAAACAGCTGCGAAGCCTGCATTCACTTAGAACTTCAAACAGAGCAAAAAACAAACTGTGCAGTGCGAAGCTTCAGCGTGTGTACCCTGAAATTTGAACGACGCCTACTTCGTTGAACAAACAAGAGCCTCGAAGCTAGCTTCGACTTCAATTAAGAGCAACCGAAACTTGTTATCAAAAACACCTGGCTTCCTGGCGAACCGAGCGACCTTTCAAACTAGCTGCTGTAGACTACAATCTAGCTATGAAGAAAAAAAACTGCACAGCTAAACCTGCTGCTATGCACAAGACCCAAGTGCTAGAGACAAGAAAATTACTACACTGCACTGCTAGCCAAACTAGCTATTCCAGCAACCTGCAGCTACAGCCTGCTGCTGTCATGCGCTAGGTGTAGTACTCTACATGCAAGCAAACAACATACTAGCACATAGCTGTTGCAGCGAATAGCAGCATAGGTTGCTGCGAGCTACAGTGCAGAACAGTACTCACGCGATCAGAAATCGTGCCAAGAAAAGAACTCACAGCTAAGCAACAGAAGTACTAGCCAATAAACTATTATGTACTAGACGCCATGAAAGGCTAATTGATGTAGCTAGTCAAAAATATATGCCGGTTAATAAAAACCTGAAGAATAGAACAGCACCGCAGTCCAACAGAACTCCCTCGAGACAAACACATCAAGGTTTAAATGCAAGAACTCTCAGAGCACAAAAAAACACAGAAACCTATAGTCTAAACCATCACACACAGATAATAGCAATAGGCACGCAAAACGAGGTACCGATTAACTGTGTACCAATTGAAGCCGGATAGTTGAGAATCACGGAATAAAACCTGACGGATCTCGTGAAGAACAGAAATCCTACGATTGGCAGCGGCCCTCCCACGGAACAAGAAATGAACAGGAACAAAAATGTGGGGAAAGTGAACTCTGATGTTTAGATTAAAGTGAGTTAACCCTAACCCTAGGGATTGGGGCCCTATTTATAGGCAGCCCAATAGACTAGGAAAAATACCAAAAGACCCTTAGGGTTTTTACAGACGCTGAAATAAAATGGAAAAGACCAAACTGCCCTTAGGATATTTTTACAGACTCGACTGACTGACTGTGGGCCTATGGACAAAACAGTAAACTCCTATTTACAGATGATTTATCCGAAAGTGGAGATTTCGTAGCGACTACAGCTTCGCCCCAGAATGGTCCGATCCGAGATCAGCGGTTGTCAGTTTTGCGCCGAAACTGACAAAGCGTCCACCGACTTTGCACCAGGTACCTGGATTGGGCCGGCCCAATTCCGCAGCTCTCTCAGCTTGGCAATCGCTCGCCGCCGGTGTACCTGAGTCAATCCTGGTCAACAGCCTAGTGGATCCTCTGCTGCTCCTAGCCCATGTACCCGGATTGGACCAGCCCAACTTTGCGACCCCTCTGCCCGACAGTCGCTCACTGCCCGTGTACCTGAGTCACAAGCGGCCCAAACGCAGCAGGTTTTCTCTCCTCTTGTTGTCCTCTTTGACTTCCGTTGACAATGACTCATCACATCTGGAGCCATGAGGTCCACGCTATTCAGCATGGCTCCTCAGTCTCCCCCTTGATGAGTGCATTGTCAACACTTCTCTTCATCAGCTCTCAAGTACATGTGAGCACATGTGGAAACACGAAAACAAAACACAAGAAAAATAGAGAAGAATAAAATAAAAGTTTAACCCTAATGACCAAAAGCCAAACAAAAGCAAGAAAACGGTTATTATGGTTAACCAAAAATAAAGACTCAAAAGCGAGTGCAATCTCAGAATTATCAACAAGGATATCTAAAGAGTAAGGATAAACGGGACAAAAACTCCCCCTAAAACAAATCCCAGAGAAGGCCAAAACTCCCCCTTAAACTCTTCTCCCAAAATTTCTCCCCTTTGTTGACAATTGAAATGCAATGAATGCAACTGGGGTGCAAGTGGAGTGTAGAAAGCATGCTTCTCAGATATGATTGACTGCAATTACAGCATCTAACAGTTACAACAAAAGACATACTATGTAAGACACATGGCATGATCAGTGCAACAGATGATATCTAAAGGAAGTCATTAGCATGCATTTTTCAATTTTCGCAAACAAAAGCATCACCACATTTTCCAGTTGACAACCAAGGTAATGCATGAGATACAAAAGCTAACTGATATCTACCAAGATAAGCATTGTCCAAAATAAAGTGCTTGAGCAAACTTATTATCTTTTTCATTTTCATGCTTTTTCATTTTCCTTTTTCATTTTTGCCAGGGGTTATTTGCATGTCAAACCTTATTCTAACCGACCAAGTCAATCCTAGGCCAGAACTGGACCATCGGAAGCTTAAGACATTGGTCTTGGCATACATTACACTGTCCTAATTCATACCAAAGTGCTATGGTAAGCAGTCCAGAACAATGCAATGCGACAAAGCAAACACACCTGGATCTTTTCAACTCAAGCATAAAAAGGCATGGAATTTTCATTCATTTTTGATTTTTATCATTTTTATATCACATTTTCCATGTTAAAGCATATAGATGTCCAAGTTGCATATCTGCATCTAAGTGAGGAACTAGCTACAAGGCATGTAACAGATAGCAAAAGCATTCAGCCTACACATGCTAGTTACCAGAAGCAATGGTGATCATTTTTCAATTTTAAAGCAGAAAAGCCATGCATATGACAGATATCAGACATATCATGTGAACTGAAGCAAAGCATGATCATCGACAAGTAATCAAAAGCATGTACCAGCTAGAATAAGTAAAGCAGTTCAATCATATAACAGAAGCAGACCCAAAGTGTGATATGTGAATATGTATGATATGAACACACACAAAAAGACTCAAGAGAAGAGTAAAGAAGAAAGAAAATTGACTCAAAATATCCTAAAAAGGATACACAACACCCAAATTGACTGATCTAGGGGTTTGTTGAAAATGTCAGCTAACTGATGATGGGTATCAACATGAACAAGGTCAATGACACCTTTCTTATATTGATCCCTCAGAAAGTGAAAGCGCACATCAACGTGTTTGGTTTTTGAATAGAGACAAGGGTTTTTACCTACACTAATTGCACTGGTGCTGTCACAAAACAGAGGCACTCTGGTAGGAAAGAACAACCCAAAATCTCGCAACATGGAAATCATCCAAACCAACTGTGAGCAGCAGCTAGCAGCAGCTACATACTCGGCCTCAGTGGTTGAAAGCACAACTCCAGACTGCTTACGAGAAGACCAAGAGACAAGAGAAGAACCAAGAAACTGGCAAGTACCGGAAGTAGACTTGCGATCCAACAGGCACCCACCAAAGCCGGCGTCTGAAAAGTGAGATAAATCAAGAGATGATGATGCTGAATAAAAAATACCTAGGTCGGGCGCATAAGTGAGATACCTGAAAATGCGCTTAACAGCCTGCCGATGAGTCGAGCGTGGTGAAGATTAGAAGAGCGCGCATAGTCCCATGGTGAACTGTATGTCTGGCCTCGTCGCCGTCAAGTACAACAGTGAACCGATCATCCCTCGAAACTCTCTCTCATTGACCTTGACGCCACTCTCGTCCTTGTCCAGGCCCCCAGATGTACCCATTAGGGTCATCTGAGGCTTCATCTCTCCACCAAAGTCGAATTTCTTCAACATGTCCCGAGTGTACTTACCCTGGTGGATGAAGGTGCCATCCTTGGTCTGCTTGATCTGGAGCCCTAGGAAGTACTGGAGCTCACCCATGAGGCTCATCTCAAACTCACTGTGCATCTTCTCAGAAAACTTGGACACAAGAGCATCAGTAGTACCACCAAAAATGATATCGTCCACGTATATCTGAGCAACCAAGAAATCTGATGCATCTCTGAGCAAGAAAAGAGTTTTATCCACAAAACCCATCACAAAGCCCTTCCCCAACAAAAACTACTTTAACCGGTCATACCAAGCCCTAGGGGCTTGCTTCAGACCGTATAAAGCTTTCTGTAGCTTAAAAACATGTCGAGGAAACTTAGGGTTCTCAAAATCGAGGGGCTGCCTAACATATACCTTCTCCTCTATGTACCCATTCAGAAAAGCACTCTTGACAACCATTTGAAAAAGCTTAAAACCCTTCAAAGTGGCAAAAGCTAAGAGAATGTGAATGGACTCAAGACGGGCAACAGGGGCGAAAGTCTCCTCAAAGTCAATACCCTCTTTCTGGCAAAAACCCTGGGCAACTAGTCAAGCTTTATTGCGCACCACAACCCCATCTTCACCTTGCTTGTTTTTGAACACCCACTTGGTGCCTATGGGGTTGCATCCGGGTGGCAGCTCAACCAGTGTCGAAACCCGATTGCGGACAAAATTCTCAAGCTCTACTTGCATAGTATTAATCCAATTCGAATCAGAAAGAGCATGAGAAACGTCTCTGGGCTCAAAAGATGCAACAAAAGTAGATTCAACAAACACAGCAGGAGAGTCAACAGAAGAGCGCAAAGTTCTCTCAGAAAGATCACCGATGATGAGCTCTAAGGGGTGATCACGCTGAACTGCTCAGGATCCCTGGTGATCTGAAGTCACCTCAACGGAGTCAGCAGCTGGCACCTCTAGACATGACTGAGGGGGCTTGATCGAAGTGGAAGAAGTGATCAGAGGTCCGCCCTCGTCCTCAGTCGAAGTCTCAAAAGGTGTGGGTTCTGCAGTTTGTGCAGAAGGCCCACCCTCATCAACAGCTTGAGTGTCATCATCTTCCTCGAAGATGGACTCTCCAAGCTCACCATCTCCAGACAGCTCAAAAGAAGGAGTCAAAGAAGGCAAGGACTCATCAAAAGAAACCTCACAAGTCTCGACAAGCTGCTGGGAGTCGAGGTTCCAAACACGGAAGCCTCGAGAATGCAAAGCATAGCCAAGAAAAACTACATCCCAGCAACGAGACTCAAACTTGTCCAAATGCCCTGCCTTCTTGAGCACAAAGCACTTGCAGCCAAACGCTCGCAAGTGGCTCACCTTGGGTTGTCTACCAAACCGCAACTCATACGAAGTCTTACCTACGTAAGCTCTAAGAAAAATGTGGTTGGCTAGATAGCAAGCCGTGTTCATGGCTTCAGCCAAAAAATGCCTAGGAGTCCTATGCTCATCGAGCATCGTACTTGCCATCTCGACTAGCGTGCGGTTCTTTCCTTCCACAACGCCGTTTTGTGGGGGAGTGTAAGGAGCCAAAAACTGATGATTAAGACCATGATCACTACAGAAGATGATGAACTGAGAGTTCTTGAACTCAGAGCCATTGTCAGAGTGAATCACTCGCATCCAACCATTGTTCTCATTCTTTAGCTTGAAAATCAGGTCATGAACAAAATGAAAAGTCTCATCCTTAGACTCCAAGAAGAAAACCCACGAGAATCGAGAAAAATCATCAACAATCACAAGCGTGTACAACTTCCCACCGACTGAGCGTTACCCGAGCTGGACCAACAGTGTCCATGTGTAACAACTCTCCTGGGTACCAAGTCATCACCTGAGTCACAGGTGAGTGAGAAGCGATAACCATTTTCTCGTGACGACAGGGATGGCAAACTAGTTCCTTCTCCATCTTAAGCTTAGTCAATCCACAGATGAGGTCCATAGAGCTCAACCTGACTAGCAGATCAAAACTCAAATGGCCCAACCTCCTATGCCACTTCCAGAGCTCAGAGGAGGATCCAACAATCAAACATCGAGAAGGGCCAAAAGAACTAGAGATGTCAATCCGAAAAACCTTACCATAAGGTAAGATTTGGCAAATCAAAGACCCTCTAGAATCAACCACAGAAGACATGCTCTTCTTAAAACGAACCTCCAAACCATCCTCAAGAAGTTGCGAAACAGAAATCAAATTGAAATTCAAATTTCCAACAAAAGCAACATTCTTCAAAGAGAAATGGTCTGAGATGTGAATTTATCCAATGCCGTGTACCTTCCCGTGGCCACTGTTCCCAAAGGTGATGTATTCCTTGGAGCTCGGGGGAGTGAGACTGGAGAAACATCTGCAATGTCCCGTCATGTGGCGAGAGCATCCTGAGTACATGATCCATACGTCCTCCAGTCCCCGATCTTGCACAATCAGTGGTTGTAAGGGGAGCAAATGGTCCGGCATAAGGTTTAGCAAAAGAACTAAACTAGTGTCGAGCCATCTGCTCAAGAGACGGAAAGTAGAAATCATCATAAGTGAGAAACCAAGGGTTGGTTTCAGAGTCTGTGATGATTGATTGACAGATTTTATCCTCTGTTTCGAAGGGGTCCCTCTGAAGGGGTTCGGAGGTTGTTTCTCCGAAGGTGTTCGGAGGCTGTTTCACCGAAGGGTTCGGTGGTTTTGGTTGCTGCAGCTGTTGCAGCGGAGTGTGCTTGTCGGAGGGGTCCGACAGTACACGATGACTGGGTTGTACTGAAGGTCTCGGTACTTTGGGCGGTACACCAGAGTGTGTGCCGAAGGTTGTTCACTCGGAGAGGTCTCCGGGGTACTGGATACACTTGTCTGCTTGTTTGTGGTGTGCGGGGGACTTCGGAGGCGACGAACGATTCATAGCGAGTGAACCTGGGTCAAGCGGGAGGCTTGATGCCAGGGGAGCAGGGAGCTCCGTCACGAAGGCTGCGAAGGGGTCAAGGTCGGACCTCGGGTCGAGGTGCGCCAGGAGAAGGCAGGAAGTGCGGAGTGTGACTCCGGGTGAAGGTACTCCGAGACGAAGTCCTCGGAGGCGAGGCACTTCGAAGGGTACTCCGAATGGAGTGACTTCGGAGTATGGTGGCCAATCCTCAGCAATGAGGAAAGGTGTTCGAAGTGTGCTCCGGAGGGAGACACTCGAAGGTATACCCGACGAAGGTCTCAGAAGTCGAGGTGCATCGAAGGCATGGTCCGGGTGAGGCTCATCGAGGAATGTGCTCGGGGAGAGACACTGCGACGAAGTGCTCATGGAATGCTTCATGCGGAGGCCTTGGACGAAGGAGGGACTTCGAAGGGTGGTACTCTGAAGGTGGGGCTTCAGAGTAAGGCTAGCTTCGGAGCAAGGCAGGCTCCAGAGCGAGGCTGACTTGAGGTACTTCGGTCGTGCATGGCTTCGGTACACGGACTGACGGAGTTCAAGCTGGGAGAATCTGCGAAGCCGTGGTGGTCCACTCCGAAGGTATTGGTGCGAAGGCCCAAGGGCTTTGACGGCTTCGGCTCAAAACCGTCACTGTATCGAAGGCTGACTTCGGTGAAGTGAAGGCCGTCAGGGTCAAGGCTTCTCTCTGAAGCTACCGCACCCATCGTGTGGGAAGGGGGGGCTTCAGAACGGTCCAAGACTATAAAGGCTGACAGTGTCTGCTCTGCAAAAAGCTGACGTTGTCCCCTCTGCAAAGCTGACAAATGAAGCCTCCAAATAAAGTAGACTACCTTTTGTACCCCTCTGTTCTGATGAGACAAAGCCAATGTAAACCCTAGGGGTAAAGTAGTCAATTCACATGGGTGAATAGTGCCTATAAATAGTGGAGGCTGGGTAGGTCGCATTAACACTTTGAGCATTCATTGTAGAACTCCTGTGCTAGCCACCACAATCTTTGTATTCATCCTGTGAGTTCAATTTTTGTGTTCCCTGTTCAAGCAACGAAGTCTAGATTCTGTGTTCATTTTCTGCTTGAGCTTGTTTGCATACCTCGATGCATGCTTCGATCTCTTGTGTGTCACTTTGATTGACTTGAGGTAGTGCACCGAAGCCTGTTTGGGCGAAGTGTATTTTGAGCGAAGTGTGTTTTTCAGTGTGTGTTCGCTCTGTGTAAACTGGAGGCTAGACCTCGCTGATTACTAGCGAAGCACTGATCGAAGCCCGTTTTTCTTCCCTAGTCAAAGTCCTTAGCGAAGTCCGTGAAGTGTGCGTTTAGACCTTCGAAGTACGAAGCCCAGCACCAGTTGCTGTGACTGAGTATTTGGTCGAATCCCACAGAGGGAAGTCCGCTCTTGCGAAGGGTGAAGTGCGAAGCCTGCACAAAGACACCTTGTGTGCGAAGGCTGCACCGACCGAGCAGAAGCTGAATTTTGAGTTTGTGTGTGGAGCGAAGTCTTCTTGGCTTCGAACTTTTACTCCTTGCGAAGCCTGTAGTGTGTCACTTTGATTGACTTGAGGTAGTGCACCGAAGCCTGTTTGGGCGAAGTGTATTTTGAGCGAAGTGTGTTTTTCAGTGTGTGTTCGCTCTATGTAAACTGGAGGCTAAACCTCGCTGATTACTAGCGAAGCACTGATCGAAGCCTGTTTTTCTTCCCTACTCGAAGTCCTTAGCAAAGTCCGTGAAGTGTGCGTTTAGACCTTCGAAGTACGAAGCCCAGCACCAGTTGTTGTCGCTGAGTATTTGGTCGAATCCCATAGAGGGAAGTGCGCTCTTGCGAAGGGTGAAGTGCGAAGCCTTCACAAAGGCACCTTGTGTGCGAAGGCTGCACCGACTGAGCAGAAGCTGAATTTTGAGTTTGTGTGTGGAGTGAAGTCTTCTTGGCTTCGAACTTTTACTCCTTGCGAAGCCTGTATTCGGAGCTGTGAAATACCTCTGAACCAGAACTTCGAAGGGTGTGTTCGAAGCCTGTTCCGCAGAAGACAGAATTAAAATAGAAGGCTATTTTTAGTCTGCAATTTTAAAGCTGACGTTCACCCCCCCTCTGGTCGCCGTTTCCGGTCCAACAATTGGTATCAGAGTGGGTTAAGATCACTAGTTGACCTTAACCGGTTTTGTGATCTGTTGGCGACATGGACAAAGTTAGTAAAATTCCTCTGTTCGATGGGACTGATTTTGCATACTAGAAGGTGCGCATGGAGGCTTACTTGCTAAGCCAAGGAAATTCAATTTGGGAGATCGTGGACTCACAATACTCCATCCGTGAAACTCGCACCTCTCAAACAGAGAAGGATCAGTATAATGCCAACTCCAAGGCGAGAAATATACTATTCATTGGTTTGAGCCGGAGTGAGTTCGATAGGGTGCAGCACCTTAGGACAGCTAGGGAAATTTGGACAACTCTCACTATTTTTCATGAAGGCTCTACACAGATTAAGGCCAGGCGCCAAAGCACATACAATCAACAGTATCGACTGTTTGTGCAGGCACCTGGTGAATCTATAGATGCCATGTTTTCTCGCTTTGATGCGATAGTGAGTAACTTGCGGTCCAACGGGACGCTTTCTTACAATGATCATGATAGGGCTATCAAGCTTCTCTATGCTCTTGATCGTAGCATATGGGAAGTGAAGATATCCAGCATTGAGGAGTCCGTAGGTTATGACACATTGACCTGTGATGAGCTCTTTAGCAAGCTGAAGTCCACAGAGATTGCCAAGGCATCTCTTGCAGTGCATAGGAACTCCTTGCCACAGCCATTGGCACTGGTTTCTAGCACTAGTCGTGGCACCACTGCAGAACCAAGCACAACTAGCACTTGTGTTCTTGCAGATGGTTTTGCTTTGTCCTCCTTGGTCTCCGTCACAAAGGAGCAGGTGGATACTCTGGATGATGATGAGCTCGCTCTCATTACCAGAAGGTTCACCTGTTTTCACCATGAGATATGGGATCAGAGGAGAAGTGGTTTTAGTGGTTGCTTTGAGTGTGGTGACACTTCTCATATCAAGGCCAATTGCCCTAAACTCAAGAAGAGAGATGAGAGTGAGCGCCCCAAATACCACAAGAAGGAGAGGAAACCCTTTGTGAAGGGCAAGCGCGGCAAGGTGGCTAAGAGAGTAGCCAAAGCCACTTCCAGAGCATTTGTTGCTGCTCTCAGCGACAACGACACTTCCTCAACTGAGGAGTCGAGCTCTGAGGAGGAGGAGTCTCCAAGGAAGGAGGAAAAGAAGGACAAGAAGGGACGAGATTTCACTGCCCTTTGCTTCATGGCCGACAGCGATCACAGAGGCGATGAGCTTGACTCATCTCAGGTACCACTATCCTATGACCAGCTTTCAATTAAATTAGATGAACTGAATGAAGTAGTTCTTGGTCAGGATAGGTAACTTAGGCTAGAAATTGTTTCTACTGATTATGCCATGCTTAAGTCTAGGGTTAATGACGCTGAATGTGAATCTTGTACTGTTGTCATGGGTGAGATTGCTCAGTTGCGTTCTGTACATGCTCAAACTCTATCGAGCTTGAGACTGCACAGAAACAACTTTTGGTGGTTGATTCTAGACCTCATGATATAACTGAATGTATGAACTGCCCTTTATTACGTGAGAGCATTGATTTACGTGATAAGCATGTTCATGATTTAGAGGCTAGATTGGAGAGGGCCGGTAGTTCTAAGGATGTGCAGCCTGTGTGTGATACTTGCATGACCCTTAAGGACCAGCTAGGCACTATTAGAGAGCGAGCTGAAAACCTTATGACTGAGAATGAGTACCTTCTTTCTGTGGCTAACAAATTCACTGAGGGAAAGGGTAGGATGGATTTGCTCTTGGCCAAAACCAAGATGTGTGCTGACAGAGCAGGGGTAGCTCTAGGATTGGGTTTTGAGAGGATTCCTTCAGACAGTAAGAACAAAACTGTTTTTACCTCACCCACTACATTAGAGAAAGAGAGAGCTCTGTTAGACACTCCATCAGACAAAAAGCCTACCTAGACACCAAAGAAAACCACTCCTCCTGCCAAGAAAATCCCTCCCAAGAAAACCACTCAGCAGAAGCCCAAGGAGCCTGTGAGAGTTGCTCCTATGACCCATGAGAGTGCCCCTAGGATAGTTTTTCATTGTTCCTACTGTCAGCGGGCGGGTCATTTGGTTGGGTTCTGTTTTCATCGCAACAAGGATGAGTGACGCTCTCAGGCGATGAGTTACCAGGACATGCATTACCCATCTTTAGGTATGCATGAGTCTGAGTCTTACTATCGTCCTGTTTTTTAGGCTCGTCGTGCTTCTCGGAGAGGTTTTGCTCCTCGAGGTGTTCACCATGTTCCATATGGTGATAGACCCCGGGCGAGTTGCTTTGTACCTCATCAGAGTAGGAGACCTCGTCATGTTGTTAGATCACAGCATGTAGGTAGACCTCGCACTTTGCATCATTCTGAATATCATGTGCGTAGACAACCTACTTTTACTGTGCCTACTACTCGTATCACTCAGTGTTGGATGCCTCGTCATATTTTCACTCACCCCAGCACTGAGTGATCGAGATTTTCTTATCATGTGTAGGCGACAGACCGAGGCTTGGAGGGCAGGTGGATCATGGACTCCGGTTGTTCACGCCACATGACCGGAGATGCATCATGGTTCTCCAGCCTCACCACAACCAAGCAAAGGGAACATATCACCTTCGGCAACAATCGAAGGAGTAGAGTGAAAGGTAAAGGTGTGGTAAGAATTAACTCGAATTTCACTCTCAAAGATGTTGCTTTGGTTGAGAACCTGGGATACAATTTGCTTTCTGTATCTCAGTTGCTTGATGAGGGCTTCGAAGTGCGATTCCATCGCGATACTTCGCAAGTACTCAATTCCGATGGCGTTGTGGTTTGTAAGATCTTTAGAGTTGGGAGAGTTTTTGGAGCTGATTTTTCTGAGTCATCTGGTTCTTCTCATTGTCTTGTTGCAAATTCTACTTCTGAGCTTTGGAAGTGGCATAGGAGACTAGGGCATATGAGCTTTGAGTTGCTCGCTCGTCTGAGTGCCCTAGGTCTGATCCGAGGATTGCCCAAGCTCAAGTTTGAGAAGAATTTAGTTTGCACTCCTTGTCGACATGGAAAAATGATTGCCGCTTCGCACTCGCCAATCACCACAGTGATGACTGAACAACCCAGAGAACTTCTCCACATGGACACTGTAGGTCCTTCTCGGGTCAGTTCTTTAGGCGGCAAGTGGTATGTGTTACAATTGTCGATGATTTCTCTCGTTACTCTTGGGTCTTCTTTCTTGCCAGCAAGGATGAAGTGTTTTCACACTTTCGGAGCTTGGCTTTGAGATATTTCACTGAACTCCCTGGTGCATTGAAATTCATTCGAAGTGATAATGGCACTGAGTTCAAGAATAGTCTCTTTGTTGACTTTTGCATGGAGCATGGCATAGAACATCAATTCTCTACTCTGCGGGTTCCTCAACAGAATGGTGTTGTTGAGAGAAAGAACCACACTTTGGTTGAGATGGCTAGTACGATGCTTGATGAGCATAGAACTCCTAACAAATTATGGGCTGAGGCCATGAACATGGCATGTTACATCTCAAACCGAATATTCTTGTGCTCAATTTTGAACTTGACATCTTATGAGCTACGTTTTGGGAGACAGCCCAAGGTTACTCATCTTCGAGTTTTTGACTGTCGTTGCTTTATCCTAAAACGTGGTAATTTGGATAAATTTGAGTCGCGTTCTTCTGACGGGATCTTTTTGGGTTACACTACACATGGTCATTCTTATCATGTTTATAATTTGGAGACTAACACTGTCATCGAGTCATGTGATGTGACTTTTGATGAATCAACCCCCTCTGTTAGTTCTGCATTTGAACAGGCAAATGAACACGACATGGAGCAAACCATCTTCAAAGAAGAAGATCCCGGAGATTTCGAGGATGAACTCCTACTACCCTCGACATCAACCCCCGAAGCCGACCCCGCTTCGACCACTTCGGCACTAGGTCCCGAAGCAACTACCTCTACATTGGTCATCTTGGACCACTCCAACGCACAAGTTGAGGGGGAGACTGCATCCCGCCGTGAGGCTCCACATCATGTTAAAAGGATGCATCCTCCCGAGCAGATCATTGGTGAGCTTGATCAAAGGGTAACACGTTCTCATGCTCATTTCATTGATTCCGCTTTTGTTGCTTCTTTCGAGCCCTTAGATGTTAGTCATGCACTTTCTAATTCTAGTTGGATCAATGCCATGCATGAAGAACTTGAAAATTTTGAGAGAAACCAAGTATGGTCTTTAGTTGATCCTCCACCAAATGTTCACTTCATTGGAAAAAAATGGATTTTCAAAAACAAACAAGGGGAGGATGGGACTATAGTTAGAAACAAGGCTAGACTTGTAGCTCAGGGTTATTCTCAATTAGGAGGGATTGATTTTACTGAAAATTTTGCACCTGCTGCTCGTCTTGAGGCCATTAGGATTTTGCTTTCCTTTGCAACATCCCGGAGATTCAAACTCTATCAAATGGATGTCAAAAGTGCTTTTCTTAATGGTTTCATAGGCGAAGATGTTTATGTAAAACAACCCCCTTGTTTTGAAAACCCCAAATACCCACATAAAGTCCTTAAACTTCATAAGGCTCTTTATGGACTCAAGCAGGCCCCTCGGGCATGGTATGACAGACTTAAGTCTTTTCTGCTTGAGCGGGGGTATTTGATGGGATCTGTTGATAAAACCCTGTTCACTCTCAAGCATGGCAAAGATTTCCTCCTAGTTCAGATTTATGTGGATGATATCATCTTTGGTGGCTCTTCTCATGCTTTGGTTGCCGAGTTTGCAGATGCCATGAGCAGGGAGTTCGAGATGTCCATGATGGGCGAACTCACTTTTTTCCTTGGTATGCAAATCAAGCAAAGCAAACAAGGTACTTTCATCCACTAGACGAAGTACACCAAGGACCTGCTCAAGAAGTTCGATATGGCTGATGCGAAGCCACTCGCCACTCCAATGGCTACATCTGTAGCATTGGATCCTGACAAAGATGGAGAAGCCATAGATCAGAAGGAGTTCCGAAGCATGATCGGCTCCCTCCTCTACTTGACTGCTACAAGGTCGGACATACACTTCGCAGCGTGTCTGTGCGCTCGTTTTCAGGCTTCACCATGAGCTTCGCACTGCCAAGCGGTAAAGCGCATTCTTAGGTATCTCAAACATACCCTCGAATTCGGCATTTGGTATTCAGCGTCTTTCTCTTTGTGTCTTCGAGGTTATTCCGATGCGGATTTTGCTGGGTGTAGGATTGATAGGAAAAGTACCTCTGGTACTTGTCATTTTCTGGGTACTTCTTTGGTTTGCTGGTCTTCCCACAAACAGTCTAGTGTTGCACAATCGACGGCTGAGGTCGAATATGTTGCTGCAGCTAGCTGTTGCTCTCAGATTTTGTGGATGGTTTCCACTTTGCGGTATTTTGGGTTAGATTATAAGAGTGTTCCACTTTTCAGTGATAACACTAGTGCTATTTGTATTGCAAACAACCCGGTTCAGCACTCCAGAACCAAACACATTGATGTGCGATATCATTTTCTCAGAGATCATAATGAGAAAGGTGATATTGAACTTCAATATGTTGATACCCAACACCAGCTAGCCGATATTTTCACAAAACCCATCAATGCTTCTTGATTTGCCTACTTGCGTGGGGAACTTGGTATTTGTCACCCTTACGGCATTTTGTGAGGGGAACAGTTTTTGACTGTCTTGCATATGCTCATTGTGTGTGAAATTGCATTTACATCTCTTGCACTTATATGCTTGATTCTAATTCATGTAATCATGACAACTCAGCTCTATTTAATATATCTGAAACATTATGTGCATGTTTTTTTTCTTTCCAAAATCAAATCATGCTCACTGCTTAGTCTCGAATCTAGCATGTTTAGGCCGGACTGCTTTAGCTATCTTTTATCTGCTTGATAGCAAGACACTTTTTCTTTGGATGCTAAACATTGCAACTTGAAAAAATTGTTCTACATACTCATGGATGTTCATCAAGTGCTAAACAATTTGTTCACTTAATCAAAATTCTAAAAAAAAATCCATGATTTGCATGCTTCCAAGCGAAAAGATCTAGGTAGGTTTGTTTGTCACACTGCTCTATTCTAGACTGCTTACCATTGCACATTGGTCTAAACTGGGATAGTGTAGTGTATGCCAAAGTCACCGCCTTAAGCTTCTGATGGCTTTCATGCCTAGGCTTGGCTTGATTGGGAAGTATAAGGTAGACAAACAAATAACCCCTGGCATTATGAAAAGAACAACAAAATTTATTGATCATCAAGTTTGCTTTTACTGCTCCACTTGAACTGGACTTGTCTGTCTAGAGTAGAATTGACCAGCTTTGCACAGTTCCTGCTTTTACTTGTCTAGTTACCTTGATTGAGTGGTGATGCTTTTATTTCAAAATGATAAAATCACATGTTGTCATCATGTTTTTAGAGCATGTTAAATTGAGTTGAGCACATGATAATTGGTATTAATATTGGCATATTTTTGCTTTATATGTCTTTGCAATTCTGCCCATTTCGAAGCTATGCATCTTTTCCATGCTCCTTGATGCTTGCACTGCCAAAGGGGGAGAAATTGTTGAGTTCTCTGTAGCAAAGGGGGAAAATTAACTCAGGGGGGTTTTATCTTGCCAAGGGAAAGATTTGCCGAAGGGGCTTTTACTCTATTAACAAAGGGGGAGGAAAATTTTTTTGTCAAGTGACATGATTTGGCTCCTTTTTGAGTTTTAATGGTCACTTCTGAGCTGAAATTTTTCAAATTTTCTTGAACTTGAATGTGGTTGTCAATGCACTCATCAAGGGGGAGATTGAGAAACCAAGGGTTGGTTTCGGAGTCTGTGATGAGTGATTGAGAGATTTTATCCTCTGTTTCGAAGGGGTCCCTCTGAAGGGGTTTGGAGGTTGTTTCTTCGAAGGTGTTCGGAGGCTGTTTCACCGAAGGGTTCGGTGGTTTTGGTTGCTGCAGCTGTTGCAGCGGAGTGTGCGTGTTGGAGGGGTCCGACAGTACACGATGACTGGGTTGTACCGAAGGTCTCGGTACTTTGGGCTGTACACCGGAGTGTGTGCCGAAGGTTGTTCACTCGGAGAGGTCTCCGGGGTACTGGATACACTTGTCTGCTTGTCTGTGGTGCGCAGGGGACTTCGGAGGCGACAGACGATTCATAGCGAGTGAACCTAGGTCAAGCGGGAGGCTTGATGCCAGGGGAGCAGGGAGCTCCGTCACAAAGGCTGCGAAGGGGTCAAGGTCGGACCTTGGGTCGAGGTGCGCCAGGAGAAGGCAGTAAGTGCGGAGTGTGACTCCGGGTGAAGGTACTCCAAGACGAAGTCCTCGGAGGCGAGGCACTTCGAAGGGTACTCCGAATGGAGTGACTTCGGAGTATGGTGGTCAGTCCTCAGCAATGAGGAAAGGTGTTCGAAGTGTGCTCCGGAGGGAGACACTCGAAGGTATACCCGACGAAGGTCTCAGAAGTCGAGGTGCATCGAAGGCATGGTCCGGGTGAGGCTCGTCGAGGAATGTGCTCGGGGAGAGACACTGCGACAAAGTGCTCATGGAATGCTTCATGCGGAGGCCTTGGACGAAGGAGGGACTTCGAAGGGTGGTACTGTGAAGGTGGGGCTTCGGAGTAAGGCTGGCTTCGGAGCAAGGCAGGCTTCGGAGCGAGGCTGACTTGAGGTACTTCGGCCGTACATGGCTTCGGTACACGGACTGACGGAGTTCGAGCTGGGAGAAGCTGCGAAGCCGTGGTGGTCCACTCCGAAGGTATTGGTGCGAAGGCCCAAGGGCTTTGACGGCTTCGGCTCAAAACCGTCACTGTATCAAAGGCTGACTTCGGTGAAGCGAAGGCCGTCAGGGTCAAGGCTTCTCACCGAAGCTACCGCACCCATCCTGTGCGAAGGGGGGGCTTCAGAAGGGTCCAAGACTGTAAAGGCTGACAGTGTCTGCTCTGCAAAAAGCTGACGCTGTCCCTCTGCAAAGCTGACAAAAGAAGCCTCCAAATAAAGTAGACTACCTTTTGTACCCCTTTGTTCTAATGAGACAAAGCCAATGTAAACCCTAGGGGTAAAGTAGTCAATTCACATGGGTGAATAGTGCGTATAAATAGTGGAGGCTGGGTAGGTCGCATTAACACTTTGAGCATTCATTATAGAACTCCTGTGCTAGCCACCACACTCTTTGTATTCATCCTGTGAGTTCAATTTTTGTGTTCCCTGTTCAAGCAACGAAGTCTAGATTCTGTGTTCATTTTCTGCTTGATCTTGTTTGCGTACCTCGCTGCATGCTTCGATCTCTTGTGTGTCACTTCGATTGACTTTAGGTAGTGCACCGAAGCCTGTTTGGGCGATGTATATTTTGAGCGAAGTGTGTTTTTCAATGTGTGTTCGCTCTGTGTAAACTGGAGGCTAGACCTCGATGATTACTAGCGAAGCACTAATCGAAGCCCGTTTTTCTTCCATAGTCGAAGTCCTTAGCGAAGTCCATGAAGTGTGCGTTTAGACCTTCGAAGTACGAAGTCCAACACCAGTTGCTGTCGCTGAGTATTTGGTCGAATCCCACTGTGGGAAGTCCGCTCTTGCGAAGGGTGAAGTGCAAAGCCTGCACAAAGACACCTTATGTGCGAAGGCTGCACCGACTGAGCAGAAGCTGAATTTTGAGTTTGTGTGTGGAGCGAAGTCTTCTGGGCTTCGAACTTTTACTCCTTGCGAAGCCTGTATTCGGAGCTGTGAAATACCTCAGAACCAGAACTTCGAAGGGTGTGTTCGAAGCCTGTTCCGTAGAAGACAGAATTAAAATAGAAGGCTATTTTTAGTCTAAAATTTTAAAAGCTCCCATTCACCCCCTCTGGTCACCGTTTCAGGTCGAACAATAAGAGTTTGGACCAAAACGCGGCTCAAAGCGCGGTCCTCGGTTCTACCTAAAGTCTTGGCCACGAGGTCCAGGACCATATCCAAAATGACCTGGAGCTCTGCCTGATCGAACACCACCCTTTGGAGCACGGGCATGAAAACCGTCTCCTTTACCACCACCTACAAAACGCGGCGTGGCCTCTAGCCTCTCCCTGTGTCGAGGAACTCTCAGTCTACCACCCTACTGGTAGAACTGCTCCTGGCGACCACGAGCTCTCTCTGCTCTCTCAACCCACTTCCTCCTGAAGCAAAACTCCGCAAGATGCCCGTCTTTCTGACAAAACTCACAGTGGTAAGTGGGCTTCTTGGGATGTGGTTGAGGCTTAGGGTTCTTGGGCTTAGTGGTGTTGGGTGTAGACTCTTTGGTGTGAGAGGGTCCAGGAAGATAGTCAAGAGAAGTGCGGAGGTGTTTGGGCTTTGGAACCCAAATGGGCTTCTTGGGTGGAGCTTTGGGCTGTTCTTGGAACACTCCATCCTTGGGCTGACTAGCCTGGAAAGACTCAGTGGAGTGAGTCTTAGGGTATCTCTGTTCAGGAGTCATTTTACTCCACTCCACTGCCCGGATAATGGCACTCTCAAAGTCAGCCTTGGTGTAGGTGTAGCCCACCCCAAAACCATCCTCCCTCTTAAACTGCTGGATCATCATGCCGAGCTGTGGCTCTCTGGCACTCACCCAACTCAGGATCTGACGGAGGTAAAAGTTCTCATTTTCGACATCAACTAGCTCCTCTCTCAAGGAAGCTAGTACCTCCACCTGAGACAAGCAGGTCTCACACTCTCTATCAACCTAGACAGACTTCTCGGCTTTTAGCTTGATCAATTCCAATCTAAGAGACAAGCAGTTCTCACAGACTTAGGGTGGAACTGACACTGTCTCAAGCTCTAGCCTAGTCTGCTCCAGCTCAGCTCTAACTCTCTCCAAATCGCCCAATTGCTTTTCACTCTTGGCTTTTAGCTCAGCTAAACTAGCTAGATGGGATGGGCAATCAGCACAGGGCACGACGATAGTGGCATGAGCATCTTTTAGCTCCAGCTGAGCGCTCTCAAACTTAGTGGCCAAAGCGTCCCTCTCATAAACCCTTTCTGTGTACCTGAGCTTCAGAGTCGTCAGGTCACACAGTAACACCTCACACTTCGGGCACTCACTGCTATCACCCAAGCAAGGGAAAGAAGATACACTCTCAATTCTGCTGTTGGCCATGCCAAGCTCACTCTCAAGTTCATCAATCCTCTTCTTAGCCCCTCTAAGCAGTTTTTCCTGATATTTCAACTCTTGACGATTGCTTTCATGTAAATCAACAATTTCACATTCATAAGAGGATACCTTTTGATTTTCATCGTCGTTAGAGTCGTCGGAGGAGCCCTTCTCTTCCTTATCCCCAAGAGCCATTGAGCAGAAGCTCTTGCGGGATCTTCGGCGTTGATGTGAGCGGCTCTTCGGTCTGTCCCCGAAAGCCATGAAGCAAAGGCCCACTGGATTGTCCTTGTCCTTCCCCTTCCTGATGACAATCTCCTCATCGCTTGAGCTCGATGAAGAGGAAGAAGACGTTGAATGCTTGGAGTAGCTTTTCTCCATCTCGGCGAAGAAGGCCTTGTCACACTTCTTGTTCTCACGCTGGTAGTCCTTTAGGGCCTTTCTGAAGAATCTGGTCTTTGGCTTGCCCTTTGTGAAGGAGGAGCTGTCGTGCTTGCCGGATTCGTAGAAGCCACCACTAGTACCCTTCTTGTGACCATTGCGCTTGGGGCAGTCGGCGATGAAGTGACCTGGATCACCACACTCGAAGCACTCAGATTTTGTGCCATGTCTTTTGAACATTCTCTTGTCATAGACATGACGCACCCGGTTGTTAAACAGACACAGGTCATCATCTCCTAACGACTCGAGCTGGTCCTCAGTGATAGACATCAAGGAGAACCCAGCACAACTCACAGAAGAGGGGTCAGCAGAAGGTGTAGCAAGGGCCAGGGTTTTTGATCCAGAGCCAATGAGATTTGATCTCAATTGGGTATCAACCTCAGTGGCCTTCAACTTGCTAAACAACTCAGAGATTGTCAAGGTATCATAAGATGTGCTCTCAATGATAGAGGATACCTTGATCTCCCAGATCTTAGGGTCCAAGGTATGGAGAACCTTGAGTGACTGCTCATGATCTGAGACTAACTAAACTCCCTCGGCCTTGTTGGCCCAAAGCTTGTTAATGATCGAATGAAAACGACCAAACAAAGCTTCAACAAATTCGCCCGGCTTCTGTGTGAAATTTTCGTATTCACGCCGGTGGGTCTGATAGAGCCGAGCCTTGACCTAGGCTGTCCCCTCATGGTGTGCCTAGAGGGTAGCCCATAACTCTCTAGCAGTGGTGACATGGATCACACGGTCAAATTTAGTGGGACCTAAACCAGAAAACAAAATGTTCACCGCTTTGTTGTTGTTCTGATGTTGGGCGATAACATCAGGAGAATTATGCTCAACAACAGGTAACACTATGAAGTAGCGTGAACACAAATGTCCTAGATGTCCGAGCTTTGGCTCATGAGATAGGCTCACATGCGAGTCTTCCAATAATTATAGCCATACGCTTCCAAGGATGGGACCTTTCTAGGAGACGTCATGATCACTACTAGGGTTTAGAACCGGTTAAGGTATGGAAAAACCCTAACCAGGCTCTGATACCACTTTTAGGACCGAAAGTACCGACCAGAGTGGGGGTGAATGGGCACCTAAAAAAATTCTTTCGAATCAATGGCCTGCTCCCAATACCCAACGTACCTCAAACAACTGAGCAGGGAGAAGTAAACAGATCAACAGAGCCTAAAACGATCTAGCCTAAAAACAACTAGTGACCTAGAAGTAAGGACATCAAAACAATGCTTATAGGCAGATAAAATGATCATTCAAAACATTGGCAGTTCACATAGAAATGATAAGACATATCACTGTTCGAAAATTAGTCTCAAGTTCTGAAGCTGTAAAAAAATGTCCGAAGAGAACAGGCGAAGCTTGAAAACTTTTCAGAGAAGCTAGATTCAGGCTTTGGAGTTAAACATGTACTGGACTCCGAATACGACAAAACATGTTTGAAACATGCAAGCTTCGAAGTACTTTCTCTGAAGGCAAAAACAGCGAAGTGCCTTCGGCTAAAAGCGAAGGCTGCAGAGGTACTGTCGGAGTATACTTCGAAATTGTCGAAGTATGCGAGACAGCCTCTGAAACGAACACCACAGATGCCGAAGTTTGCTTTTAAAACAGTTGCGAAGCCTGCATTCACTTAGAACTTCGAACAGAGCGAAAAACAAACTGTGTTGTGCGAAGCTTCAGCGTGTGTACTCTGAAATCTGAACGACTCCTACTTCGTTGAACAAACAGGAGCCTCGAAGCTAGCTTCGACTTCAATTAAGAGCAACGAAAACTTGTTATCAAAAACACCTGGCTTCCTGGCGAACCGAGCGACCTTTCAAACTAGCTGCTGCAGACTACAATCTAGCTATGAAGAAAAAAAACTGCACAACTAAACATGTTGCTACGCACAAGACCCAAGTGCTAGAGACAAGAAAATTACTGCGCTGCACTGCTAGTCGAACTAGCTATTCTAACAACCTGCAGCTACAGCCTGCTGCTATCATTCGCTAGGTGTAGTACTCTACATGCAAGCAAACAACATGCAAACAGCAGACTAGCACATAACTGTTGCAGCGAATAGCCAAGAAAAGAACTCACAGCAAAGCAACAGAAGTACTAGCCAATAAACTATTATGTACTAGACGCCATGAAAGGCTAATTGATGTAGCTAGTCAAAAATATATGCCAGTGAATAGAAAACTGAAGAATAGAACGGCACCACAGTCCAACAGAACTCCCTCGAGACAAACACATCAAGGTTTAAATGCAAGAACTCTCATAGCACAAAAAAACACAGAAACATATAGTCTAAACCATCCCACACAGATAATAGCAATAGGCACGCAAAATGAGGTGCCGATTAACTGTGTACCAAGCGAAGCCGGATAGTTGAGAATCACAGAATAAAACCTGACGGATCTCGTGAAGAACAGAAAGCCTACGATTGGCGGTGGCCCTCCCACAGAACAGGAAATGAACAGGAACAAAAATGTGGGGAAAGTGAACTCTGATGTTTAGATTAAAGTGAGTTAACCCTAACCATAGGGATTGGGGCCCTATTTATAGGTAGCCCAATAGACTAGGAAAAATACCAAAAGGACCCTTAGGGTTTTACAGACACTGAAATAAAATGGAAAAGACCAAACTGCCCTTAGGATATTTTAACAGACTCGACTGACTGACTGTGGGCCTAAGGACAAAACAGTAAACTCCTATTTACAGATGACTTATCTGGAAGTGGAGCTTTCGTAGCGACTACGGCTTCGCCCCAGAACGGTCCGATCCGAGATCAACGGTTGTCAGTTTTGCGCCGAAACTGACAAAGTGTCCACCGACTTTGCACCAGGTACCCGGATTGGGCCGGCCCAATTCCACAGCTCTCTCAGCCCGGTAATCGCTCACCGCCCGTGTACCTGAGTCCATCCTGGTCAACAGCCTAGTGGATCCTCTGCTGCTCCTAGCCCATGTACCCGGATTGGACCAGCCCGACTTTGTGGCCCCTCTGCCCGACAGTCGCTCACTGCCCGTGTACCTGCGTCACAAGTGGCCCAGACGCAGCAGGTTTTATCTCCTCTTCTTGTCCTCTTTGACTTCCGTTGATAATGACTCATCACATTTGGAGCCATGAGGCCCACGCTCCTCAGCATGGCTCCTCAACTGCTGCAACATTCAGCGCGAAGGCTTGAAAAGGTTCAAGAAAATCCTAAGTATTGAGTAAAAAAGTATGACTCGAAGATCATGTGAGGCTTTGCTCACCTGGACGATGGCTTCGTGGGTATTTGCGAAGAGGTCCAAGGGGCTTGAGCGGCTAAGCTGTGCCACCAAGCCCCCTTCCCCTATAGCCGTGCAACCTTCGTTGAATGCGTGGATGGCTACCTCCGTCATGGGTCCCCTCGGTTGCAGACGCTAGACCATCTCCATCACAGGCTCCTCCGGCGCAGGCTCCCGCGGAGCCGAGCTCCGGTCCACCACCTCGACAATTTCCTCGGCCTCCTCCCGAAGTGCTCTCGGACTCCGAGCTGCTGCTGCTATTGCTGCTGCTACTCCCACTGCTGCTAGAGGTCCCTGCGAGCCTCTACACGGTAGGCCTCATCCTGCTATCAGC
The DNA here is from genome assembly GCA_019279435.1 of Zizania palustris. Taxonomy (NCBI): domain Eukaryota; kingdom Viridiplantae; phylum Streptophyta; class Magnoliopsida; order Poales; family Poaceae; genus Zizania; species Zizania palustris. Next base: position 50,767,241 of record JAAALK010000080.1, read on the forward strand.
ATCTGCAGAAAAGTACAAGTCAATATTCATGAATGTAAAAAGAAGAGTGATGAAGTGTTTACCTTCATCGGAGGAGATGTCTTCAAAGTAGGTGGGAGGGATGTGTGCTACCTAGACCCTTCACTACGTGGGCTGGGCCCTAGCCCCCACACCCGAAGGAGTCGCTGTTGCAGCCTCCGCCACTACCACTTCAGTCGTCGCCGCCGGAGCATCTGCTGGCTCCACTTCAACACCAAGGCTCGTGGTCGTTGGCTCCTCCACAGCAGGGGCTTCATTTGCTGGGAGCTTCGAGCGAACCCTTGAGGCTTCGGGTTCTTTGTCGTCCACCCTCTTCCTCTTGGAGCCGCTCAATGATGGTGTTGGGCTGGCAAAGTCTGGAAGCGCTTGGACCCCCTCGACACCGAGGCAGGTCCACACTCTGTTCTAGTTCTCCCAAGTCCCCTCTAGAGCGAGCCTCTGAGTTTGCTCCTCAGGCATCGGAGCCCCAACGACGCGCTCCGCAGCTATGATTGCCTCCTTCGGAGGCCTTACTTCACGAGCAGCTTCATCAAAATTTCAAGTTAGCACATGTTATTTCTGCGAAGTACGAAGATGAAGAAATCAAAGTATTACCAAGGCGCTCCGCTGACACCTTGCTTGGTCCCTCCGAGCCCAAAGGTTAGAAAAGACCCTCCGGCCAAGAGAGTGCAAGGGGGCTAAGCCAAATGGTGATGAACTCTTCTGTGAGGTCCCTCGTGCTCATCCTCGAAGCCACCCTTCGCAGGAGCAGGATTCTTGACCAGAGGACGTTGGGGCTCGTCTTCACCATGCCTTCGCGTTGGTAAGAGATGAGTGCATTGGTGCTTCGAAGGGGGGAGTTCGCGCCCAGCAAAGCATAGAACCACTCCTGGTCCCACTTCGAGTACCATTTGTTGTTGACGACCCTCGCTGGGAAGTCATCTTGGTACTCCTTCTAGAGCTGGATGTTGGCTCTCCCGAAGGCCAAGGCCCTATTGGCGTGGTCTGCCCCCTCCCTTTTCTTCGGCTAGCAGTTAGAGTCATGGAGGGCGATGAAGACGTCTGAGCTCCCTTTGTAGCCTTCGACCCTCATAGCCCACTCGAAAATAGCCAACCTCGCCACGACATTTGGAGACAGATGAGGAAGCTCTAAGTTTTACACCTTCAGCACTTCGCTCAACATGTCCACTGCTGGTAGTCTGAGGCCTGCCTCGAAGAATGCTTCAAAAAGCACGACCTCGTCAGCCCGAGGCCTCAGTATGGCCTCTGACTTCACAGGAACATGGAGCTAGATCTCCTTCGAAATCTTCCCCTCGCAATCTCTTCGAACAGACTCCTCCGTTGTGGCCGAACCCTCATCTCCAGAGTCTGCTCAAACTTGTCTGACAGTGACCGAAGGTCCCTCAGCCCCAAGCACCTTGCTACAGGCTTCACCACCGCCACCTCCTGCTCCTGGGCGGAGCTTGAACTCGCGCCTAGGGCCAAGGCCTTCTTCAACACAACCTTCTTCAGCATCTTGCGAGGCTTCAACGCGAAGGACGCTAAGAAGCTATGAAGCCGGCTTCACGCAAAGTTAAAGATGGAGAGAGGAAGGTGAAGGATGCTAGGAGTTGGAGCAAGAAGCAAATGAGAGCGTGTGGCGGAGCCGTGGTGCGGTAAACCCTTTTTATAGGCGGTAAAAATCCCGACGGTTCCTGTGCCGAAGTCTTTTTTTCACCAGCCGCCCCAACCCCCACAGTCTATGATGGGTGGGTCCGAGGCGAAGTTGAAGTGAACCATCGTGCCCCCTACGCTGCAACGGTCAATTTTATAACCATTGCGGGGTTGCTTGGTCTCCCCGAGGTCACCCCGTTAGTCGGAGCAGGCATTTATTACCTGCGCAAGTCGAAGCCCCCTTTAGTCCAAGCTCTGAAGGCCTATCTTCTCTGAAGTTACCTTTCTACTCTGAGTCATTTGTCCAGAGGCACATGCAGCCCTTCGCTCCGAAGGGCTGCGGGCGAGGGGCTACTGTTGGGGGAATAAGTTTTCCCTTAAACATGTGCCAAATAATGTCAGCCTCCGTAGGCCTTGGGCCCGAAGCCTGACACTGCCGAAGCATGAAGTCGAAGCCGATCCCTCCTGCCAAGGTTATTTCCAAGCAGTAGCTAGACCAAGTCTCCGGGCTCCATTCGAAGCCTGCCTGAGTTAGCCTCCGGGATCCCTTCGGAGCCCTCCGGAGTCAAGCCTCCGGGCTTCCTTCGTAGTTAGCCTCCGGGCTCCCTTCGGAGCCCTATGGAGTCAAGCCTCTGGGCTTCCTTCAGGGTTCTCTAGAGCCAGCCTCCAGACCCCCTCCGGTCCCTTTCGAAGCTAAGTCTACAGGTGTCCATTCAGAGTTTAGTTCGGAGCGTACTTCGAAGTCCACCTCGAAGTGCCCTTCGAAGCCTTTGACGTAGTCTCTGCTAGAAGAGCTCTGGCCGCTACTTCGAACCAGGAAAATATCTCGACTCCACTGCAGTGCAAATCCATACCGGGGTCCCCACTGCCCCTGGTATGTCGTTTAGCTATTAAGAGGTGGCATCTATCTAACATGTCTGTAAAGTTGTAAGGCTGTTTGTGCAGTAGTCTAGTCTTTTTTCCCTTCTTTCCCAATAAGGCCTATGACCTGTAGAGGGCATTTAGGTCTTTTCCTTTGGATTGTGTGCCTATAAAAGCAGG
>JAAALK010000080.1:50770031-50819453 GCA_019279435.1 Zizania palustris
GCTTACGCTTGATTGAGTATGATTTGGCCTATGAACCTCTAAGAGCTATGAAAGGCCAAATTGTTGCTAATTTCATAGTTGATCACCACATAGATGTCAGTTGGAGTGACAATGTTGCTCTAATTGAAATAGTACCTTGGAAACTTTATTTTGATGGTTTGGCTTGCAAGAGTGGCCAAGGTATTGGAGTGATTATCATATCACCTAATGGGGCGCACTTTGAGACCTCGGCCCGTTTAGAATTTCCCTCTACTAATAACCAAGCTGATTATAAAGCCTTATTACTAGGACTTGAATTGCTAGAATCTATAGGTGCTAAACATGTCCATGCGTATGGTGATTCTTTGTTAGTAGTACAACTAGTAGCTAAGAGTGCTCAATGTTTTAATGGCTTGCTAAATAGTTACATAGGTAAATGTTTAGACATAATTGCTACTTTTGATGACTTCAAAATGTCTCACGTGTCAAGAGAAGCCAATTCAATTGCAAATGATTTGGCTCAGCAAGCATCTGACTATCAAGTCAGGAGAGGGAAATTTTCTGTATAAGAAAAGCCAATGTTTGGCCTTACTGCCAAAGCTAGAAACATCAGGCAGGCGCGAGGACTGTCGAACCCTATGGGTCGGACCCCTCTGGCCACCGGAGGATGTCATGTGCCAGAGCCCTCGCGTCGGGATACTCCATCCGCCAAAGGTCCTGGCACGCCGAAGCCCCTGTGCCGAAGCCCGCTGGAAACGGAGGTCTTTGGGGGCCAGATCCCTCCGACGGAAGGCTTCGGCCTGATCGACTCCACGCAACCGACCCAATTAGGCTTCGATAGAAGTGGGAAAGGCCCGGGGGGCACTCCGAAATCAACATCTTAGACATCACTCTAGGAAAGGAGTCAGCAAACCCTCCGGAGGTCCATAAGGGTGATTGGAGAGTTCCAATCGTCTAGTATTTGAGAAATCCTAGTCAAAGGGTTGACCGGAAAGTTCGGCGACAAGCGTTTAAATTCTTGATGCTAGATGATGTACTATATCACTGAACTATTCATGGAGTACTTTTAAGGTGTTTAGATGATGAACAATCCAAGGTCGCTACGGGAGAAGTCCATGAAGGGCTTTGTGGCACTCTGATGAGGACATCACTTCACCTGATACACACATGCACCATCAACCTACAATTCAATTACAGGGACCAATCACACGCGCCTGTGCCCGTCGCTTGAACCATGAGGTTAATTCTTTCCTTAGCAACTATGTTAATATTTGTTTGGATGGGATGCTACTGAATACTAGTGATATTTTGTTGCTTAGGAACATGGGAGATGGAATAGGAGAGTTGGAGTTGAAGACGGAGTCGCACGGATGATTTGAAGTCAAGAATTCGCTGGTTCGGACTACATCATCCACCATGCACCAAAATGGGCGTAATTTCCTCATACAAAGTCCGATTGGCGCGTTCTTGGACTTTTTCGAAAGCTGAGGAGAAGACGGATCTTTACCATTGGGTTCGCCTCATTTGGAGTATCGAGTCGTCCTGTGTGTTTGAAATAGTCCTGCATGACAGAATTGGGCCGAGTTGGACCTTGTACTGAGTTGGAGGCCGTGTTGGCCCATAGTCCGAGTCTGTACGCCTTCTACAGGCTGCCCACGCCTTATATACTCACGCCAGCCGCCTTTAGGGTTAGGTTTTGCTTTGTTTGCATCTACACTTGTGTGTTTAGATCCTGCTCCTGCACCGGACCGATTGGCTGCTGCATCAGCGTTTTGTGAAACCTCTCCTCATCATAGTTCATCTGTGATTTGGCATTCGACTTGTGTTCTTCCTGTTCTTTCTTGTGTTCTTGGGTTCGCTTGCAGGAACTAGCCTTCGTGGCGAGGTCAATCGCGCCATGCGTGGTTGATACCGACGGAGACAGTGGTGTAGCGATTGCAAGGTTTTGATCCGCCGGACCGGAGCCTTGGATCGTCAACGTCGAGATTCTCCACCAATCCAAGTTATCCTTACCTAGCGGAAGATCGGGACCAAGCTCCCATTACACTCATCAGCCAGCCCAGAAAAAATGAGTTGGATGCTTAAAAGAGCAGGTTTCTACTGGCTGACTATGACTGAGGATTGTTTTAGATATTATAGAGGGTCTGAAGCGTGCCAGAAGTTTGGCAATATTCAGTTAGCTCCTTCTTCATTACATAACCCTATTACCAAGCCATGGACATTCTGAGGTTGGGGTTTAGACTTCATCAGCCAGATCCATCCTCCTTCAAAAGGGCATCGATTCATGTTGATGGCAACAAACTACTTTACCAAATGGACTGAAGTCGTGCCTCTCAAGAATATGACTCACAATGAGGTACTTAATTTTATCTTAAAGCACATTATACATAGATTCGGTATTCCCCAGATTCTCACTACTAAGCAAGGTAGTTCATTTATTTCCAAAGAAGTGAGAGACTTTGCCGAACTTTATGATATTAAGTTGGTAAACTCTTCACTGTACTATGCTCAGGCCAATGGTCAGGTCGAGTCTAGTAATAAAACTGTGATTAAGCTCATTAAGAGGAAAATCGAAGAATTCCCTAAGTGGTGGCATGAAGTGCTTTCCGAGGCGCTATGGGCTTGTAGAATTGCAAAGCACGGTGCTACCAAAGTTAGTCCATATGAGTTAGTACATGGACAAGAGGCCGTTCTACCTATAGAAGTAGATCTTGGCTCTTTAAGCATCCTAAAGCAAGATGGCTTATCGGTCGATGAGTATGAGACTCTTTTGAAGGACAATCTAGAAGAAGTCACTGATAAGAGGTTAAGGGCTTTAGAAGCTATAGAGATAGACAAGAGGAGACTAGCTAGAGCCTACAATTAGAAGTTTAAACCAAAATCGTTTCAAGAGAGTGACTGTGTTTGGAAGACGAGTTTTCCCTTAGGTACTAAGAGCCCTAAATTTGGTAAGTGATCACCTAGTTGGGAAGGCCCTTTCAAAATAGCCGAAATCGCTCCAGGTAATGCCTATGTGTTAGAATCTCTACAAGGATAACAATTTCGAAGAGCTTTGAATGGAAGGTACTTGAAAAGGTATTTCCCAAGTGTGTGGAAAATGACTTGAGAGCATCGAAAGGCCGATATGAGAGGTATCGTCCTTAGCCCGTTATGCTTTTAGTTCACTTAGTTCACAAAAAGGCAGGGGGGCATGTTTTGATAGCAAAAAATGACATCAAATAGTTAAAATTGTAAAAAAAACAATTTTGGTAATTTTGGCCAAAATACGCATGTCCTGGGTCAGGCCAAAGCCCTACAAGGCCGAAGGACCATTAAAGCTATGGGCTTCAGAAGCTTCTAGTAGGCCTGCTAGCTTCGTCTTGAAGGCCTTCGGAGGCCTTCCTCACCGAAGCTTCGGCCCAGGGAGCAGGCTTTGGTGGGCCTGGCCGAAGGCCCACTTCGGAAGGATTTCAGAGGTAGAGTTTGAGTCTGATTCTAGCTAACTTTATCCCTACGCATGATTAGGCTTAATCTTAACAGATTAATCTTAAATATTAGAAGAATAGCCCTTATAAATATAGGGGTGAGGCTGGTTCAATAACCCCCCCCAAAACACAAATCAACACAAAGTCCTAGCTTTGAACCATACCTTTACTTTTACCTTTACTTTTCTGCAATCTTCATGGGTTTGCATACAAGCCCTCTGACAGCCACTTCGGAACAGTGGTAATCCTTGTTACTTCGCTTGTGAAGTATCTGTTAATCTATGTAATAGATTGATATTGCTTTGTTACTTCGCTTGTGAAGTATCCGCTAATCTGCGTAACAGATTGCTACCTTTCCTCTTTGGTGCAATACTTAGCAAAATTCGGTCCCCAGGACCAATTGGCACTTGATCTCTATTCCGTTGCAGGTTTACACATTCAGAGCCACTTCACCGGAGGTGTCCGGAGCCAAGAGATTGGTTTCGGAGGCTTCTAAAACACCCCTCTGTGGGAATACTACTTCGATTACCCGTGTCAGACCATCATGCTGCTATCGGTTTGACCGAGTCGCGTGTGCCAGCATGCTTCACAATAGGTTTCATCATGATAGGCTTCGCCACATTCATACCCCGCATCAAACGAAGTCATGCCCGCGTGTTGCGTTCGACTTATTTTATCATGTCAGAGACTTTGAGCTGAACCCCGTTGTTCGGAGGTGATTGTCGCATCAAGATCTATTCGGAGCCTGCCTTCGTCCTGATAAGTCCAAACGCCGAAGGCACCCTTCGGTGGGACCTTTCGCATCAGACATCGAAGGTACCCTTCAGCGATACCCTTCGCACTGTATACTTTGAATCAGTCAGGCTCCACTCGGCTTGCTGATTTATTTTGTTTAATATATTTCTTTTCGGCTAATTGGATTATTTCTGTGTGATCTGATTACCTGGTGACTCCACCCCCTTACCACGGTCAAGGGTAGTCAGAACACGACGTCAGTGTTGTGTTACGCTTAGGCTTGTCCCTAAGTATCCGCACACTTTTGGATCGTCGAACTGACCCAAGTGCGGGGGCACGTTTTTGTGTCAACACTTTGTTAGTGATGGCATAGGGTGGTATGCCCAAGAGTCCTTGGTTGACTAAGAATACCAACATCGGCTATCTTTGGCTGATGTGCTATCGAGCCCAGAGAGTGAGGCCATCTTCATTGCTTGCATCTCCCCTTGTCTCCTTCCAATCAACTTCATGGTTGGCCCGCACAAGCTGACTTATGAATTTTACCATCTGACGGTTTGTGCTCGGCATCTTGGCTTTGGCCAGTTACCAATCGACCTCTTCTTCATTGGCTGGATGCAGGTCCGTGGTGAAGTGTTGAGTTCTTTGGAGTTTAATTGGCTCTTCTCTATGGATGATTCGATCTCTCTTGGGGAGTTTCCTTCCTAGACGGCATGCCAGGTAGCATCAGTCCCTTGCAAGAAATAGTGGTCTGAAGTAAGACAGCACATCTTCAATCGCCATTCCAAGCACTTTTTTATTTTGGTGGATCCAACCTTTGCTGACATCGACCCCTAGGTTTGTTCTAACATTCTTGACTGAAACTTCATCTTGATTTTCTTTCTGATCTTTTTTCTTGCAGGAGGATGACATCGATGCCCTATAGATGAGATGAAGTGGCAGGCAGATATGTTATGGGCTACCATCGTCCACTACCAACCTTGGTCTCGAGGCCCCCACTCCATCGGAATGGCTTTCCAGATAGTCTATCCACTCTCGCTTGACAAACTCTCATATTTTCTTGGTGGCATCTCTCAATCCATGATCTGATGTTCTTTCTTCTTCAGCCGGCACAACCAACGCCTCCTACCGCACAGACCCCAGCTGTTGTCGATGCGACTCTACCGGCTCAAGTACATAAGTCCCAGTTATGTGACTCATGTTTTCACTCTGGTGGTCATTTGTCTTTATCTCTTCTATCCTTCCATGGCTACTGTGTTAGACCAGCCGGTAGATGCCCCAAGCCATGCCCAGTTGGTTCCGGGCACTAGAGATGCCTCAGTGGACCTTGTCGCCTAGGCCGATACTCTAGAGGTCATCGTTGCTAATGCTAGTGTGTCGGCCGATGCCATTGTTATGGGTGCACCGGCTGATACAAGCACGCCAGAGGATGTGCCGGCGGTCATTGATATCGTTGCCGAGGTATCTCTTACCGATAGGCCATCAAGCACCTTCATTTTCTACCTTCCGCTTTCTTTATGGCTTACATCGGCCTCGAATGCAGTCGATGATGGGCGTTACGAGCTCGCATGCCCCAGCATAACCCTGCAGAGGAAGGTTCCTTCGCCCCTCTAGTGGTCACAACAGAGGGTGACCCCACCGATAGCGCTCCACCATCGGCCGTTACTGCCGAGTCTACCGACGTAAGTTTTCTTGCCCTTGCATCTATTATATGACTGGCCTTTGCCTAACCCTCCTCCTTTTCAGTCTTTTGCTCAGCAATTTCCTTTCGACATCTGACCGTTCTTGGAAGGAGCCACTGGTGCCTCCTCATTGGCCTCACCTCAGCTTCCTTTGGCCGTGAAAGAGGTGTTGTCGGACCTTTTGCGTTGCCTCGATGTTCCGGTGGAGGCCTTGGTCAACGATTCATGGATGATATGGGGGTGCTTCAATTATGTCCTGGACCAACTCCCGTCGGAGCTGGTTGATGCCCTTACAGCGGCCGCGTACTTGGAACACTACCGCCCATCTATGCAATGAGCTGCCAAAAGGATAGCCAATCGAGCTAGACAGGCGTTGCTCCTAGCGGCAACGGAGACTCACCGGGAGGTAGTCATGGCTGAGAGGGCTCTCCTAGAGCACGTCGAGGCCAAATCTTCGGCCGTATCACAAGAGCTTGATCGGTTACGGGTGAAGGAAGCTAACCTAGCAACGGAGCTGGAGCGGACCCAGGCACAGATCACTGAACAAGAGGGCATCGCGACTTCTTTACAAGCCTGAGTCGAAACCCAGCGGTGCCAATTCATCAATGTTGTCTGTCAAGTAGAGCGGTGCCACCGCACCCTCCAAGATGTTGCTAGTTCGGACGCCGAAGACCAGGCCGTTATTCATAATATAGATCTCATGCGGTCGCAGGCGATCGAGGCTATTCGCCGAGTGCTTTGAATTCCATGTAAAATTGGCGGTGTTGTAATGAATAATTTCTCTCTGTAATATTTTTCCTTTAATTCCTTCGCCTCGCTTACCGAGTTTCTGTGCTGTATTTTGATCTATGGGTGATGCCTCTGCATTGGCCATCTCAAAGTGATGCCATGGGCATCAGCTGTCTATGCTTTGTCCGAACGATTGAAAGGATGTATCTTTAGATAATCATTCGGCCTCCCCCAGACCCTCTGGTGTAGTAGTCTCTAGATCGCTCATATCTTTCTTGAGGGTTTGGTTACTTGCAAAGGTTGGCTCGGCCTGCTGATCCAATGTCTGTATTACTTTATGGATATTCCCAAGAAAATTCCTTGTATCGGAAGTTCCGATTATTATCTAGTCTTGAGGTAGAGAGCAAATGTTGCTTCGGAAGTTCCGATATGGTATTAGAAGTTTCGACATGCCAGAAGTTCTTATTTGGAATCAGAGAGAATTGTACTGATCGGAAGTTCTGAGGTGGGCGAAAACAGCTTGGATCTGTTGTGTGTCTTGCTCAATTGGGAGACCTAAGATACCTTGTCGGAAGTTCTGATGTGGGGTATCAGATTGGATCTGTTACGAATACGAATTTTTTGTAACTAATTTGTGGGTTTTAAGATGTGCACGACCAAGGGGCTTTCAACCCTATATAAAGAGAGGAGGAGGTCTTGGAACAAGGAATAATCCTAGATTAGACCTTGATACCATAGACTCCTCTCCTCCCATTTCTTGATCTCAATTGTTGAGATCGAGGATTTCTTGTCTCTCACATGTGGTGCTAGCACGCTACCGTGGGAGGAACTCTCCATCCCTCTACATGTGGACTCCATGAAGGCGTTGCTCCAAAAGCGATGCTCGTGGCCATCACCATGAGGAAGGCGACTTCTTCACCAATTTGATTGACGAAGAATGATCGGAAAAGGGAGGATAGGCTTGACGCGCTTCATCAACCTCTTTTTCCGCTACACCTAGCGCATGGGTCTTAGGTTTTAGGGCTGAAATTTTGAATTTGTTAGCTAGTGTAGCTCCTCTATTCCCCAACATTACAGTGGTCCATCGGCCCACGACAACGTTTGGCCGAGCTTCCCCTTCATTTTCTAGCGTCATCTTTATAGTATGGGCTTGGATGGTTCTTCATCGATCGGGCTAACACTATTGTCCGACACATCCTTATCTTCATGATCGACCTTCTCTTTCAACTGCCACTCACTCTTGATCCTGCGTGGCCGATCGATTCCCTCGTTGTGCTATGTTCTTGCTTCCTTATGTCGTAGGCTCTGGACCCTTCTTTTCCCACTCCTTGTGAAAATCCTGGGAGGACACAACCACGACATCTCTGGTATACTTTCGTTGTCATTGGCCATCTTGCCAATTTCTTCAAGATTGAGGGGACCGAGACTTTCTAATGCTCCTACCCGTGGAGACGATGACCTTTGGTGTATTGCCTCCCGATCATGGGGATGGAGCCTGACGTTGCGTGGCCGATGACCGTATTCTGGGTAGTCGTCTATGGACGGTAAGCGTAGCCCCTTGTTCCAGCAAAGCCAAAAGAACTAGCAGTTCCAGTGAGGATTGAAACATGAGTGGCCCCGACTATCTTCTCTGTTCTCCCTCTCTTCTGACCTACTTTGGTACTTCCTGATGAGAACTAATGAGGTGACGTTGCTGCTGATTCGCCTTCCTCCCCTTGCACACCGGTCGCCACCATAATGCCCGTACACCATGTTGACCGGGCATGGGTGACCATCGATGTTCATGGGCTTGTTCCCATCATCGAACTTGATTTGTCCTTGCTCCACGACCGATTGGATCTTTTGCCTGAACACCTTGCACTCATTAGTGTGGTGCGATAAGGAGTTGTGCTACTTGCAGTACTTTCTCTTCTTCAGCTCTTCGGTAGGTAGTATTACGTTGCCAAGTGACACGTGGATTTGTTTTTCCTTAAGTAGCATGTCAAATATTTTGTCGGCCTTGTTGACATCGAAGTCATATTTCTCTTCCTTCTTGGCCGACTTCACCCATGGGCACGCAACCTGCTTCTTATTCTTGGACCACTCAGCCATGCCGACCTCTGCATCCGACTCGCTGCTCTCATCAGAGTCCGAGTGGTATATTTGGGCGTATGCCATATTTTTCTGGTACCTATCCCTCTTAGCTTCTTGGAATCAGCTCTCATGTGTCGATACCCTTTGTAACAGTTGCGACAGGCTCTCGAACTCGTGTGATGAAAACCTCTCCTTAAATGGGTCCAAGAGTCCTTGAAAGGCCAGTTCCGCCAACTGACTGTCACTGAGGATTACAAATTAGTTGTATCTAATTTGTGGGTTCCGAGATGTGCACGACCAAGGGGCTTTCAGCCCTATATAGAGAGGAGGAGGATGTCTTGGAACAAGGAATAACCCTAGATTAGACCTAGCCACCATAGACTCCTCTCCTCCCTTTTCTTGATCTCAATCGTTGAGGTCGAGGATTTCTCGTCTCTCACGTGTGGTGCTAGCACGCTGCCATGGGAGGAACTCTCTCTCCCTCTACGTGTGGACTCCGTGGAGGTGTTGCTCCAAAAGTGATGCTCGTCGCTGTCACCACAAGGAAGGTTACTTCTTCACCGATTGGATTAGCGAGGAATGACCAGGATGAAGCGAGGATAGGGTTGACACACTTCATCAACCTCTTCTTCTGCTGCACCTAGTGCATCAAGTGCTAGAAGGTACCGACCTATGATCTCACATGCGCATGGGTCTTGGGTTTTAGGACAGAAATTTTGAATTTGCCATCTAGCGTAGCTTCTCTATTCCCCAACATTATTGTGGTCCATCATCCCACGGCAAGGTTTGGTCGAGCTTCCCCTTCGTTTTCTAGCGTTATTTTCATAGCATGGGCTTGGACGGTTCTTCATCGATCGGGCTGACGCCGTTGTACAACACATCCTTATCTTCATGATCGGCCTTCTCTTTCAACCGACACTCACTCTTGATCCTGTGTGGCCGATTGATTCCCTCGTTGTGCTGTGTTCGTGCTTCCTTATGCCGCAGGCGCTGGACCCTTCTTTTCTGACTCCTTGTGAAAATCCTGGGAGGACACCACTATGGATTCTCTGGTATACTTTCGTTGTCATCGACCATCTGGCTGATTTCTTCGAGATTGAGGGGACCGAGTCTTTCTAATGGCGATACCCGTGGAGACGATGACCTTTGATGTTTTTCCTCCTGATCATGTGGTTGGAGCCTAACGTTGCGTGGCCGATGACCGTATTATGGGCAGTCGTCTATGGACGGTAAGAATAGCCCATCGTTTTAGCAAAGCCAGAAGAACTCATAGTTCTTGTGGGGATTATAATGCGAGTGGCCCTACCTATCTTCACTATTCTCCCTCTCTTCCAACCTCCTTGGGTACTTCCTGATTAGGCCTGATGAGGTGACGTTCCTTCCCATTCACCTTCCTCCCCTTGCACACCGGTCGCCACCATAATGTGCGTGCACCATGTTTACCGAGAACGGGTGACCATCGATGTTCACGAGCTTCTTCCAATCATAGAACTTGATTTTCTCTTGCTCCACAGCTGGTTGGATCTGTTGCCTAAACACCTTGCACTCATTAGTGCGGTGCGACAAGGAGTTGTGCCACTTGTAGTACTTTCTCTTCTTTAGCTCTTCAGCAGACGGTATTCCATGGCCATGTGATCGGTGGATTTTTTTCCTTAAGTAGCAGGTAAAATATTTTGTCGGCCTTTTTGACATCGAAGTCATATTTCTCTTCCTTCTCGGCCATCATCATCCATGGTCAAGGAACCTGCTTCTTATTCATGGCCCACTCAGCCATGCCGACCTCTGCATCCAAGTCGCTGCTCTCATCAGAGTCCGAGTGGTATATTTTAGCGCATGCCACCGTTTTATGGTACCTATCCCTCTTGGCTTCTTGGAATTGGCTCTCATGTTCCAATACCCTTTGTAACAGTTGCGACAGGCTCTCAGACTCGTGTGATGAAAACCTCTCCTTAATTGGGTTTAGGAGTCCTTGAAAAGCCAGTTCCGCCAACTGACTGTCACTAAGGATTATGAATTAGTTATAACTAATTCGTGGGTTCTGAGATGTGCACGACCAAGGGGATTTCAGCTCTATATAAAGAGAGGAGGAGGAGGTCTTGGAACAAGGAATAAGCCTAGATTAGATCTATCCACCATAGACTCATCTCCTCCTATTCTTGATCTCAATCGGTGAGGTCAAGGAATTCCCGTATGTCATGTGCGGTGCTAGCATGCTGCCGTGGGAGGAACTCTCCATCCCTGAATGTGTGGACTCCGTGGAGGCATTGCTCCATGGTGGAAAAACAAATTAGATATGTTTCTGTCTGTGGCAAATCGGAAGTGCTGATGTTCATTGGAAGTTCCGATGGCGGATCGGAAGTTCCGATAGCGATCAGATGTTCTGATTTCGAATATTGATTCAATACAGAAAGCAATTGGTGTTGTTCGGGATTCCGATATTGATTAGAAGTTTTGGCGGATCAGAAGTTCTTATGCCAGATCAGAAGTTCCGACCCAACCGAATTTGAAATTCTTAGCCTGTTGAGCTGGGTTTTTCAGATCTAGATTGTAGTCACTTGTAGATTGCTCGCCTAACTTTGTTTTGCAGAGAATGTTGTGACTAACATGGACTTTTATAAATATGATGTATGAGATGAATGTAAACTAAACATGGCCTGCGTGTCATGGTTACTTATAGCCCAAGGCTGATGTAAAATTTATTACGGCTTACATGTCATTTCCACGGTGCTTCGGACCATGTAATTAGTATAGGCTATGCGAGATAAACTAGTACTATTCATGGAGGCCGGAAGCACACACTCAATGATGGAAGCCATGGAGATGGAGATCTCTATGTGAAGAAGGTCATGCTATGTCATAGTTAATATGATTTCCTGTGATGCTTTCTTATGTTCCTGTTATTCTATTCTTGCATGTTTCATGTGCGCTAGGGACGTTACTGTGCTAGAATAGTTTTCCCTCAGAAAATTAAGTGTTGATGCTGTTCCCAATAGCTACACCCACAAAGGTTTTCGATCATTGATAGAGGGTCTGCCAAAGCAGGGTGTTATCTTTTATCTTTGCCAGTTGGGGCGGAAGTCAGACTTCTGCACGCATAGTATTGGTTCGCTTGACAAGGCTATCAAAACAGTTTTGGGCCTTAGAGCATATGAGTTTGGGTCGAGCATTGGATGCTTCTCCACTGACAAAAGTCACATACGATGTGATTAGCAAGGAGTTTCTTACCTATGTCAACTAGCTTCTAGCAGTGATGCCAAAGCTCACTAGGAGATAGTGTGGATTTTGTGCCACTATTAGTCATGAGAGGGAAAGTGACTGGTTTAGATAGTGGGACATCTTTTATTGGATAAAAGATAAACATTGAATAGTGTTGAACCTTGCATTTAATCTTTTGTAGATCATGGCACCGACTGTTACGAACACTTTACTCTTTATTTTGCGATTGATTCTTTTTGGAACAACTTTTATCGATTGGTTTAAACACTTGAGAAGTGTTCTCAAGCGAGAGGAAAATGCTATAGAGAAGCCCCACTTGGATGAATTAAAATAGATTAGATATGTTTCTGTTTGCAGAAATTTGGAAGTTCAGACACCTGATCAGAAGTTCCAATATTTGTCAGATTAGAAGTTCCGATGGTTGATCGGAAGTTCCGATGTCGGACAAAATTTGCGACAGAGAAGTATAAATGTTATTGAAACTAATCTTGTGACTCGTCCAAGTGATTCATGTGTATTTGATAACGGTTCAATGATTCACACTTGCAAATCGTTGCAAGGATTGTGTAGGTCAAGAAAGGATGTAGTAGATGAACTGGATATTCGCGTCGACAATGGTGCAAAAGTTGCAGCGTTGGCCGTTGGCATTTATTCTTTGTTACTACCCTCAGGATTAATTTTGGAATTGAATAATTGTTATTATGTTCGAGCATTGGAAAGAAACATTATCTCTTCCTCATGTTTGGAGGAAGAAGGTTATGAGTTCGTGATAAAATATATATGTTGTTCGATATTCTCGAATGGTATGCTCTATGGTGTTTTTCCATTGGTGAATGGATTATACATTTTAAGTCTCGAGGATGCACATGTTTATAACATTAGTACTAAGAAACAATGACTCAATGATTTGAATCCTACCTACATTTGGCATTGTCATTTGGGTCATACAAATGAGAAGCGCGTGCAGAAGCTCCATAGTGATGAACTTTAGGAGTCATTGTATTTTGAATCATATAACACATGCGAGTCTTGCTTACTTGGCAAAATGACAAATACGTATTTAACTGGAAAAAGTGAGAGGGCGAGTGAGCTATTGGCCAAAGTACATACTGATGTGTGTGGTCCAATGAGTCACATGGCTAAGAATGGCTTCCAGTACTTTATCACTTTTACCAATGACTTTCGTAGATATGGCTATGTCTACTTGATGAGGCATAAGTGGGAATCCTTCAAAAATTTCAAGGAGTTCCAAAATGAAGTACAAAATCATACAGGTAATACAATTAAATTTCTACGATCGGATCGCAGAAGTGAATATTTGAGCCATGAGTTTCAGGACCATCTGAAGCAGTGTGGAATTGTTCCACAGTTGACTCCACCTGGCACGCCCCAATGGAATGGGGTGTCCGAGCAGAGAAACCACACTTTGTTGGACATGGTGCGGTCCATGATGAGTCACACTGACCTTCCATTGTCCTTTTTGGGTCACGCTCTAGAAACCACAACTTTCACGATTAATAGAGTTCCATCTAAGTCAGTAGAGAAGACACCATGTTAGAGGTGGTCTGGGAGCTGTCCTAGTTTGTCTTTTCTAACGATTTGGGGATGTGAGGCCTATGTCAAACGTATGACATCTGATAACCTTATTCCTAAGTCTAACAAGTGCTTCTTTGTGGGGTATCTTAGGGAAACCAATGGATACTATTTATATAATAGAGAAGAGGGAAAAGTGTTTATCGCTGGGAATGGCGTATTTCTTGAGAAAGAGTTTCTCTCGAAATAGGTTAGTGGGAGGACTGTGCATCTCGAAGAGGTTCGAGAGCCATTGAAAAGTTTTCTAGATCCCACTAAACTAGAGCAGGAGGCGCAAGCTATTGCAGACCCTGTTATAGATGTGCTAGCCCCACGAAGGTATGGGAGAATAGTCCATGCGCCAGAGAGGTACATGTTCTTGAGCACTAGGCATCATGATGTGTTGTTGTTGGGCATCGCGACGACAAGCCCAAGACCTATGCAGAAGCAGTGATGGGACCAGACTCTGAGAAATGGCTTGGAGCCATTGGATCCAAGTTGGAGTCCATGCGAGAGAACCAAGTTTGGAAATTGGTTGATATACGTTGGTGGAAATGTTCACATCTATAAGGCATGATTGGTGGCAAAAGTTTTCAGACAGATTCAAGGTGTTGATTATGATGAAACATTTTCGCTCGTCGCCATGCTAAAATCTATACGGATCCTCCTAGCTATTGCCACATTCCATGACTATGAGATATGCCAAATGGATGTCAAGACAACTTTCCTTAATGAACACCTAAGTGAGGATGTGTACATGACACAACCTGAAGGTCTTGATGATCTAGAAAATGTTAGGAAAGTATGCAAGTTGCTAAAGTCCATTTATGGATTGAAGCAAGCTTCTCGGAGTTGGAATCTATTTTGCTTTAATGGGATAGTCAAAGGGTTTGGCTTCATCAATAATGAAGAAGATCCTTGTGCTTACAAAAGGCTAGTGGGATCTCACTTGTATTTCTAGTCTTATTTGTGGATGAGATATTGTTGATCAGAAATGACATTCCTCCCTTGAATGATGTCAAGACTTCATTGAAAAATAGTTTCTCGATGAAAGATCTTGGAGAGGCAGCATATATTCTAGGCATAAAGATCTATAGAGATAGATCGAAACAGTTAATTGGATTAAGCTAGAAAATGTAATTGACAAGGTTTTGAAACGGTTCAAAATATAGAATTCTAAGAAGGGTTTTCTGGCAATGTCACATGGTATTTCTCTTAGTAAGATTCAGTGAGCTGAGACACCTAATCAGCTAGAGAAGATGAGTGCGATCCCGAATGCCATCGCGATTGGATCCATCATGTATGCCATGATGTGTACATGCCTAGATGTGTCATATGCTCTAAGTATTACGAGCACGTACCAATCAAACCCGAGTGAAAGTCATTGAGCTGTAGTAAACAGTATTCTCAAGTACTTGAGAAGGACTGAGGAAATGTTCCTAGTATATGGTGGTGAATAGTAGCTCATTGTATGTGTTTACACAGATGCTAGCTTTTAGACTAATAAGGATGATTCTCGATCGCAATCTGGTTTTGTGTTCTGCATCAATGGAGGAGAAGTGAGTTGGAAGAGTTCCAAGCAAGAGATGGTGGCTGATTCTACAACAGAAGCTGAGTATATCGCCACTTTAGAAGCTACGAAGGAGGTTGTTTGGATCAGAAAGTTTGTTTCTAAGGTGGGTGTTGTTCCTAGTGCGTCTAGTCCAATGGACCTTATTTTTGTAATAGTAGTGCCATTGCACAAGCCAAGGAGCCTGGATCACACCAGAACACCAAACATATACTTCGGCGATATCACCTGATCTACGAGAACATTGAGAGTGGTGGTGTGAAGATTTTCAAGGTGCACACAGATTTGAACATGGTAGATCTGTTGACTAAGCTGCTTCCACAGCACAAGCATGAGGCACATATGAGCTCCATGGGTATGAGATACTTGTGAGAGTGAGTCATGTGTATGTGAGAGTTGCTAGTGATGTCTATGCAAATGTAGGAGATAATTGT
This sequence comes from Zizania palustris, assembly GCA_019279435.1. Taxonomy (NCBI): domain Eukaryota; kingdom Viridiplantae; phylum Streptophyta; class Magnoliopsida; order Poales; family Poaceae; genus Zizania; species Zizania palustris. The sequence continues at coordinate 50,785,483 of JAAALK010000080.1, forward strand.
TATCTTGTTCCTTGAATAAATGTAGTTTGCATTTAATTAATGAGTACGACTTGTTGTGTGAAACTATTTGCTTTATTACGACGTTGTTCCAAAGGGTCCCTAATATTGTCATCATGCGGGACAATGATGATATATGGATTAGCACATCCAACTGATTAATGATCATGTTTCATATATCATAGACATAGAGATGTCAAATCAGTGATGTGGACACATGTTGGTGAACATGGTGTTGGACAGACCCAATTGAAATACTGTTGAGATTGTTATTGTAAAGTGCCATTAGTTGGCATCTCAATTGTATACCTACAGAGTCCTTATACCTGAGATCATCATTTGATTCCATAATGCGCAGTGACACACTTAGATGCTTCCTAATGCTATTCCGTAACTCGGTAGTAATAAGGGTTTCTTTCAGGTGTGTTGTGAAACATGTCTTGGGATGTGAGCAGTCAAGATGGATTTTACCCCTCCTAATAACGAGAGAGTGGTCTCTAGGCTCCTCGAGGTATTGGATTGGAAAAGTTCATGCCCATGCCACTATGACTAAGGAGTTTGTTGACACGGAAACGTGCCCCGCACTTGGGTCAGTTCGATGATCCAAAAGTGTGTGGATACTTAGGAACATGCCTAAGCGTATTAAACACTGACATCGCGTTCTGACTACCCTTGACAGTGGCAAGGGGGTGGAGTCTCCAGGTAATCATATCACAAGCAAATAATCCAATTGGCGGAAAAGAAATATATAAATAAAATAGACTAGTCAGTTGAACGGAGGCTGACTAGTTCGAAGTGTTACTGTGCGAAGGGTTCACCAAAGATAGTCTTCGACGTTCGAATCGATCTAGCAGAAGGCAGGCTCCGAACAGATCTCTGACGCGAAATCACCTCCAAACAGCAGAGTTCGATGCAAAATCTCTAACATGACAAAAACACTCCAACGCGATGCGCTGGCATGACTTCGTCCGGTGCGAAGTGCTGGCGTGATGAAGCCTGGTGCGAAGCAGCTCCGGTACGCGGGACTGGACCAGACCGACAACATCGTGATTGATCTAACACGGGTAGTCGAAGCAGGGGTTCCACCGAAGGGTGTTCTGGCAGCCTCCGAAAGTAGTTTCTTGGCTCCGGACACCTTTGGCGAATGCGCTCCGAGAGTGAAAACCTTCAACAGAACGAAGATCAAGTGCCAATTTGGCCTACAGACCGAATTTGTGTTGACACGAAAATATGCCCCCGCACTTGGGTCAGTTCGATGATCCAAAAGTGTGCGGATACTTAGGGACAAGCCTAAGCATAACACAACACTGACGTCGCATTCCGACTACCCTTAACCGTGGTAAGGGGGTGGAGTCGCCAGGTTATCAGATCACACAGAAATAATCCAATTAGCCGAAAAGAAATATATTAAATAGAATAAATCAGCAAACCGAGCGGAGCCTGACTGATTCGAAGTATACAGTATGAAGGGTATCATCGAAGGGTACCTTCGGCGTCTGATGCAAAGGGTCCCACTGAAGGGTGCCTTCGGCGTTCGGACTAAACTGGCCAAAGGCAAGCTCCGAACATATCTCGACGCGACAATCACCTCCGAATAGCGGGGTTCGGCGCGAAGTCTCGGACACAATAAAATAACTTGAACGCAGCGCGCAGGTGTGACTTTGTTTGACACGGGGTACAAACGTGGCGAAGCCTGTCGTGATGAAGCCTGTTGCGAAGCATGCTGGTGCGCGGGAATCGGTCAAACCGACAACAGCGTGACGGTCCGGCACGGGTGGTCAAAGCAGTATTTCCACCGAGGAGTGTTCTGGTAGCCTCCGAAATCAGTCTCCCGGCTCCAGACACATTCGGTGAAGTAGCTCCGAGCATGAAAACCTGCAACAGAATAGAGATCAAGTGTCCAATTCGGCCTGGGGACCGAATTCTGCTAAGTGTTGCACTAGAGAGCAAAGGTAGCAATTTGTTACGCAGATTAGCGGATACTTCACAAGCGAAGTAACAAGGTGATAGCAATCTATTACGTAGATAAATGGGTACTTCACAAGCGAAATAACAAGGATTACCACTGTTCTGAAGTGGCCGTCGGAGGGCTTCCAGGCAAACCCACGAAGGTTGCACAAAAGTAAAGGTAAAAGTAAAGGTACGGTTCAAAGCTAGGGCTTTTTGTTGATTTGTGTTTTGGGAAGTTAATGAACCGGCCTCACCCCTATATTTATAGGGGCTAGTATTCTAATCTCTAAGATTAATCTGTTAAGATTCGGCATAATCATGCGTAGGGATAAAATTAGCCAAAATCAAACTCAAACTCTATCTCTAAAATCCTACCCGAATTGGGCCTTCGGCTAGGCCTGCCGAAGCCTGCTCCCTGGGCCGAAGCTAGCAAGCCTACCGGAAGGTTCTGAAGCCCATAGCTTCAATGGGCCTTCGGCCCTGTAGGGCTTCGGCCTGACCTAGGACATGTGTATTTTTGCCCGAAATTACCAAAATTGATATTTTGACAATCTTAACTATTTTATGCCATTTTTGCTATCAACACATGCCCCCCTGCCTTTTTGTGACCTAAGTGAACTAAAATCATAATGGACTAAGGATGATACCTCTCATATCGGCCTTTCGATACTCTCAAGCCGTTTTCCACACACTTGGGAAATACCTTTTCAAGTACCTGCCATTCAATGCTCTTCGAAACCGTTCTCCTTTTAGAGATTCTAACACATTGGCATTACCTGGAGCGATTTCGTCTATTTTGAAAGGGCCTTCCCAACTAGGTGACCACTTACCAAATTTAGGGCTCTTAGTGCCTAAGGCCAAAATCATCTTCCAAACTAAGTCACCCTCTTGTCTATTTTGGTTTAACCTTCTTATTGTAGGCTTTAGCTACTCTCTTCTTGTCTATCTCTATAGCTTTTAAAGCCCTTAACCTCTTATCGGTCACTTCTTCTAGACTATTCTTCAAAAGAGACTCATACTCATCGACCGATAAGCCATCTTGCTTTAGGATTCTTGAAGAGCCAAGATCTACTTCTACAGGTAGAACGACCTCTTGTCCATATACTAACTCATATGGACTAACTTTGGTAGCACGTGCTTTGCAATTCTACAAGCCCATAGCGCCTCGGAATGCACATCATGCCACCTCTTAGGGAATTCTTTGATTTTCCTTTTAATGAGCATAATCACAGTTTTATTACTAGACTCGGCCTGACCATTGGCCTAAGCATAGTACGGTGAAGGGTTTACCAACTTAATACCATAAAGTTCAGCAAATTCTCTCACTTATTTAGAAATAAATGAACTACCTTGATCTATAGTGAGAGTCTAGGGAATACCGAATCTATGTATAATGTGCTTCAAGATAAAATCAAGTACCTCATTGTGAGTCATATTCTTGAGAGGCACGACTTTGGTCCATTTGGTGAAGTAGTATGTTGCCATCAACACGAACCGATGTCCTTTTGAATGAGGATGGATCTAGCCGATGAAGTCTAAACCCCAACCTCAGAATGGCCATGGCTTGATAATAGGGTTAAGCAATGAAGCAGGAGCTAACTGAATATTGCCAAAATTCTGGCACTGCTTCATAGCCTCTATAATATCTAAAACAATCCTTAGTCATAGTTGGCCAGTAGAAACCTGCTCTTTTGAGCATCCAACTCATTTTCTGGGCCGACTGATGAGTGCCACAAAGCCCTTCATGGACTTCTCCCGTAGCTACCTATGATTGTTCATCGTCTAAACACCGTAAAAGTACTCCATCAACAGTTCGGCGATATAGTACATAATCTAGCAACACAAATTTAAACGCTTGTCGCCAAACATTCCGATCAACCCTTTGACTAGAGTTTCTCAAATACTGGATGATTGGAATTCTCCAATCGCTCTTATGGTCTTCCAGAGGGTTTGGTGTCTCCTTTCCTAGAGTGTTGTCTAATGCTGCTGATTTCGGAGTGCCTCCCGGGCCTTTCCCACTTCTGCCAAAGCCTAACTAGGTCGGTTGTGCGGAGCTGATCAGGCCGAAGCCATCTGCCGGAGGGCTCTGGCTCCTGAAGACCTTCGCTGTCCAGTGGGCTTCGGCGCAAGGGATCTGTCATGCCAGGCCCTTCAACGAATGGAGTGTCCCGGCGCGAGGGCTCTAGCACATGACATCCTCCGGTGGCTGGAGGGGTCTGACCCGTAGGGTTCGGCAGACCTCATGCCTGCCTGAAGCTTCTAGCTTCGGCAGTAAGACCAAACATTGGCTTTTATTGTATAGAAAATTACCCTCTCCTGACATGATAGCCAGATGCTGTCTGAGCCAAATCATTTTCAATTAAATTGGCTTCTCTTGACACGTGAGATATTTTGATGTCGTCAAAAGTAGCAATTATGTCTAAACATTTATCCAAGTAACTATTTAGCAAGCCATTAAAACATTGAGCACTCTTAGCTACTTGTTTCACTACTAACAAAGAATAACCATACGCATGGACATGTTTAGCACCTATAGATTCTAGTAATTCAAGTCCTAGTAATAAGGCATCATATTCATCTTGGTTATTAGTAGAGGGAAATTCTAAACAGGCCGAGGTCTCAAAGTGTGCCCCATTGGGTGATATGAGAACCACTCCAATACCTTGGCCACTCTTGCAAGCCAAACCATCAAAATAAAGTTTCCATGGTACTACTTCAATTAGAGCAACATTGTCACTCCAACTGACATCTATGTGGTGATCAACTATGAAATTAGCAACAATTTGGCCTTTCATAGTTCTTAGAGGTTCATAGGCCAAATCATACTCAATCAAAGAGTAAGCCCACTTTCTGATCCTTTCACTTAGAATCGGCTTTTGCAACATGTATTTTATAACATCGGTTTGGCAAGCGACAATACATGTAGTAGGGAGAAGATAGTGACGTAATTTAGTACATGCGTAGTAAAGTGATAAACATAAGTGTTCCACAAACACGTACCTATTTTTGGCATCCAGTAGACGGCAGCTCAAGAAGGTGATGATGTACTCCTTTTCTTCCACCTCCTAGGTTAGCACGGCCCCTATCACGCTAACTTCGGCGGCAATGTATAACCGAAATGGAATTCCGGCTTTTTGTGCTCTCACCATGGGTGGTGACGATAAGCACTCTTTAATTTTTTCAAAGGCGCTTTGTTGACTTGCCCCCCAAGTGAACTCGACTTCATTTTTTAACCGAAGTATGGGGACAAAGCCATCAATTTTGCTGGACAAGTTTGATATAAAGCGACGCAAATAATTCATCTTGCCTAGCAACTTCTGCACATCTTTCTTGCATGTCGGCGCTGTAAAGTTTCTAATCTTCTCAAGCCTCTTAGGATCAATTTCTATACCCCTTTGGTGAATCATCAATCCTAAGAACTTACCCACCGACAGGCCAAAAACACATTTGAGTGGGTTCATTTTTAAGCCATACTATCGCATCCTATCAAAAGCAACTTTCAAATCAGCTAAATGGTTTCCCATATCGTCCGATTTAACTACAACAAAATCTATGTAAACTTCTAACATAACTCCTAACAAGTCATGAAAGATCAAGTTCATAGCACGTCGATATGTAGCGCCGGCATTCTTTAATCCAAAAGTCATAATGACCCACTCGAACAAGCCGACAAAACAAGGGCATCGAAAGGCTGTATTATAGACGTCCTCTTCGGCCATAAAGATTTGATTATAACCAGCATTGCCATCAAGAAAACTTAGTACCTTATGTCTTGAAGCATCATTGATTAGCATGTCGGCTATCGGCATGGGGTACTCCTCCTTCGGAGTGGCCTTGTTCATATCCTTGAAATCAATACAAACTCATATTTTGCCGCTCCCCTTCTTTTCTATAGGCACAATGTTAGTGACCCATTCAACATACCTGCATGGCCTAATAAATTCAGCTTTGAGTAACCTCTCCACTTCTTCTTTAACTCGGTCATAGATGGCCGAATTAAAGCGACGAGGAAGCTGTTTATAAGGCCTAAATCCAGGTTTGATAGGTAGCCAATGCTCCATGAGCTCGTGACTTAACCCAGGCATCTCGCTATACTCCCATGCGAAAAATCGATGTACGACCGAAGCAACTTTATTACTTCGGCCTTTTCATCAGGCTGTAAATGTTGGTTTACAAAAGTCGGCCTTGGGATGCTACCATCGCCTATGTCAATTTCTTATGAAGTATCGGCCGACGCAAAACCTTGTCCTAATTTCCTTACTTTGCTAAAGTCTGTAGGACCGAAAGTAGCGACCAGAGGGGGGTGAATGGGCGCCTAAAAGAATTCTTTCGAATCAATGGCCTGCTCCGAACACCCAATGCACCTCAACAGACAAATAGGGAAGAAATAAACAAATCAACAGTGCCAAAAATAATCTAGCCTAAAAATGACCGGTGTCCTAATAAAAAGGACACCAACACATTGCTTAAAGGAAGATTAACAGATCATTCAAATCATAAGCAGTTAATGCATCATCAAAAGAACCATCTACTCAAAAGCACGCAAACCAAGACAAAATATTACTGTTCAAATATGGTCTTTGATTCGTAGGCTGTGAATCTATGTTCGAAGAGGACAAGCGGAGCCTGCAACTTTTCAACAAAGATAGACTCCTGCTTCGGAGTCCACCACGTGCTGGACTCCTTCGAATTTGTCGAAGCTTGTTCGAAACGAGCGCTGCAAGCTCCGAAGCAATTACACTCCGAAAGCAAAACCTGCGGAGCACCTTCGGCATAAAATGTGACGTCCCATGCTCCGAACCCCTCGCCTGATAAAAACGGAGTCCTTCGCACACCTCGACAAAACACTCTAACTGGCTATAGTTCGTACCTTGACTTCTTCGCCCTCAGATCAAAGCCGAAGCACTACGCCTAAAACGCTGCTCTTCGCATCATGCTGCTACAGGCTAGCGTGAGATGTAGGTGCGGCAAAGGCAGCCTAGGATGCGAAAACGAAGCTAGCTGTCACCGTTCATACATCATAGACTACTGCCGCTGGTTATTCGGTAGCCTGCCAAGCTATGGTGCTAACAACTGCAGGGCTGCACAAAAAATACTGCTGCAAAGACTGCTGCCGCTACAATGCGATGCTGCGGTTGAAGCAAAACCAAAAAACAAAAGCTAGTTGCAGGCTAGTTGCTAAGGGAAAACAACCTATATGCTACTAGGCTATGTGACCAAACAGCAAATCATCATGACTACTACTCTGAAATTTTCTTCCTTGACGCACGGTAACCAGTGTGCTGCTGCTATGCACAAGAACCAAGAGATAACTAGCACAAACCAACCAACAATCCAAGCAAGCAAAAACCGTACAAAAAATAAAAATTCCTTCAAGCGCACAAAAACGAACTAACAGAGCCTAAGCCATCGCACTTAGATGATCACAATAGGCACACAAAATGAGGTAACGATTAAATGAATCCACAGCGAACCCTGATGGCTAAGAAAAAGCGAATAAAACTTGATTAGGTGACTTTCCGATGAGCCGATGATGTAGATCCTGATGGAACCATGAAGAATAGAACATCGACAATGGCGGTGGCGCTCACAGGAAATGAACAGGAACAAAACATGGGGAAAGTGAACTCAAATTTGTCATTAAGTGAGTTAACCCTAACCCTAGGGATTGGGGCCCTATTTATAGGCAGCCCAATAGACTAGGAAAAATACCAAAAGACCCTTAGGGTCTTACAGACGCTGAAATAAAATGGAAAAGACCAAAATTCCCTTAGGATATTTTTACGGACTCGACTGACAGACTATCGCCCTAAAGGCAAAATAGTAAACTCCTAAATACAGATGACTTATCCGGAAGCAGAGCTTTCGTAGCAACTACGGCATCGCCTCAGAACGGTCAGATCCGAGATCAACGGTCGTCAGTTTTGTGCCGAAACTAACAAAGTGTCCACTGTCTTTGCACCGGGTACCCGGATTGGGCCGTCCCAACTCCACAGCTCTCTCAGCCCGACAATCGCTCACCGCCCATGTGCCTAAGTCAATCCCGGTCAATAGCCTAGTGGATCCTCTGTTGCTCTTGGCCGATGTACCAGGATTGGGCCAGCCCGATAGTCGCTCGCTTCCCGTGTACCTGAGTCACAGGCAGCCCAGACACAACAGTTCTTCTCTCCTCTTCGTGTCCTCTTTGACTTCTGTTGACAATCACTCATCACATTTGGAGCCATGAGGCCCATACTTTTCAACATGGCTCCTCAATCTCCCCTTGATGAGTGCATTGTCAACACTTCTCTTGATCAGCTCTCTAGTACCTGCAAGCACATGTGGAAACACGAAAACAAAACACAAGAAAAACAGAGAAGAAGAAAATAAAATAAAAGTTTAACCCTAATGACCAAAAAGCCAATCAAAAAACACGAAAGCGGTCATTATGGTTAACCAAAAATAAAGACTCAAAACGAGTGCAATCTAAGAATTATCAACAAGGATATCCAAAGAGTAAGGACAAACGGGACAAAAACTCCCCCTGAAACAAATCCCAGAGAAAGCCAAAACTACCCCTAAACTCTTCTAAAAGATCGAGTAACCCGTAAATTTCTCCCCCTTGTTGACAATTGGACTCATCAAGCGAAACTAAAATGCACTCTAAAGAGACATAGACTCCAAACTCCCCCTGAAATGCAGCTCCCCCTCAAAATATGCAATGAATGCAACTAGAGTGCAGGTGGAGTGAAGAAAGCATGCTTCTCAGATATAATTGACTGCAATTGCAACATCTAACAGGTATAGCAAAAGGCATACTGTCTAAGACACATGGCATGACCATTAGCACACATTTTTCAATTTTTGCAAACAAAAGCATCACCACATTTTCTAGTTGACAAGCAAGGTAAAGCATGAGATGCAAAAGCTAACTGATATCTACCAAGATAAGCATTGTCCAAAACAAAGTGCTTCAACAAACTTATTATCTTTTTAATTTTCAGGCTTTTTCTTTTTCCTTTTTCATTTTTGCTAGGGGTTCTTTGCATGTCAAACCTTATGCTAACCGACTAAGTCAAGCCTAAGCCAGAACTGGACCAGCAGAAGCTTAAGACATTGGTCTTGACATACACTACACTGTCCTAGTTCATACCAAAGTGCTATGGTAAGCAGTCCAGAACAATGCAATGCGACAAAAACAAACCCACCTGGATCTTTTCAAATTATGCATAGAAAGGTATGGATTTTTCATTCATTTTTGATTTTTATCATTTTTAAAGCACAATTCCATGTTAAAGCATAAAGATGTCCAAGTTGCATATCTGCATCTAAGTGAGGAACTAGCTACCAGGCATGTAAAAGATAGCAAAAGCACTCATCCTACACATGCTAGTTACCAGAAGCAATGGTGATCATTTTTCAATTTTAAAGCATAAAAGCCATGCATATGATAGATATCAGACATATCATGTGAACTGAAGCAAAGCATGATCATCGACATGTAATCAAAAGCATGTACCAACTAGAATATGTAAAGCAGATCAATCATATAACTGAAGTAGGCTCAAAGTGTGATATGGGAATATGCATCATATGAACACACACAAAAAGAAAAGAGTAAAGAAGAAATAAAACTGACTCAACATATCGTAAAAGGATACACAACACCCAAATCCCCTCGCAAACGCTCAAAAGTAGACTGATCTAGGGGTTTGGTAAAAATGTCAGCCAACTGATGATGGGTATCAACATGAACAAGGTCAATGACACCTTTCTGATATTGATCCCTTAGAAAGTGAAAGCGCACATCAATGTGTTTGGTTTTTGAATGGAGAAAAGGGTTTTTCCCTACACTAATCGCACTGGTGCTCTCAAAAAAGAGAGGAACTCTGGTAGGAAAGAACAACCCAAAGTCTTGCAATGTGGAAATCATCCAAACCAACTATGAGCAGTAGCTACATACTCATCCTCAGTGGTAGAAAGTGCATGATGCGTCACGGGGTCCCGATCTTCACGACGTAGGATCAATCTTCAGATAACTAGCTATAGAATAGCCGGATAACTTGCTGCAAGCAGCGATAACTAGTGCAACCTGGCAAATAAAACTCGAAGCCAACCACCGTCTTTAACCGGCAACCTGAATCGAGGATTCGCCCAACCACACTCTCAAAGAACCAACCAACACAAGCTACAATCAATCAAGGAGGACCTTGAAGGGAGTAGGAGCACCAATTGGGAGCGGATGAAGCCGCCGCTTCTCTAATCCCGCGAAGGAAATCACAAGAGCAAGGAGGGTAGAGATCTCTCTCTGAATTTGTTAGCACGCAGCTGAACAAGGGGTTCTATATTCAATAATCCAAAGTGCCGATTACAATGGTGCTAGGGGGTATTTATACAAGGAGTAGACCTTGAAGATAGGTGTGAACACGAAACGAAAATACTAGGCGAACTATGTGAAAACGAATCAGCTTTTGGAGAGTTTCCGCGTGGCTGTTGGTCTTCTGAGCGGTCTTCGGTATTTCAGAAATAACTCCTCCTTGGAAGCTTCAATTCACGAACGGTTGGATCCCTTGGAAAGGTGACTTGATAAGATTTCACACCATGTATAATATGCACCATGTAACTCGGTAGAATGATGCAGTTTTAATACGAGAACATTGACTTCATGCAGACTGTTGACCTTCGGACCAGCAAGCACTAAAACTGGTCGGACGCCTTCATGCAAACTTCAAATTGGTCGGGGTTAGATTCATTGGAAACTAGACTTCAAGAGTTTTCCAAAAAGTGCTCATTTGCCTTCATAGCTTTTGTAAATCAAAAGTTATGATTATTTCTTTGAGACGATTCTGCAGGACTGGCTTGGTTCGAGCATGATTCTTCTATGTGTCCATTTCCTTGTGAGTTCTTGTCATCCTTCTTGGTAAACCTGAGCATTAGCAATGTACACGACATAGGTAGTATATAACTCTCATTAATAGTAAAATGAATTTCACAAAGTAGCGCGTGCACCTCTTGTTGAAGCTTCTTAGCTCGACTGCGTGTAATTGGTCCATCAAAAACATGTATTGGAGTGGCTGTGGTCGAAGTAGTCGGTGTAGAGGTTGGAGTGGTCGGTGTGGTCATATCATCCTCCCCCTCTTGAAAAGGAGTCATCCTCGACTCTAAAATGTCTTCACTTGTGAATGCTGATAGGTCAGCAACATTGAAGGAGTTGCTTACGCCATAGCTTGGTGGAAGGTCAATCTTGTATGCATTATCGTTGATCTTGGCAAGAACACGAAATGGACCATCCCCTCGTGGCATCAGCTTGGACTTGCACTTATCAGGAAAGCGATCTTTACGCAAGTGAATCCACACCAAATCGCCTGGTTCAAACGACACCTTCTTTCTATGCTTGTTCATACTTGCAGCCTTACGTGTCGCCTTTAGCTCGATTGCTTCTTTTGTTTTCTCATGTATCTTCTTGACATATGCAGCACGCTTGGAGGCTTCCATATTGGTTCTCTCCTGTAATGGCAAAGGCAACAAATCTATCGGAGCAGTGGGTTTGAACCCATAAACAATTTCAAAAGGACACAAGTTAGTGGTAGAATGTACTGCCCTGTTATAAGCAAACTCCACATGAGGCAAGCAGTCCTCCCAATCTTTCAGGTTCTTTTTCACCATGGTTCGCAGCAACATTGATAGGGTTCGATTCATCACTTCAGTTTGTCCGTCGGTTTGAGGATGACAAGTGGTCGAGAATAGAAGCTTGGTCCCCAGCTTGGACCACAATGTTTTCCAGAAGTAGCTCACAAACATGACATCACGATCAGATACAATGGTCTTAGGCACCCCATGTAACCTCACAATTTCCCTGAAAAATAAATTAGCAACATGTGAAGCATCGTCGCTCTTGTTACAAGGGATAAAATGAGCCATCTTTGAAAATCTATCAACCACAACAAAAACAGAATCTTTTCCTCTTTGAGTTCTAGGCAGTCCCAGAACAAAATCCATACTTATGTCTTCCCAAGGAATTTTAGGAGCAGGTAGAGGAGTGTATAAACCATGAGGGTTCAGTTTAGACTTAGCTTTGTGACAAGTGATGCAGCGCTCCACGAACCGGATGACGTCTCTCCTCATCTTGGGCCAATAGAAGTGATCACCTAGCAGCTCATAGGTTTTCTTTTGTCCAAAATGACCTGTCAATCCTCCTCCATGGGACTCCTGCAATAAATGCAATCTAATCGAAGAATTTGGAACACAAAGCTTGTTAGCCCTAAACAAAAATCCGTCATGCATATGATACTTTTCCCAACCTTTTCCATCTTTACAATGAGTGTATGGTTCTGAAAATTCAGGGTCATCATTATACATGTCTTTCAAACTTTCAAGACCTATAACCTTCACCTCAAGTTGGTTTAGCAACACAATTTTTCTAGACAAAGCATCAGCAACCACATTGTCCTTACCTTTCTTATACTTCACAATATATGGAAATGTCTCGATGAAATCAACCCATTTGGCATGGCGTCGGTTCAGTTTTGCTTGGCCTTTCAAATACTTTAAAGCTTCATGATCGGAATGGATAACAAACTCTTTTGGCCATAAATAATGCTGCCATGTTTCAAGTACATGCACCAAAGCATACAATTCTTTATCATATACAGAATAATTCAATTGAGCACCTCCCAACTTTTCACTAAAATATGCTACAGGTTTGCCTTGCTGCATTAAAACCCCTCCTATGCCAATTCCACTGGCATCACATTCTACTTCAAAAGTTTAGTGAAATCAGGAAGAACAAGCAATGGTGCTTCAGTTAAGCGTTTCTTTAATTCTTGAAAAGAATTTTCTTGTGAACTTCCCCATTTAAATTCAACACCTTTCTTTGTTAATTCATTTAAGGGAGTAGCAATGGTACTAAAATCTCTAACAAATCTCCTATAAAATCCAGCTAGACCATGAAAGCTTCTTATTTGACTTACATTCGTTGGAGTTGGCCAATCCTTGATGGCTTTCACCTTGGTTTCATCCACTTTAATTCCTTTTCCTGAAACAACAAAGCCAAGGAACACAACATGGTCTGTGCAAAAACTGCACTTCTCAAGGTTAGCAAATAATTTCTCCTTTCAGAGCTCATCTAGGACTTGTCGAATATGATTCATGTGCGTTTCAAAAGACTTGATGTAAATTAAGATATCATCAAAATAAACAACCACAAATTTTCCAATGAAGGCTCTCAAAACATGGTTCATCAATCTCATAAAAGTACTTGGGGCATTAGTCAAACCAAAAGGCATAACTAGCCATTCGTACAGCCCAAATTTTGTTTTAAAAGCAGTTTTCCATTCATCTCCAGCTTTCATTCTTATTTGATGGTACCCACTTTTCAAATCAATTTTAGTGAATATTATGGAACCACTTAATTCATCAAGCATGTCTTCTAATCGAGGAATAGGATGGCGATAGCGAATAGTGATGTTATTTATGGCTCTACAATCAACGCACATCCTCCAAGAACCATCTTTTTTTGGTACTAAAATAACAGGAACAGCACAAGGTCTTAAGCTTTCACGAACATAACCTTTATCGAGAAGTTCTTGTACTTGCCTTTGTATCTCCTTTGTTTCTTCGGGATTGGTGGGGTATGGTGGTCGATTTGGAAGAGCAGCCCCCGGAATAAGATCGATCTGATGTTCAATCCCACGTACAGGAGGTAATCCATTCGGGGTTTCCTTTGGAAAAACGTCCTCATATTCTTCTCTCATCTCAGATTTTGTGGCTAACATGACTAATTTTTTTTTCTTCTTTCTTTTGATCTCTCAATTTTTTTTCATATTGGGCTGGTGGCTCTCACTCTCTGATTTGTGGAAGGCACTCGAATTCTTTTTCTCTTCCTTTCCGTTCTCATCTCTCACACTAGAGCTCTTTTGCAAATGCTCAGCAAGAATTTGCTGTGGTGTCATAGGTTTGAGTACAAACTTCCTCCCCTTCAAATCTAGAGTGTACTGATTTGTTCTCCCGCAATGCTGAATATATCGATCATATTGCCATGGCCTCCCGAGTAGTATGTGACATACGGACATAGGTACCACATCACACTCTACCGTGTCAACATATTCACCAATCTTGAAGGGAACTTTTACTTTGTATCCAATCTTGATGTCACCGGAATCATTCAGCCATTGGACATGATATGGATGAGGATGTCGCAGAAGTTTCAGATCAAGCTTGTCAACCATCTCACGACTAGCAAGATTATGACAGCTTCCTCCATCAATGATCATCTTCACTACCTTATCTTACACTTTGGCTCTTGTCTGAAATAAATTATGCCGCTGGCCATTCTCAGCTTCCTTCATCTGAACACTCAATATTGGTGCCACCACAAGAGCAGCACCTTGCTCAAAATCACAGCCGGTATGTTCCTCTTCTTCATGGGCTTCTTCTTCTATATCTTCCTCTTCACTGCCTGATTCGTACTCTCCATTATCATGTACAATGATCACTCTATTATTTGGACACTCTCTAGCAACATGTCCACGACCTCCACACTTGAAACACTGAATCCCACTGCTCTTGGATGTAGAACCCACTAAAGTGGAGGTGGAAGCTGCTGGTTTGGAACTCGTGCTCGGGGCAGCAGAGTTCTTCCCACTAAAATTACTTTGAGCATTAGAACGTGAGCCTCCAAATGGACCTTTCGCAGCTGATGGTGCAACAGTAAACTTGGAATTTAACTTGCTTCCTCCAGACATAGTCCTCATACCAAAAGGCAAAGACTTACTGCTCTTGGTATCTTGCCGCAGTTGGCGTTCAGCTTTGGTGGCTTGATGTACCAAATCAATAAGACGACGGTACGACTGAAACTCAACAATGCGTTGAATATTTCGATGCTACCCAGCCATGAATCGTGCCATAGTTTGTTCTTCATCTTCATATACGTTGGCTCTAATCATAGCCTTCTCCATCTCTTTATAATACTCTTCAACAGAATAACTTCCTTGTTTCAAATTCTGCAGTTTATCAAAAAGATCACGCTGATAATGCTTCGGCACGAAACGTCTTCTCATTTCACATTTCATCTCTGCCCATGTGGCAATAGGATGTTCTCCATCTTCTTCACAATCTTGGAGAAGTTGCTCCCACCAAATCAGAGCATACCCTTCAAACTCTAGAGATGCCATAGCCAACTTCTTCTCTTCTGTATAATTATGCAAGCGAAAGATCTTGTCGACCTTCAACTCCCAAGTGAAATAAGCTTCAGGATCAGATCCTCCATCAAATTTTGGCATGGTAAATTTCAGTTTACCAAGCCTCTCTTCACGATGGCCTCCTCTACGATGTTGGCGATCATGATGGGAATGATTATCATTATTTTCAGATTCGGATTCTTCAGTGTCTTGATTTCTTCGATTCCAGCCCCTCCCTCTTCCATGTGCAGCACTTCGGTTCCTCCGTCCTCTTCTTCCTCCTCTTCCATCACTATCATCACCTTCTTCACCATGGGTGCTTGCTCCATCATTAGGTGGACGACGTCCCCTAATTTCATTTAGTATGTTTTGAAAATCTTGGGCCAACCGATCTTGTCTCTCTTCTAGACTTTGCTGGAATTCATTAAATTGTGCCATGGTGACACATTCATTGATCTCAACGCCGTCACCCATCTTTCTGTAAAATTAGTGACAACAAAGGAACAAGAGTATATGTGGAATAAAAATATATGTGGGATCTCTCAATCTCACTTCTCTTACCAACCGAGGCTCAATGAAGTTCCTGCGAGTTACAGAGAAACAAAATGTGTGGTGGTACCGAGAGTACCGATTACGATGGCTTTTATGTGGAGCTTGGTGGGGATTATAAACAAGGAATGCAATCTGGATTCTAGTTGTTGTAAAGTTAAGTAACAATCCAAACTAGAGGTTCCCTGCTTAGTGCTGATCTCAAAATGCTAAAGATGTAAATGGATCACACACACGTGCAAAGAAAATCTCAGATTGATGCAAACAAGGAGTATGATTGGGATGCAAGTGTTGCAATCAAACCCAACCAAAATTTTGTACCAACAAAAGATAGCGATCTGGTTGCACAACTTGAAACACAAACTTTCAGCAATTGTGCTCTCAAACGAACTGATCTTTAAACTTTTCTTTCACAATTTTTTTTTCAACTTTCCCTTTTTTTTGAACTTTTCTTTCTTTTACCTTTTTTTATAGAACTGAACACAATGACCAGATATATAAGAGGCTCAAAGGACACACGACGGAAAATGATCAGCAACTAAAACAAAGACTCTAATGGACTGAAAATTAACTGAACTCACTAAAATAACAGATTGAAACAAAGGGCTAAACAATATATATGTATATATTTTTTTGGCTTTTGGTGGATAGGACGAAACAAAATATATGTAGCTATGGGTAAAGAATCCTACCGTGGAAACCGATCAGCTCTGATACCAGATGATGCGTCACGGGGTCCCGATCTTCACGACGTAGGATCGATCTTCAGATAACTAGCTATAGAATAGCCGGATAACTTGCTGCAAGCAGCGATAACTAGTGCAACCTGGCAAATAAAACTCGAAGCCAACCACCGTCTTTAACCGGCAACCTGAATCGAGGATTCGCCCAACCACACTATCAAAGAACCAACCAACACAGGCTACAATCAATCAAGGAGGACCTTGAAGGGAGTAGGAGCACCAATTGGGAGCGGATGAAGCCGCCGCTTCTCTAATCCCGCGAAGGAAATCACAAGAGCAAGGAGGGTAGAGATCTCTCTCTGAATTTGTTAGCACGCAGCTGAACAAGGGGTTCTATATTCAATAATCCAAAGTGCCGATTACAATGGTGCTAGGGGGTATTTATACAAGGAGTAGACCTTGAAGATAGGTGTGAACACGAAACGAAAATACTAGGCGAACTATGTGAAAACGAATCAGCTTTTGGAGAGTTTCCGCGTGGCTGTTGGTCTTCTGAGCGGTCTTTGGTATTTGAGCAATAACTCCTCCTTGGAAGCTTCAATTCACAAACGGTTGGATCCCTTGGAAAGGTGACTTGATAAGCTTTCACACCATGTATAATATGCACCATGTAACTCGGTAGAATGATGCAGTTTTAATACGAGAACATTGACTTCATGCAGACTGTTGACCTTTGGACCAGCAAGCACTAAAACTGGTCGGACGCCTTCATGCAAACTTCAAATTGGTCGGGGTTAGATTCATTGGAAACTAGACTTCAAGAGTTTTCCAAAAAGTTCTCATTTGCCTTCATAGCTTTTGTAAATCAAAAGTTATGATTATGTCTTTGAGACGATTCTGCAGGACTGGCTTGGTTCGAGCATGATTCTTCTATGTGTCCATTTCCTTGTGAGTTCTTGTCATCCTTCTTGGTAAACCTGAGCATTAGCAATGTACACGACTTAGGTAGTATATAACTCTCATTAATAGTAAAATGAATTTCACAAAGTAGTGCGTGCACCTCTTGTTGAAGCTTCTTAGCTCGACTGCGTGTAATTGGTCCATCAAAAACATGTATTGGAGTCGCTGTGGTCGAAGTGGTCGTTGTAGAGGTTGGAGTGGTTCAGCGTGGTCATATTAGTGCAACTCCAGAATGCTTTCGATAAGACCAAGAGACAAGAGAAGAACCAAGAAACTGGCAAGTACCGGAAGTCGACTTGCGATCCAACCGACACCCACCAAAGTCAGCATCTGAAAAGCCAGATAAATCAAGAGATGATGATGCTGAATAATAAAGACCTAGATCGGGCGCATAGGTAAGGTACCTGAAAATGCGCTTGACAGCGTGCTAATGAGACGCGCGTGGTGAATACTGGAAGCGCACGCACAGTCCCATGACAAACTGAATGTCTGGCCTCGTTTCCATCAAGTACAACAGCAAACCGATCATCCCTCTATACACTTTCTAGTTGACCTCGACACCACTCTCGTCCTTGTCTAGGCCCCCAGATGTACCCATTGGGGTCATTTGAGGCTTCAACTCTCTACCAAAGTCGAACTTCTTCAGCATGTCCCGCGTGTACTTACTCTGGTGGATGAAGATGTCGTCCTTGGTCTGCTTGATCTAGAGCCCTAGGAAATACTTGAGCTCACCCATGAGGCTCATCTCAAACTCACTGTGCATCTTCTCAGAAAACTTGGTGTTGGGGGAAAATATCTCATCTTCGGGGTTATTGCCGAAGAAACATAAAGGCAGACAGCGGGTTCGAAGGTTCCCACACGATCATCTTCGAAGATACCCGGAACCAAGTTCGAAGTACGAAGATAGGCATTGGTTCGGAGTACATCTTCGAACTAAGGCCCTTCAATATCTTTTCTGCCAGCTAAGATGGAAGACTTATCTTCTTTCTCATTAGATTAGTCTTTTACCATTTTAGCCCTATTAAGGGAACCGAATAGTTTCCACTATGTCGGTTGTAATATAGGGGTAAATAGGTCTTTTCCTTAATGTTTGGGCCTATAAATACCCCCCGTTTCACCCTGTAATAGGGACCGAATACAAGTTATTCAATACACACATTCGAACTATTCTAAGTTATTATCCTTTTTGGAGGCTTAGAACAGTTCTCTTCGCAAACACTTTGTTTGTTAGTTTCTCTTCTACAGAAACCTGTTAGCGTAATCTTTTACGCCAACAGTTGGCGCCGTCCGTGGGGAACCTAGTCCGAAAAACTTCGTTCTCTACCAACCTTTTACATCATGCCTCCTAAGCGGAGCGCACCCCGCAATCCCACTCGGTGATCCTCTTGGATCTCCGGAGAAATACCCTTCGACACAGTTGAAGTCGGAGGTCCTTCGACATTCCCTCCACAAACTCCGGAAGGGGCTTCTATCCCTCGAGCATACGAAGCTTCTCCGCCAACCCCTTCCATACTCCGACAGCCCGGAGTCCCTTCTCCACCCTCCATCCCGATTCGAACTGATCCTACCAGTTCTCAAGACCCGGAAGATCCTTCCGGAGGAAATGAAAATAATCTTGGAGATATGGCCACTCAAATGGCCAGCCTTCAAGCTGAAGTGGCAAGGTGGCGACAGGAAACTGCGAGCAGGCTTCGCTCTCAAGCCACCCCAACCATCCTAGAAGTGCCCGAAGACGACGATCTTGATTATCCCGAAGCCCCGGAGAACGCCTCCTTTGATCCAAAGTTGCAGAAGCTGCAGAAGGTTCGCTTTGATCCAAAGTTTAAAACTTCAAAGCTCTGTAAGTATGCCGGAGATGAAGATCCCGGAGAGTTCGTTCGGTCTTATGCCCTAGCAATTGAGGCTAGCGGAGGTGTTCGAGACACCATGGCGAAGTGCTTCCCTTTGGCTCTTCAAGGAGTGGCATTGAGATGGTTCTGATCCTTGAGGCCAGGATCAATCAATTCATGGTCGCAGCTGAAGAAGAAGTTTATAAGCAACTTTCAGGGCACCTTCGTGCCTCCTATGTCAACAGGAAGCCTTTTCTAGGTGAAACAGCTCCCCGGAGAAACATTGAGGCAGTACTTTAAGCGCTTCGCTCATACGAAGTCGCAAATTCGGGGGCTGTCCGCATCTTCAGTGGTTGATGCAGCTCGGGAAGGCGTCAGTCATCAAGGCCTTCTGGATAAACTGCATCTGAAGAGCATCTCCTCGGTCTCTCAGTTGATGTCATACTTCGAGGAGTATGCGAGGTCAGAAGAGGGTTGGCTTCGGAGGACTGTTGCTACTTCGTCCATATTGCAAGAAGTCTCTACAATTATAACGTGACTACGTATCCGTTTCCTCCGTCCGCTCATCGCGCATCGCTCCCGCCTGCCTCCCCGTTCCTACGGCCCGGCCCGTTACGAAAAGATCGCGCCCCATCACGAAACGTATCGCCGCCGCGCCCCTCGCGATACCCTAGCGCCGCCGCGCCCCCCGCGCCCCCTCGCGAAACCCTAGCGCCACTGCGTCCCCCGCGCACCGCCGCACGACCGCGCGTGCCCCCTCGCGAAACCCTCGCGCCGCCGCACGACCGCGTGTCGCCCCCTCGCGAAACCCTCGCGCCGCCACGCGACCGCGCGTCCTCGCATCGCGCCCCCCGCGCGACCCCGCGTCCCCTCGCAAAACCCTCTAGCGCCGCCGCGCGACCGCGCGTGCGACCCGCAGCCACGTCGCCTCCTCCATCCGCCTTGCTCGCTCCGAGAACCTCCTCCCTCGCATCGCCAGATGGCAGCTCGACGGATGACGCGTTCTCCTGCCACCTCGCCTCCTCCCTCCGCCTTGCCCGCTCCGTCACCGCCCCGCTCCGAACTCCGGCGCGTGGAGCGCCTCTCGCTCAGACCACGAGCCATGCTCATCTCCCTCCGCCGTTCCTGCTCCATCGCCCGTCGTCGGTCTGATAACTGCCACCTTTACCACGTTGCGCATGCCGCCCGCTTCCCCCGCGAGCCTACAGACCGCAACCATCACGCCCAACTGCCCACCATCACCATCACTCTATTTCAGCCATCCCCTACATCCCCTACAGCTCATCTCACACCTCCTACAGCCAAACTGCGCAACAGAGGGTGCTCGAAGCTTCATCAGGTTTGTTCTTCTCTACTTCTCCCCGTACGATTCGCTGTTGATATCGTTGTTTGTTGCCCCTGGTAGAGAAGAAGCGAATGTTCCCCCAATGGTCTGTACTGATAACTTTGTTGGGAGTGTTGCGTTGTTTGTTGCCCCCCTGGTAGAGAAGAAATAAATGTTCCCCCAATGGTCTGTACGCGTGATTGCGAATCTTGCTCCGTCGGTCCGTCCCTGTGCGCTGGCTGGCGGGGTGTGTTGGTGGGTGATTTCTTCATTTCTTGGGCAATGGGCACTGTGTGTGATCTGGGTTGGTTTGAGTATTACATTGTAGTTCATCTAATTGACTGTTGATAATTGTGCTGAAATTTTGCAATTGCACAGTTATTTCTGAACAATAACAGTGCTGAAATTTTGCAATTGCACAGTTATTTCTGAACAATAACAATGTTATTAGCTATTAGCTATCTTTGTTGCATGATGATTATAGTGATATATGGTGTAATTGTTCATGTGTAGTTGCTTCGAGCCATGATTTTGTTTCTTGAATGATTAGAGACATGTACATCCATAGTTTGTCCTTTCAATATGTGATGAACTCTTGAACTGGGTCAATAGAGATGCATATACTGCTGAGTTGAAAGCACCTCTTTTTAAGGAGCCATCAACCAATTGACATAGGCAGGATAGTAAAACTGAGCAAGTTATTAGTCCAGGGTTTGATCTCCAGGGCCTTTTTCACATGGTGGATATCTAGATATCATGCAGAAAGCTGAAATCTAATTTAATAGCACTTGAGGTATGAACTTGTTCACATCTGTTGATGGTGATAGACTGATAGAATGATAGTGAACATTAAAGGCCTGATTCACAACCACCCACTACTCCACGACTAACAATGCCGCTTTATGATTACAAAAATGATATTGATTTGCCTTCTTGGGTATGATTACACCAATAGGTGGATGCGTCATGTGCTTATGAGAATCTGGAAGTTTGTAGATTGAGCATCTAATTAAGACCAATGTCATAAGGGTGAATTAGATTGGCACTAAACCATATTAGCTAGCCTTGTTCGATTTTATGTGCAAGCCTCAAGCCTCAAGCCTTTTGTGTAATTTTTCATATAAGTTTTTTATGTGCAAGTTTTTCAGCAGAACATTCTCACTTCTAAGTGTTGTTACCTGATACTATTGCTTTATGTCATGAACAGCATGAAGAACTATTGAATTAATTAGCAACATATGAGCAGAAAGAACTATTGAATTAATACACCTTCATATTTGGCCAATATTTAAGTCTAACAACATCAACAACTAGCATTCAGATAAATAGACATTTAATTTGTATAGGGATATGATGATGTTCTAGCCTATTCTTCTAGACATTACTAACTTAAGTTTAGTTTTTTGCAGATTTGAAAGGAGTAAGATATTCAAAGCAATTCAAAAGCAAACGAAATATTCAAAGCATTTCAGAACAGGTTTTATATAGCCTCTGGTTCTATCAGATGCTCATGTTTTGTAATTCTCTTGCTGGTTGTTGTATTGCCCATCAATTCTGTTTCTGCATGTTCCTAATGAATAATGTTGTGATGATGTGTATGCTCAAATGTTAAACATATTTTGGAATAATGAGACAATGGTGATAAAAGTCATTCCTGCTTGATAATTTAGAAGAGTACTATTATTGCCTGCTGCTAAATTGCCATGATGTCTGGATTGCTGTTTCTTGGTGAATTTGTGTACTTGATTTTTTGGTAACGATTTTTTGCTGAACCTGGTGTCTCGGTATCTATTGTTGTCCGGGCCGATGCTTCCGTTGGAATTTACTTTATTTTTTCCGATTATACGACATAGAAGAATCACGGATAACATGAATACACATGATAGAAATAAAAACGAAATGATATGCTAAAGGTAACTCACCAGCATTTTCCACAAAACAACATAAGCATATTATCATATAGGCAAAATAAATTATATAAGTTTGTATTTGGCTAAATTTATATAAGCATATTAGCAAATTGGAAGTGCCTTATCATTTGGACAATTCATACTTGACAAAAAACCATCGACGACAGTTTACAATGATTTACACATAGATGGAACACAATGACACACAACCGGCGCAACTCGGGTACAAATAGCTTACGAAGTCGGCCACCGCAAAGTGCAGCAAACTAGCAGTTTAGTTCTGCGTTTGTCTGCACCTATGGGTTCAGAACTGCAGCTGTATTTAGCCAGGCAAGGCCGCATGCATCTGTGCAGACCTCGCAGGCAAACCGTATGGCACATCCCACTTTTCGCATTAGCCAGCCTCGCAGTAGCGTCGAACAGGCAACTCCTATAGACAAGGGGCACTGGGAGCATACAGTAAGCACGTTATACTCACGATGGACAAGAAGCTCCCGCGATCAAGGGCACTGGGCGTATAGCAGCACATTATTCTCGTTTAAGCGCCTCTGGAACTGCCCGAGACGTGATTATTCTTTATTTTTTTAATACCCTTGTTTATTCTTTAAGATTTTCTCTTATTTATTTATTTACTATTACCAATTTAGCATCATGTCTTCAATATATTTTTAATTGCTTGTGGTCTTACATTTATTTATATTCTGTTTGTCAAATATATTTAGAGTCTCTGTTTATTATTTTAATATTCTCCCTTTTTATTTTTTATACTATTACCAATTTAGCATCATGTTTTCAACACTTTTTTAATTACATGTGATCTTACAATAATTTATACTTTTTAAGTTACATGTGATCTTACAATAATTTATATTCTGTTTGTAAATTATATTTAGAGTCGCTGTTTATTTTTTTAATATTCTTCCCTGTTTATCATTTTCCCTGTTTATTTTTTTACTATCCCTGTTTATTTTTTATAAGATTTTCTCTTATTTATTTTTTTACTATTACCAATTTAGCATCATGTCTTCAATACTTTTTTAATTGCATGTGGTCTTATATATATCTATATTATGTTTGTCAAATATATTTAAATTCCCAGTTTATTTTTGTTAATATTTTTCCGTGTTTATTTTTTTAACTATTACCAATTTAAAGTTTTGAACTACCTAGATATATTAATGGCTGGCATGCGAAAGAGAATTTATACCGACCGTCCAACTCGTAATGAGGTGGTCCATAGGTGAGCCTACATTACTAAAACCAACTTTCCTGCAACGATGAAAGTTGTTCTAAATTTCATTTTTTTTGTTAAGGTTTATGAAATTTGACGAGATAGAGTTCGAGCACATAAACTATGCATGGAGTGCCGTCGCCAGAGTAGATGTTAAGTTTCTCCCTGATGAATATGGAGAAAAACAACGATTTATTTTAATGGATATTACTGTAAGATGCACACAAGTTGGAGTAAATTTTACATAGTAGTGAACATATGAACTATTCTAAACCCTAATATTATACGTAGGGTGCTAAAATAGAAGTCATTGCATGGGAGCGGGAGGAAGTTCATAGGTTTAACATTCTCCTAAATGAAGGACAATGTTATACTATTCATTGTCTATATTTTCAACCCAATCTTGAAGAGGCATTGTACTATCGGAGCATTGCCCATGCCTATGAAGGTTCTCTTCGAAGAAATACAACAGTTGAGCCGTACATTCTTCCAATCCAATTTCCTCCCTATCCAAAACATCTATTGACGTTTCATGACGCGTGGATTCGTCCGAATAAAACATTTGTGGGTACGTACGTGAATTTAAACGGCGATGCATAGTTTCAAAAAAAATAGTTGTCTTACTTATAGTATGATATGATTATTTGCACAGACATAGCTGGAGTGGTTGTCTATTGGGGGAAATTGGAACGACTTGGAGGTCTATATAGGGAGATGACACTGATGGACACTAGGTAATTCATAAGTTAGATACAACCACTTATATCGTCATAAACAATCACATTGTTTTTGCAAATCGAAAGCTAATGAGCATTTGATCTTTTTTAGCTTGAACATGATGGTTGTTGGAATTTGGGGTGACTCCCTCACTAATCACATGTCTGAATGGACAGAAGCTCATCGTAACAACCACTTTGTTTTAGGAACCATGCTTCGACTTCACAAGAAGCATGGTAATTCAGTCCTAACTCATTTTATCATTCATAAAGATATAGTGATGAATTACACTAATATTTGCTCTACTTGGCGATAGGATGTTTAGAGACTTCAGAACACACTACAGTCAAGTTTAATCCGATTCATCCAGCCACACTACCTTTGCAAAGTAAGTAGTTCCAACAATACAAACACAATATAATTATAATGTCAATACATCACATAATATTATAGATATTGTTAATTATTTTTCTTCGAAATATAAATGCAGACTTACGGCAACGTGTGAGTTCAGGAACTATGGATCTAAGATTTGTGAATAGGTTCATGGAAGCTAGATGGAGATATTTTGCAACGATTTTTGGATCTGACTGTCCATAGTGTTACAGTCTTGTGTGTACTGTGATGTGCGTTGTTTATGTACTTCCCCATATTCAGATGTTTTGCGTTTATTTCTATTGTGTACTCCCTTTGAAGTTTTTGAATGTAATATTTGGTTTTTGTGTTCATTTCATTGAATCTATTGTGTACTCCCTTTGAAGTTATTTGAATGTGGTATTTGGTTTTGTGATCATTCGTTGAATCTATTGTGTATTCCCTTTGAAGTTATTTCAATGTAATATTTGTATTGGATGAATCTATTGTGTATTCCCTTTGAAGTTATTTCAATGTAATATTTGTATTGGAATACATTTCTCAAATTCAAGTACGCTTATTTATAAACTGAAAACATCATTCACTGTAATACTCTCATTCCTAACCTTGAAGAATATTTTCTTTCCTCTAACACAATCTCGATATCCAATCTTGATTAATAATCATCGAATGCCCTATTTAAAATAACAAATTTGTAATCCTAACCCTCAAAATAACCCTTTCATCCAAAACAAGTATTCTAAATCACTCTTTGGTACCAAGAAAAATAAATTAAAAACTCAAACACTTCTCTCATTTAAATTCATGTTTCCTCTCTAATGTTTCCACTCAAGTATCGTTTGTTTGGTGGTTAACCAATTATATGCAATCGACAGGTCGCTCGACGCCGCGATAACAAAGCTATCAACCATGTCAGAAAATATAGTGAGGAGAGAGGGGAAAGAAGGTTGTTTTATTTTATATTATAATAGGATAATTTATCCTGTTTATTTGTCTATTCAGATATTTGTGTTACAACATTACACTAAAATTATTGTCTAACAATGTGTACTCATTTCAAATGTTTATAGTCGTCGATGGTCGTCATAGACAAAAGAGAAATCGCGGTAACAATTTGCCTCGCGGTCCTTCTGGAATTTGTATTCGACAATCATCGCACACTCCATCAGAAAGTTCATCGGACAGTGAAGATGTGACACGTCGACCATCGTCGTCATTTGTTATTCCTACGCAAAGTACCGTTACATCATTGGGATTATTTCCAGGACAAAGCTCTAATGGTATAAACTACTACTGAGTAATTGGTGCAATTACTAATAACATAATTTATGTCTTGTTGGCGTAAAAGATTACGCTAACAGGTTTCTGTAGAAAAGAAACTAACAAACGAAGTGTTTGCGAAGCAAACTGTTCTAAGCCTCCGAAAGGATAATAACTTAGAATAGTTCGAAAGTGTGTATTGATTCACTTGTAATCGGTCCTCATTACAGGGTGAAATGGGGGGTATTTATAGGCCTAAACATTAAGGAAAAGACCTATTTACCCCTCTATTACAACCGACATTAAGGAAACTATTTGGTTTCCTTAATAGGGCTAAAATGGTAAAAGACTAATCTAATAGGATAGAAGATAAGTCTTCCATCTTAGCTGGCAGAAAAGATCCTGAAGAGCTTTGGTTCGAAGACATACTTCGAACCAATGCTAGTCTTCGGACTTCGAACGAGGTTCTGGGCATCTTCGAAGATGGTCTTCAAACAACCTTCGAATTGATTGGCTGTCTTTATGCTGCTTTGGCAATAACCCCGAAGATGAGATATTTTCCCCCAACAGTAGCCCCTCGAATACGCTTCTCCGTTCGACCTGTAACGTTAGGAGAGCAGTATACGGAAAGAAAAGATAACCAATCATAGGGGTTATTGTTTTTGTTTTATCTCCGAAATACATGAAGACATGAACTTCGAATCAGTCGTAAGGTAATTACTTTTCGAACTATCTTAGAACTGATTCAGAAAATTCGAAAGTCTTTTTAGACTTAGAAAATATAGCCGTTAGTTTCTGTTTCTAACGGAGTTATACGAAGCGTTATTTTCGGAGGAAAATAACAGGCGGGAATGCGAAAAGGCAGAGCCCAAACGGTAACAAACGGAAAGTTAGACTATAAATAAAGAACTCCAGAACTTACTCGATTACCTTTTCACTGTTTGCTCCCAGTCAAAAGCCTTTTGAGCCCTTTGAGTTCTTGAACCCTAGCTTTCGAGTTCTTGAGTCCTAGTCCCCACTCTCTCAGATCGATCCAGTAATTGTGATGGCAAAGACCAAAGGCTCTGCGCCTCCTTCGACCTTGGCTCGTCAACAAGCGGCTGCGGCAGCGGCAGCGGCAACAGTGGCGGCGACGCCTTCGATGCAGGCGACAACTTCAATGGCGGCAAAAGGAAAAAATCCCCAAATCGCCGATGATCAAGGTCTGTGCCCTCCATCGACCAAATATTTGGACCAATCTTTCGAATTAGGACCTTCAACCTGCAAAAGAGAGTCCTTGGCAATGGCAGTAGGGGGAAATATTGGTGCGGGAGTTATGATTCGAAAACCAGGGAAAGAAGTGATTCCAGTGCCCAGACCCGGAGAAGTAGTAGTGTTCGAAGCTTTTTTCGAAGCCGGTTTGGGTCTTCCTGCAGTGGACTTCCTGGCAGAGGTACTCGAACTGTTCCATATAACTCTCCCTCAATTATCTCCGAGCGCAGTGGCTAGATTAGCTATTTTTGAATGGGCCTTAAGAGCCGAAGGATGTGAAGGAAGGGCGGAAATCTTCGCTGCATTACATAGAGCAACCTGCCAGCCAAAAACCTTCGTAGCTCCCGGAGGTGAAAAAGTAGTAACGTCTTTTGGCAGTATCAACTTTAGACTTCGGGATGAGTACGCCCTTCGCTTTCCTGCTAAAGCCATCAACGCTAGGTGGTACACCGACTGGATTTTGAAATGGTTCTATGCCGAAGTCGGGGCAAGCAACCCTCTGGCCGGACCCCTTAGAGAAATCCAATTCCGAAAGGAGGCTTTGGTGCGTCCTGACGAAGGTCAATTCGAAGCCCGTCTGAACTTGCTTGAAAAAGTTAGCCGAAGGCTCAGTATGCGGGATTTGGCAGAAGAGTTCATTGGTCTCCAAATTCCTCCACTGATGGCTGACTGGCCTATTATCTTCGAAGATGATTCCGAAGGTGGTCTTCGCAGAATTAACTTGACTTCAAGTCATACAGGTAACTTCGAAAACAACATGCATTAAACATATTTACTTCGAAGAAAAACTGACTTGAATTATTTATTTTGTAGAGTTTTCAGCCCCTGTTACTTCAGAACAGATTATAAGGGCTTCGGAAAAAATCTTGGGTGCTCCAACTCCGACCGAAAAAGAGTGGTGAATTAAGCTGGTTGGGAGTTGGGAAAGATTTAACAGAGTATGGGGAATGCTGAAACTCACTCCTCCCCCTCTAATGGATTGGGCGCCTTTGGAGAAAGGGCCTCAAAAAAGGAAAGCCGAAGCTGGAACTTCAAGTTCAGCAAAAACTCCGGTGAAGAGGGTGGCTCGGAAGCCGAAGAACCTCGCACCTTTAGATCCTATACCTTCGGGCTCCAGAGCTTCCGTTTCCGATTCCCAAGAAGAAGTGGAAAGGTTACTTGTGCGCCTACTGGAAGAGAATGAAACTCAAAAGGCCGCACAAACCGGAGTACCTGCGAACATACCGGAGTCCGGAGAAAATGTTGATCAACCAAGGACTTCGGTAGTTCAAGAAGATGTAGCTCAGGACGAAGTTCCTGTGAATGAAAGTGGGGTCGAAGTCACTATGGCTTTGATTCCCGAAGAAGCAGCGAGGACTACCCAGGACGATGCTCCTGTAGTCCATGATTCAACGGCTGATTCAGATGAAGAATTAGCTTTCGATCCACCAATCAGTCCGACAACGACTCCTCCACGGACTGCCGAAGGTAGATTTCGAAGAACTTTTGTATTTATTTGAATTTTTATACTATGTATAATACTTTTGATTACTTTGCAGAACCCACTTCTATGGAAGAAGTCCGCCGGGAGGAAATAATTCCTGAACCTTCGACGACTTCGGAGCCAGCCCCGAGAGTTACTCAAAAGGGGCCTGGAAGAGGCAAAAGACAAATAGAGCCCCTGCCTGCTATAAGCTCCGAATCAACTCCGTCTGATTCAACAGACGAGAGCCAATCTTCCAGGGAGGCTCAAACTCCAGTGGCTCCGAAGACCGTAGGCCAAAGCTCCGGTCCTTCATTGAACGAAGATGACCAAGAGGCAATAAGCATGCTCCCCTTGCTGGCTCCTTTCTTAGGGCAAACAACTGGTCTTCGGACTTTGCTCGAACCTTTGGATCGAGCTAGTCGTGAGATAGGGGAGACCGAATTAGTGGCCATCCTGCGCAAGGCTGACAGGACGGAGCTTAATGCCATTATTGAACGTACAGCTTATCAGGTATGAAACAACTGCAAATTATTATAGAATTTATCTTCGAATGAATATTTACTTTGATTTTTACTTTGGCAGCAAACTGTCTTGGCCCGAGCTGCAAGTCTATGCAATGACGAAGAAATTGCTCGGCTTCGGGAAGAAAATAGCACTCTTCAAAGGAATTTTAACATCTCTGAAAGTCGAGTGACTCAAATGGACAATATAATATTAACAGAGCGAAGGGCCAGGCAAAGCTTGGAAGCTGTAAAGAAAGAGCTCGAAGCGGAAAGGATTGTGCTTCGAGCAGAGGTTGACAAACTGCGGGCGGAGCATGCTACTGCAGGGTCTAGGCTTGTCCGGCTTGAAGAGGAAGCTAGCCAATTGTTGACACAGAAAAACACTTTGACCACTGAGAATGCTAGGCTTTCTGGGGTTTTGGACGAAGTTACTTCGGCGAAGGATGCGCTGAACGAAGATAAGTTGAAGTCTGAGAAGGTGGCTGCGGAGGTTATGAATCAGTTGTTAGAAGTCCTAGAGTACTTCGGTACTACTGGAATTCTCCCTTCTGATGATAACATCAGCCTTCTGCGCCGGTTGAAAAGGATCCAAGGGGTGGCGAAGCAGATGAAGACGGCGGGCATTAGATACGGAGAACTCTCCGGACATGTGTCTGCTGTTGGTCTACTTCGCTATTACGAGGATTTGGGCCGATCAATAACTCCGGACGCAGGAAGAGGTCCAATCACCTTCGACGACGACCGACTTCTCAAACCTTCCGAAGGTGTAGCTGCTGCTTGGCGGGCCTTCCAAACTTCGTGGAGAGCCGAAGGTCGGTCTGCGATTAAAGCTTGGATTGATGAAGGCCAACGCCAGAAGCATGTTCGGAGCCAAGCTTCGAGCAGCCAACCTCCTTCAAACCCACAGGTTTAGGAATGTTTTAGGATTTTTAACCGTGTAAAGCTTTGTGCTTGTAAATATTTATCAATGAAAATCTTGTTTGTCATATTTTTAGGCTTTGCCTCTTATGGAAGATATCGAAGTGTTAGAGCTTAACAGCGAACTTCGCTCACTGTGGAACACCTTCGAACTTCTAAAGAGTTATAAGCGTCCTCGATTCCTTATCCCTCGAGATGACTCCGGCGTTATTGCGCCCGAAGTAATCAAAGACGTATTGTCTTATATTAAAGAGGAAGATAAAGAGATTGACGCAAACACCTCGTCTTCTGAAGACACTAATTGGTCCGAAGACGAAGGTGAAGCCCAAAATAAAAGATCTGAAGATCTTAGAAGCTGGGAGAGAAGCCCCGAGCGGCTTCGAACTTGGGCCGAGCTTCAACAAGAACAGAAGGATTTTAGAGCTTCGAAGGGGAGGAAGAGAGTTAAACGCAAAGTTCTTAGAACTTCCGATGTTGGAACTAGTCGTTCCACCCCTAGCTCTCGGGACCGAAGAGGTCTCCGATTCCTTCTTGGTATAGATACCAATTTTTCATAATGTAATCTGTAAACACATTTGTTTCAATAATGAATGCCGATTTAAAATTGTCTCCATATTTACTAGCCCCTCTTTGGGTATAAGCAACTTCGAACTGCATTCAAAGATGGTTATGCGCAAAGAAAAAACTTCGGAGTACAATTTTTTGGGGGTTCGGAGCTCCTCTGTCATTTTTAAAGATCTTTTGAAATCTTATGAAATGTCTTTGACCTTTGTAGTCAGAAGAATGGTAACTTGGTACCTTTGTTTGCTTTACGAAAGAAATCAATTAAGATAACTTCGAGGACACTTTAGTGTCTTAAGAAATTTGTCACTTTGGACTTATATGAACAAACATTCGAAGCTCATGGCTTAAATGCTGTTTTGCTTTAGCCACCTTCGGCTGTTTTTTGCAGAAATCTACCAGCCGGAGCTTGGATTTCGCAGAAATTGTAGCCACCTTCGGCTATTTTTGCAGAAGTCTACCAGCCGGAGCTTGGACTTCGCAGAATTTGGCCACTTGGGCTCTTTTTTGCAGAAGTCTACCAGCCGGAGCTTGGACTTCTCAGAATTTGGCCACTTGGGCTCTTTTTTGCAGAAGTCTACCAGCCGGAGCTTGGACTTCGCAGAATTTGGCCACCTTCGGCTCTTTTTACGGAAGTCTGACAAGCTGCAGCTTGGACTCCGCAGATTTTGGCCACCTTCGGCTCTTTTTACGGAAGTCTACCAGCCGAAGCTTGGACTCCGTAGAATGTGGTATTGGCTCTTTTACGGATGCCTACAAGGTATCAGCTTGGGCTCCGGATGGATTTCAGCCACCACACCGGAAGCCTCGACTTTATGGGTACGAAGTCCGGAAATACAACCCTGCTTGATAACACTTCCCTCTCGAACGACTTCTGTCCCAGCGCGTCCGCTCGGGAAACTAGGAGCGTCAAGGGGAAGGCAAGCCACAGGGTGTATGCTTTATTAATTTAGAGGTGATTACAAGCGAATTACAAGGAGCCCTTATGCGAAGTATCGCTTTAGGTGCTCCGCATGCCAAGTATGTGCTAACTCTTCACCTTCTAAATTAGCTAATTTAAATGAACCAGGGCGTCCCGAGCGGACGATTAGATATGGACCTTCCCATTTATTGCCTAACTTCCCTGGTGCTATAATGCTTCGTAGAACGAGATGACCCGGCCTTAACTCACTAAGCTTAACCTTCGGGTCATACCAAGTCTTCGTCTGCTGATGATATTTTGATAAATTAGCTACAGCTCGAAGCCTTGTCTCTTCTGACAAATCTAACGAAGCTTGTCTTTCTTCTTCGATGTCTGGTTCGGTGCTGCGAAATGAGCCCCCTTTGAGCTCCGTTGGGGTCATAGCTTCATCTCCGAATAGTAGTCTGAACGGAGTAAAACCTGTGGACCTTGTTTGCGTAGTCCGAATGGACCACAGAATCTTCGGAAGCTCTTCGGTCCACAGTCCCTTTGACAACCCTACTATTCTTCGATTTAGCCCTGATAAGATATTTCCATTGGCTCGCTCAACGGCTCCATTCGACTGAGGATGTCTCACTGCAGCAAAACATAGTTGAATGCCTAGGTCTTCGCAAAACTTCCTGAAGGGTTCTGCGTCGAACTGTGTTCCATTATCAACTGTGAGATATTTAGGCACTCCGAACCGGCAAATAATGTTCTTCCAGAAGAATTTCTGTACATTATTCGAAGTGATAGCTGTTAAGGGCTCTGCTTCCACCCACTTAGAAAAATACTCAATAGCTACCACTGCGAACTTCAGATTTCCCTTTGCTAACGGAAAGGGACCAATTAGATCCATACCCCATCTGGCCATTGGCCATACCGGAGCAATGACTTGAAGAGCTGTTGGTGGGCGATGACTCCGTCGACCCATCCACTGGCATCCTTGACAAGTGCGGACCAAGCTCTCCGCATCAGCTGTTATTGTGGGCCAATAAAGCCCCTGGCGAAGTGTTTTTCCTGCCAGAGCTCTAGGGGCTAAATGACTTCCACAAAGGCCTTCGTGAATTTCTCGGAGAATTTCTTGGCCTTCGGCTTGAGATATACATCGGAGTAGAGGGGAACATACTCCGGCCTTGTATAATATACCGTTGATTAACTGATAGTTTCTTGCTCTGAGCTTTAATCTTGACAATTGGGGTTCTTCGGGCAAATTTGTTCCTCCTTGCAAGAGTTCTATGATTGAATCTTTCCAATCTGCACTAGGAATGCAGAGAATCTCTGCAGAAGCAACTTGTGGCACCGAAGGTATATTGAGCTCCTCATAGAAAGCTTCGTCAGGCACGTCCACAGCTCCGGCAGCAGCCTTCGCTAAAATGTCCGCTTGCACGTTTTCAGCTCTTGGTATACTCCGAATGGAAATACCCTTGAAATGTGCTTCGATCTTGCGAATTTCTTCCAAGTACTTTGCAAGCTGTGGATGTCGGACTTGAAAACTTTTGTCTACGTGCCCTGCTACTATCTGAGAATCTGTTTTTATAATTATTCTTGTAGCCCCTAGAGCACGTGCTTTCCGGAGTCCCAATAATATTCCTTCGTACTCCGCTATATTATTGGTAGACTTAAAGTTGAGTCTTGCGGAGTACATTGCTCTTTGTCCTGATGGTGAAATTAATACTGCACCAATGCCTGCTCCGGATGCTTGAAAAGCCCCATCTGAGTAAATAATCCAAACTCCGTCATCTGATTTTTCGGGAGTCAACTTCGCAGGTGGAGTCCACTCTGCTACGAAGTCTGCTAGGACTTGAGATTTGATAGCTGTCCTTGCCAGGAAAGATATGCCGAAGGGTGCTAGTTCTACTGCCCACTTTCCAATCCTTCTAGTGGAATCTTTGCTTCGGAGCATATCTCCTAAAGGATATGAAGTTGGTACAATTACATTATGAGCCAAAAATAATGCCTTAGCTTCCTCGAAGCCATTATCAGAGCATAAACGAACTTTTCAAGTTCGGAGTATCTTGTCTTTGCTCCTGACAATGCTTCGGATACAAAATAGACAGGATTTTGGACCAACTTCCCATTGATATCTGCTTCTCTGACAAGGACTGCGCTGACAGCTGAGCCTGTAGCTGCAAGATACAGAAGTAGGGTTTCGTCCGCAATAGGCACCGTAAGTGTAGCAAGATTGCTGAGATAATTTTTAATGTCTTCGAAGCTTCTCTGACACTCCGTGTCCATGCAAAATCTTCGGACCCTTTCAAAGCTTTAAAAATTGGCAAACTCCTCTCCGCAGACCTTGATAAAACCTGCTAAGTGCGGCCAGACGTCCAGTCAGCTTTTGCACTTGCTTTAAATTCTCGGGAGGAGCCATCTTCTGCAAGCGCAGTTATT
>JAAALK010000080.1:50819553-50844015 GCA_019279435.1 Zizania palustris
ACAAGCAGAGCCTGCAACTTTTCAGCAAAGATAGACTCCAGCTTCGGAGTCCACCACGTGTTGGACTCCTTCGAATTTGTCGAAGCTTGTTCGAAACGAGCCCTGCAAACTCCGAAGCAATTACACTCCAAAAGCAAAACCTGCGGAGCACCTTCGGCAGAAAATGTGACGTCCCACGCTCCGATCCCTTGCCTGATAAAAACGGAGTCCTTCGCACACCTCGACAAAACACTTCGAGCTGGCTATACTTCGTACCTTGACTTCTACGCCCTCAAATAGAAGCCGAAGCACTACGCCTAAAATGTTGCACTTCGCATCAGCTGCTACAGGCTAGCATGAGATGTAGGTGCGGAAAAGGCAGCCTAGGTTATGAAACCAAAGCTAGTTGTCACTGTTCATACGTCGTAGACTACTGCCGCTGGCTATTCGGCAGCCTGCCAATCTATGGTGCTAACAAGTGCAGGGCTGCACAAAAAATACTACTGCAAAGACTGCTGCCACTACAGTGCGATGCTACGGTTGAAGCAAAACCAAAAAACATAAGCTAGTTGTAGGCTAGTTGCTAATGGAAAACAGCCTATATGCTGCTAGGCTATGTGACCAAACAGCAAATCATCATGAGTACTATTTTGAAATTTTGTTCCCTACCGCATGGTAACCAGTGTGCTGCTGCTATGCACAAGAACCGAGAGATAACTAGCACAAACCAACCGACAATCCAAGCAAGCAAAAACCGTACCAAAAATAAAAATTCCTTCAGGCGCACAAAAACGAACTAACAGAGCCTAAGCCATCACACTCAGATGATCACAATAGGCACGCAAAATGAGGTAACGATTAAATGAATCCACAGCGAAGCCTGATGGCTGAGAAAAAGAGAATAAAACCTGATTAGGTGACTTTCCGATTAGCCGATGATGCAGATCCTTATGGAACCGTGATGAACATAACATCCACATTGGCGGCGGCGCTCACAGGAAACGAACAGGAACAAAACATGGGGAAAGTGAACTCAAATTTGTCATTAAGTCAGTTAAACATAACCCTATGGATTGGGGCCCTATTTATAGGCATCCCAATAGCCTAGGAAAAATACCAAAAGACCCTTAGGGTTTTACAGACACTGAAATAAAATGGAAAAGACAAAAATGCCCTTAGGATATTTTTACAGACTCGACTGACAGACTGTGGGCCTAAAGGAAAAATAGTAAACTCCTAAATACATATGACTTATCCTGAAGCGGAGCTTTCGTAGAGACTATGGCTTCACCTCAGAACAGTCAGATCCGAAATCAGCGGTCGTGAGTTTTGCGCCGAAACTGACAAAGCATCAACCGTATTTGCACCGGGTACCTGGATTGGGCCGGCCCGACTCCGCAGCTCTCTCAGCCCAGCAATCGCTTGCCGCCCGTGTAATTGAGTCAATCCGGGTCAACAGCCCATGTACCCTGATTGGGCCAGCCCGACTTCGCAGCCCCTCTGCCCAACAGTCGCTCGCTGCGCGTGTACCTGAGTCACATGCAGCCCATACACAGTAGGTCTTCTCTCCTCTTCGTGTCCTCTTTGACTTCCGTTGACAATCACTCATCACATCTAGAGCCATGAGGCCCATGCTTTTCAACATGGCTCCTCAAAGTCTTCAATGGCCTTGACAATATCGTCTTTAGCAGACCGATATTGCTCTACACAAGACTTTAGCCAATCTTGATTACTTTTGCTAGACATGACTACTAATTTAGAAATAGCCGTGCTACACCAGTCGGCTTTATAGACACTGGTACGAAACGTCCTCCGGACATGCTAACAAAGTCGTAATCTGAAAGATCCCTACCCGATAGACATTCCACTCTATTGTGGATGGCGTCAATGGACACATCGACCAATGCTACTTGGGCTGAAGTGTCTGTGGGTATGAGCTATACCTCATCGTTGTCCCACTGAATTAGACAATGGTGCAAAGTAGAAGGAAGGCAACAATTTGCGTGGATCCAGTCACGCCCGAGTAGCACACTATAGTTACCTTGCACGTCGATGATGAAGAATGTCGTTGGCAATGTCTTGTTGCCTACTATCAACTCCATGAAGAGCACGCCTTTGGCCTCGAAACTCTCGCCGTTGAAGCCATTGAGCATCAAGTTAGTTTTCTTTAGGTCCTCCTCGTCCCTACCAAGTTTCTTCAATAGCGAGTAAGGCATTAGGTTGATAGTGGCACCACCATCAGCAAGCATCCTTTAGATGGCGAGCTGTATCTTCAGGTTTCTCAAAAATAGCATTGCGTGGGCCGAGGTTAACTAGAGCAACCTCGGCCTTGTCCTGTGGTAGGGAAAACTCGGCAGGCAGCATGACGATGTTGATGTTCATCGCCTAGGGTGAGGGTCCCTTAGAGACGGGCGAGTAGTCATCGTTGAGTATGTCATCGTCGTCGCTCAGACTAGGAGCCGGGTAGGTTATCTCAACCAGCGTGATCCTCCATACTTGCCTCATTTTTGGCCGAGGGCGGATTTCCTCAAAGATGACATCTAGCTCATCCTCGACTTTCTTCTCGCGCATCTCCTTTGCCCATAGGCATTGTAGACATCTCTTCTATGATTTAGACATACCTGGAGTTGCCCAAGATGGTTGTGGCTTCGTAGCAGGTGCCACCACCTTGTTTCTGTTATTTTTGGCCAAAGGGGTACTACCTAGATCGGCCTCACATGTTTCATAATCATAGGGGCCTTCGCTGCGGGCCCTGCCAATCGGACCGGCCTCGTTTGGCCGATCGGACTAGGCTCCGGCGCTGGCTTCGGCTAGAGTAGGGGATTTACCTTCCTGTAACCGAAGCTACTCAGTTAGCAAGGCTTCAGGAGGAGGTGGCTAGGTGGAGACAAGAGGTCGCCGATCACCTCTGCACTCAAGCCTCCACCGAGACTCCAGAAGGGCCCCAAGACGGTGGTGCTCGCAATCTTCCCGAAGTTGTCCAAGTCCCGGAGGAGGCTGGGAACACATCTTTTGATGATGAATCTCCGCTACATTCAGACTTGCAAAGAGTGCCCTTCGATCCCTGATTCAAGGCCTCGAAGTTGCACAAGTACTCCGGCGGGTCAGACCCCGGAGAGTTCGCTCGTTCATATGCCCTGGCAATAGAAGCAAGCGGAGGGGTGCACAACACTATGGCGAAGTGTTTCCCCCTCGCTCTCGAAGGCGTGGTGCTCCGATGGTTCTGGTCCTTGAAGCCAGGATCGATCAAGTCCTGGGAGTAGTTGAAGAAGAAGTTTGTGAGCAACTTCCAGGGTACCTTTGTGGCCCCGATGTCAACAGAAAGTTTGTTCCAGGTGAAGCATCGAGCAGGAGAAACACTTCGGGAGTACTTCACGTGCTTCGCCCACACCAAGTCGCAGATTAAGGGCTTGTCTACCTCTTCGGTAGTCGACACCGCCCGCGATGGGGTGCTAAACCCCGACCTCCCCAGAAAGCTCCATCGGAAGCCTGTGACATCTGTCGTACAACTGATGACATACTTCAAACAGTATGCCAAGGCAGAGGAAGGCTGCCTTCGGCAAGCCGGAGCACCCACTGTTGGGACGACGGATCGAACCAGTAGGTTTTCTTGGTGGATGAGAGTAATGGAATGCTGTGCGCAAACTGCATTCTTGGATCGTGTGTTTATTACAACTGTAGTTGGGGGTATTTATAGGGTGACCCACCCTGAAGGGCCAGGTACCTCCAAACCCCCAACCGCTACTCGGTCTGACATTGGTCAGCAGTACAGACAAGAATAGGTGTTACATAGTACAGACAAGAAGGTGCGATTCTGACAGCGTATCGACTGTGTCGGGCACTGCAAAGGTCGCCCGACACGGCGCAGACGATCACGATCTTGTCCCCATGTGGCCTTGACTGGGTCCTTCCCACGTACGGTTGCCCCCGAGAGCCTCTGGTCCGCTCGAAGGCTGGCCTCCGGCGTCCGGCTGGTTGCTTCCACCGAGGGCCCCTCCGGCATGCCCCGGAGCCTTCGGAGGCCCTTAGGTCTCCTCGTTCGGAGGCCCGTGTACCTTCGGCGTAGGGCTTCGGGTCTTCTGGTCATAGCCTTCCCTCTGAACTGTACTGTTCTTCACGCTTCCCACTGTAACCAGGATTATCTCCCCCAACAGTAGCCCCTCGCTTCTTTCCTTTCGAGAGCCCTGCACGAGAGAGGGTGGAAGCGCACATGATAATCTCGATAACTTTATAAGAAACCAACTTACGAAGAGATTCTGAATATTGCTGCGGGGCAGCCCCGTCCGAACGCTCCAGAGATGTTCCGGAGCCCCGAAACATCTTAGCATCCGGAGGCTGAGAACCGGTTCCGGGGTGCCTTCAAAGAGCTAGTCGTTTCACGCCCCCGTGAAGGGAAGGGCTTTGACCGACCGCTCTTGGCGCCCACGTGGCTTTGACCGCTAAGCTCCAGTGCCCGAGGAGTCGGACTTGGCGCATTACTCAACACAATCAATGTGCTAGGCATGCGGGCGATGTGGGGGAGGTGGACCATCGGAGACGGGCGCGACCAGGGCGAGCCAGTGAGATCTTAAATGTGGATGCCACGCAGCCGGCGCACGCGTATCGAGCGGCGAAAGGTGGACCGGCGCAAAGCTGAAGCGCAAGGGCTGCGGCGGTCTTCACGCATAAATAGCCCCTGACCCGACGACCAAGCTCTCTCCTGCCCACCTGCTTAGTCTCTTAGCAACAGTCTTAACCAGACCCGTCTGCTTTCTCTCGAGTTCTTGCTCCCTCCTTGCGGTAGCCCCTTCCCTGCTTCCTTTTGCCATGGCGAAGAGGAGTACTCCTGCCGCGGCGATGGACCCTCGCTTCCTACAGCGCCAAATGGCAGCGACGGCGGTGGCGGCGACTGCTTCAGGTCCAGCAGAGGTGCGCGACTCACGGGAGCTCCGCCCGGCTTTGGAGCAGTTCCGAGAGCAGACCCTAGAGCTAAGGCCATCGAGCAGGTTACCAGGTGCCGCCTTAGCCCCGAATCAAGGGCCAGGAAGCCAGGCTCGGAGTAAGTCCCAGCACCGCAAGAAGGGGAGGTCGTCGTCTTCAAGGCGTTCTTCGATGCGGGGCTAGGGTTCCCGGCCTCGGAACTCGTCTCCGAGGTTCTGGACGCCTTCCACCTTGAACTCCCACAGCTTTCCCCGAACGTCGTGGCTCGCCTCGCTGTCTTCGAGTGGGCCATGCGCGCCGAAGGCTGCCAAGGCAGGCTGGAGGTCTTCGCCCAGATGCACGAAGCCCTTTGCCAGCCGAAGAAGAAGGACGGCCGGGTGTTGGCCTTCGGGAGCATCAATTTCCATCTCCGGAAGAGGTACGCGAACTCCTTCCCGGCGAAGGCAATCAATGAGTGGTGGTACTCCAAGTGGGTGCACCGATGGTTCTATGTCCGGATGGGGCTCAGCTCTGGGCTCGCTGGACCTCCTCGTCACATCTGGTTCTAGAGGGAGGCGTTCGTCGAGGCCAGCGCCGGCTCGGTCTCCGCCTGGATCCAGCTTCTCCAAATCGTCGCCTGCCAGATGAGCATGCGGGACCTGATAGAGGAGTTAGTGGCCCTCGAGATCCCGCCGCTGAAGGAGGAGGGGCCGGCGTCGCTTCGGAGCAGCCAGGACGAGTCAACATCGACGGAGCTCTCCCGTTGGCTCGGTTAGTACCTTCCTTCTCATTGACCTTATCAGTCTTTTCATTGAGCTCGAGGGGTTATCGGACTTAACCCTCGGGTACAGGGTCGCTCGTTGCCAAGACCCCCGATGAAGTAGCCCAGATGGCGGAGAAGATCCTTGGAGCTCCCACCCCGGCTGAGTACAAACAACGGGTGGAGCTCGTGGGGTCTTGGGGGCGGCACAACCGCGTGTGGGACGCGCTCGAACTTTCCACCCCCCCCGCCTCTCCCGGAGGGGGAAGCCCTTTGCGCCGCTTCGAAGAAGAGGGTGGCTGATCTCGATGCCGGCCCCTCCCCCAGGTGCCCCTCGAAGAAGAAGAAAGTGGTGAAGGGCCCGAAGAGGCTATCCCCGGCTCACTCCTCCGCCTCCCACTCCGAATGGCGGTACTCCAGCGAAGGATCCGGGATAGAACTGGAGGATCCCCCGGTGGTCCCGGACCCGGTCCGACCAGAGCGACCAGCCACCGAAGGCGCCAGAGGCACTTCCATCCCTCCAAACCCATCGCCGCCTACTCCGAGGGCCGGGCAGGAGGCGCCAGTTATCTAAGTGGCGCCATCTCCCAAGTCCACCCCCCCGCGTGATCTGGCCTTGGAGGGGATCTCCACCAGCTCTCGGGGGAGTAGGGAGACAGATAGCCTAGACTAGGGGGGATTGGCTGACCCCCTCAGAGCTGTCGAATGGAGCGCTGACGTCAAGGCTGAACTCGCCGCGGCGGCAGCAGGTTCCGAAGTCCCTCTGAGGACGGCGCCAATGCAGGATTCGAAGTCCCTGCCAACGCGGCGGGAGCCCCGGAGCCAGGTGATGGGGCAGAGTCGAAAGAGGCTCCCGAAGAAGCCTCCGAGAAGGCTGACCAAGAGACTAGGATCCGGCCCTGGCCACCCTCCAGCTCGAGGGGTGCGCGCTCTAGCGTGCCCCTCCTGTGCCCCTTCCTGGACGAAGGCGAGGACTTCATGTCGAGGGTGGCCCAGGTCCACGACTCCGACCTACGCTTGCGGGAGGTTGGAGTGATAGACGAGCTCAGCATGGTGGACAGCATCGACCTCGACTAGGCTATCGAGAGCGCCGCGGGCCAGGTATTTCCTAGGAGCACCCTTCGATGAGCCCCTAGTCCCCTTCTCTAACTCGCTGTTTCGTGTGCAGGTAGTCGCGCTGGCGTAGGGCTCGCTGCTGTCCCTGCTCTCCGAACGCCGCCGCCGCGAGATCAGCACTTCAGAACTCTCCGGGCGAGCGGACGCTGCCGAGAGGTTGGTCTGCGAGCAGGCGACCGAGATAGAAGATCTTCTCCCTCGGGCCACCAGAGTCGAGGCGCTCGAGGCCCAAATAGCAGAAGTCGACACCCTTAAGGCCCGAGTTGCTGAACTAGAGGGGCTTCGAGCGCGGGCTGCTCAAGCGGATGAGCTCAAGGTGGAGGTCAACGCCTTTCGGGCCCAGGCCACTGAGGTGGAGGGGCTTCGGTCCCGAGCCGAGGAGGCGGACCGGCTAGAAGGAGAAGTCTTCGCGCTTTAGGCTCAGGTCTCGGAGATGGATGAACTCCGGGAGGCAGCAGCCGGCGCCGAGGCCCTCAAAGCCCGGGTGCTCCAGCTCGAGCGGACCGCGGCGGACCTCCTATCTAGGAACGAGGAGGTGACCGAAGCGCTAGCCCAGGGAGAAAAGATGGCGGCCAACACCGTAGTGTCCCTCCGGAGGGCGCTAGCGCGCTATGGCACCAGGTGTACGGCTTTCGATGTTGCCCGGGAGCCCCTTAGCCGCTAGCTAAAGTTCATCCAGGCCGCCGTCTGGTAGATAGGCCTCACCGTGTCAAAGTACGGTAAGGTATCGGCCCGGGTAGCTGCGCTCGGGATCCTCCAGCACCTGGAGGCGTTTGGTAGCCCCCTCCCTTCGGCTTCAAGCTCTCACCTAGTCGCCTTCGGGGGGAGCCACCTTCTATCTCTGAGCCGGTGGTAGCTCAGTCCTGGAGAGTCCTCCAAGCGACTTGGCAAGCCAAGGGCCCCAACGCGGTCAAGGCCTGGCTGGACGAGGCCCTCCGCTCGAGTGAACCTCCGGCCCCTTCGAAGCCCCCAGCCGTGGCGCGCCAACCGGACCCGAAGGTGTAGGCTTCTTAGGGTCTTCGTACTACAACTTCTGTAATAGATTAGAAACTTGCCAATGTATTAATAAAGGGTAATTGCTTCTCGGGAATTATTCAGGGCGTTCGCTCTGCTCATGATTGCGACATTGAGGTCCTCAAACCTGACGGAGACCTTCGGCACCGATGGGCTATTCTTGAAGCCCTTAGAGCTAATCGGCCCGCACGTTTCGTCATTCCCCGAGGTAGCAACGGACATGCAGATCCCGAGGTTCTTCAGGAGGTTCTGAGCTCAATTAAGGAAGAAGAGAGAGAGCCTCGAGCTCCGTCTTCATCGCCTGAACCGGTGGATTGGTCTGACACAGAAGTTGGTCGGAATGAAACACCGTCCGGGGGCGATGGTTTGCGCAGTTGGGCTCAATTGCAGGAAGATCAGAATACCTTCCGTGCCCAAAGGAAAGAAGAGAAGAGGCAGAAGAGGAAGGAGAAGTCTAAACACGTAGCGCAGGAGTCCCAGACGAGGACGGGCTCCGGCCCGGGTGACTGCCCGGACCGAAGAGGCTTCCGGTTCCTGCTTGGCTTGGACGAAGACTTCACTTAACCTCTCTTCGCTTCTAATTTCGCAACAAACGTTGTACGCTGTACGTTGTATTGATGATGCAAATAATCGAAGCATTTCTTCTCTGCTCCTTGCCCCCTACT
Source organism: Zizania palustris (assembly GCA_019279435.1). Lineage (NCBI taxonomy): Eukaryota > Viridiplantae > Streptophyta > Magnoliopsida > Poales > Poaceae > Zizania > Zizania palustris. Next base: position 50,827,987 of record JAAALK010000080.1, read on the forward strand.
TCGCGGGCATACGACTTGTCGACTAGGCGTGAACAGCAGTAAGGAAGGCGGAAGAACTAGGGTTGTGTCGAACTGGATACCGGAACCTGAGTCGAGGGTGCGCCGAGCTGGAGCTCGGAACCCGAATCGAGGGTGCATCGAGCCGGAGCTCGAATCCCGAATCGAGGGTGCGTCGAGCCAGAGCTCGGAACCCAAATCGAGGGTGCGTTGTGCGTCGAGCCGGAGCTCGAAACCCAATTTGCTTGGTGAAACGATGCTTAGGTACAGAAGTGTGTCCACTTTGGTCGAAAATGTTCGCCTGATATTACTATTGAATTGGAAGTTGGATACAACAGCAGCCGGCATCGGCCATCACCGGGAGACACTTATGAAATTATGCAAAATAGCGCTTCAAGTGCTCGGCGTGCCAAGTGTGCTTCAGGTCCTCGCCTTCTAAAGTAGCTAGTCGGTAGGACCCGGGCCGCCCGGAGCCGGTCACAATGTACGGGCCTTCCCATTTGTTGCCTAGCTTCGTTGGGGCGGCCACCGCGCGTAGGACAAGGTGCCCTGGCTGGAACTCGTTGCGCTTGACCTTGGGGTCATACCATGCCTTTGTTTGCTTCTGGTAGTGCGAGAGGTTGGCGACAGCTTGGAGCCGTGTCTCCTCTATAAGATCGAGGGAGACGACACACTCTTGATCGCTCTCGGGCGTTGTGACTCACAGCGAGCCAGCTCGAAGTTCCGTCGGGGTCATTGCTTCGTCACCAAATAGGAGTCTAAACGGGGTGAACCCGGTAGCTCGGGAAGGGGTGGTCTGAATGGACCACAAGATCTTTGGTAGCTCTTCAGGCCACAATCCCTTAGCTAAGCCCACGATGCATTTGTTAAGGCCGGAGAGTATATGCCCATTAGCCCGCTCAACAGCCCCATTTGATTGGGGATGCCGCACCGCTGCGAAACACAGCTGGACTCCCAATTCTTCGCAGAGTGCTTTGAAAGCCCTGGCATTGAACTGGGTGCCATTGTCTAGTGTGAGCTGCTTGGGCACTCCGAAGCGGCAGACTATGCTCTGCCAAAAGAATTTCTAGACACTTCGAGAGGTGATGGAAGTCAATGGCTCAGCTTCGACCCACTTGGAGAAATACTCAACAACGACGACGGCGAAGCGCAGGTTGCCTCTTGCTCTAGGGAATGGTCCAATGAGGTCCATCCCCCAGCGAGCTAGAGGCCACACAGGCGGGATGAGCTGTAGGCTTACCGGGGGCCTGTGGCTCCGTCCCCCCATCCATTGGCATCCTTGGAGGTACGCACTAAATCTTCGGCGTTGGCGATGATTGTGGGCCAGTACACGCCCTGCCGGAGGGTCTTCCCGGCGAGTGCTCGAGGGGCTAAATTGCTTCCACACAGCCCCTCGTGGATTTCTCGGAGCATCGTTATTCCGTCTGAGCGAGAGATGCACCGAAGCAGCGGGGAACATACCCCTGACTTGTACAAGACGCCATCAACGACTTGAAAAGATCTGGCGCGGAGCAGAAGCCACGCCTGATCCGGACTGGACCGTTCATCCAAATCGCCACTGAGTGCTCGTAAAATGGGATCCCGCCAATCATCGCTGACTATGCAGAGAACTGCAGCTGGCCGAGGGGCCGCTGGGGCCTTGACCGGCACGGAGGGTGGTACTTCTTCGCGGAGGGACGCCAAAGGTTTGATAATTTCTTCGAAGAAGGTGCCCGGCGGCAAGTCTTGGCCGTCGGCCCCAGCTTTAGCGAGGGCGTCGGCTTTGCAGTTCTTGCTTCTTGGGATGCTCTGGACGGATATCCCCTTGAAAGATGCTTCGAATTTCCGAATGGCTTCGAGGTAGGCAGCGAGGTCGGGGTGCCGGGCCTGGAAACTCTTGTCTATATGTCCGGCAATGACCTGAGAATCGGTCATTGACTACGACGCGGGCAGCTCCGAGTGCATGCGCCTTGCGAAGACCCAGCAGCACTCCCTCGTATTCTGCGATATTGTTGGTATCCTTGAAGTTCAGTCGAGTGGAATACGAAGCCTGCTGGCCGGAGGGGGAGACAATGACTGCTCCGGCTCCAGCTCCTGAAGCCTGGTAGGCACCGTATGAATAGACGGTCCAAACCACCTCACCTGCTTCGATATTGGCGTGGTCAGCCGCAGATGTCCATTCAGCAATGAAGTCGGCGAGGATTTGAGATTTGACAGCAGTCCGGGCCACGAAGGAGATCCCGAATGGAGCAAGCTCTACTGCCCACTTCCCGATGCGTCCGGTGGCATCCTTGTTCCGGAACATGTCACCTAGTGGGTATGCAGTTGGAATAATGATATCATGAGCCAGGAAGTAATGCCGAAGCTTCCGGGACGCCATGACAAGAGCGTATGCCACCTTTTCGAGCTCGGAATACCGAGTTTTTGCTCCGAAGAAGGCTTCGGATACGAAGTAGACGGGCCATTGCACCAGCTTCCCGCCAAGGTCTTCTTATTGAATCAGGGCCGCACTCGCCGCGCTGCCGGAGGCAGCGAGGTAGACCAGGAGAGGATTGCCAACCTGAGGTGTGGCGATGGCCACGAGGTCAGAGAGGTATTCTTTCATTTGGTCGAAGCAGCCTTGACATTCAGGGGTCCATTCAAAGTCTTTGGAGCCTCGTAGCACCTTAAAAATAGGAAAGCTTTTTTCAGCCGATCTCGCCAAAAAACAGCTAAGAGCAACCAGGCGCCCAGATAGCTTTTGTGCCTGCTTCAAATTCCGAGGAGGAGACATGTTTTGTAACGCGCTGACTTGCGTTGGACTGGCTTCAGTACCTCGGCTGGAGACTAGGTACCCCAGCAGCTTCCCAGCGCGCGCCCCAAAGACACACTTCTCTGGATTAAGGCGGATTCCGCACCGCTGGAGGCTACCGAAGGTTTCAGCTATGTCCGCACTATGGCGATCCTTGACCGTACTTTTAATGACAATATCATCCATATATGCTTCGACGTTGCGGCCAATATGGTGGCCCAGAGCTTTAGATATCAGTCTCGAAAAGGTGGCTCCGGCGTTGCTGAGGCCGAAAGGCATCTGGATGTAGCAGAACACTCCCGAAGGGGTAACAAAACTTGTTTTGACCTGATCTTCCAACTTCAACTAGATCTGGTGATACCCTGAATAGGCGTCGAGGAAGCTGAGGAGATCGGCACCGGCAGTGGAATCAACTAACTGATTAATACGAGGCATGGGGTAGGTGTCACGAGGGCAAGCTTTATTCAGAGAAGAGAAGTCGATACACATGCGCCATTTGCCAGCTGTTTTCTTCTGGACAAATACTAGATTAGACAACCACTTAGTGTGACTCACTTCCCGAATGACACCCGCTCGAAGTAGCTTCTCAGTCTCGGCCTTGGCGAGCTAGGCTCATTCGACGGATAGCTTTCGGAGCCCCTAGCGCACCGGGCGAGCCTTCGGGTCAACCACCAGAGAGTGCTCGATAATTGAGCGGTCGACACCTGGGATGTCTTCGTTGGACCACGCGAAGATGTCCAGGTCATTGCGGGTGACTTCCTCGAGTTGCTCTGACACCTTCGGCTATAGGCCCCCTCCGAATCGGATCGGGCACTCCTTCCCGTCCCGGACCAGGACCTTCGTGAAAATTTCCCCCTCCGGGAGTGGCTTGGCTGGGCGCCCCTTCTGCACAGTGTCTTCGACGCCTGACAATCCGACTTCTTCAGAGCCTTCGCGGACGCTGTGGACCTGGCGTGGCTCCAGCGGTGCCGAGTGACCATATTCGACCCGGTGGGCCACAGCCTGGTCCCCCAGGACCGACAGCACTCCTCCTAGAGTTGGCATATTGAGGCACAGGTAGTTGTGGTACGCGATGGCCCCGAAGCAGTTAAGCATCCCCCTTCCGAAGATGGCGTTGTAGGCGTACGGGGCGTCGACGACGTCGAAGATGATCTCCTCGCTGCGCCGAAGGGGGGAGTCTCCGAAGGTCACCTCCAACCCAATCTGGCCAAGAGCGTCGAGCGGCGGACCCGCAAAGCCCTAGAGTGGCCGGGAAGCTGGCAACAAGTGCTTTCGAGAGAGACACAGTTGGTCGAAAGCCTGGACGACGATAATGTCATCGGAACTCGCGCCATCGACCAGGATGCGACACACCTCAACTCCTGCGATGTCTGCCGAGATGACGAGGGGGTCGGCATGCGGAAACTTGACGCCGGCGGCATCCTCGGTGGTGAAGGAGATGGGGACGTGGGACCATTCGGGAAGCACGGAGGAGCTTGATGTGCCGATGTGTCCGACCTCCCGGATGTAATCCCGCCGCTGGCGCTTGGACATGGCTCCCAGAGCCCCTCCTCCGGATATGGGGAGGACCACCCGTTTCCCCCGGTCCGATGCATCTTTGAGCTTTGGAGCCTGGACCCTGCCGAGCTCCGGGGCTAGGCACACGACTTCCGGTCCGTCATGGCGCCCTACTATCTGAACTTCTTTAGGGCGGGGTGCAGGGACTCCTTTGTCGGTGGAGCCGCGGCCGGAGTTTCGCTCGAGGTAGTCATTTCGGAGAGCAAGGATGGTCCGGCAGGAGTCGGTGTCATGGCTCCGATTCTCGACGTGGACGCTGCAGTAAAGTACAGCCCTCCGGAGAATGCCCTTGACGGAGCCCTGGCTCCGGTGGAACGGCCTCCGCCGGATGTGTGCTGGTGCTTGGCGGGCCCCCTAGGGGTGATGTTGAGGACTTCCCCTCGAAGATGCTTCTGACCCCGCCGGGAATCTCAGTGAGCGGAGTCTTGTCAGCCAGAGTCTTGGCTGTGGAGATCTGGGGCGGGGCGGACTCCTCGGTCGAGGTCCAGTGAGACCTCGTATGCCTTGGCATTTGAGGTTCGGAGAGGAACAATCATCGCCTGTCGGCGCAGCTGACCCTCTTCGATGTACGTCATGAGCTGCGCCAATGAGGAAATCGGCTTCCGATGAAGCTTGCCGAGGAGGCTTGGGTGGGTGACGCCCTCCCGGGCAGCGTCGATGACCGAGGAGGCTGAAAGTCCCTTGATCTGGGCCTTGGTGTGCGCGAAGCGCTGGGAGTATTGCCGCAGCATCTCCCCGGGCTGCTGCTTTACCTGGAAGAGGCTTCTGGTGGACATTGGGGCCACGAAAGTTCCCTGGAAGTTGTTGAAGAACTTCTTCCTCAGCTGGTCCCATGAACGGATGGTCCCGGGCCGAAGCGACCAAAACAATCGGAGAGCGATCCCTTCAAGCGCCAATGGGAAGCACTTAGCCATGGTGTCGCGACTCCCCCAGACGCCTCTATTGCTAGAGCGTACGAGCGGGAGAACTCTCCGGGGTCGGAGTCCCCGGAGTACTTCGGAAGCTTGGTGGCGCAAAACTTCGAATCGAAATGCACCCTCTGGAGGTCGGGGTGCAGGGGAGACTCCTCGTCGTACGACGCGTTCTCTTCCTCCACTTGATCTTCATCATCGCTCAAGGCCACAGCTGCGACCCTCGTGGCACGGGAGGGCTCCGAAGGGCGAAGCGACGCCTCCTAACGCCATTGGGCCAGCTCCGCCTTTAGTCTGGCATTCTCGGCAGCCAGGGCGTCGGCCTGACTCCTACTTCATCCGGAGGCTGTTTCCGGGTCTTGTGAGTGGCCGTAGTCAGTCCATAGGGCCACTCCTAGGGGGCCCGTTTGGAGGGTGCACCTCTGAAGGCCCCTCCTGGAGCCCTGCGGGATTAACGGGGGCCGACTCTGTAATGCAAGCAGGACCCCGAACCTCCGGCGTCCCTTCAGGGGCCCTGGTTGGCTCCATGGCGGGCGCCCCGACGGACGCGACGGCCGGTGGGTCTGGAGTGGCGACCGGGGTAGGCTCAATTCTGGCGGTGCGGGCTGACCGCCATAGAGGAACCGTGCTCACGCCCTTCCGACCCGACATGTCTCTGTGACTCGATGTAGAGGACGCTAGCTTCTTGAACTAGGATCCCCATGAACGGCGCCAACTGTTAGGACGACGGATCGAACCAGCAGGTTTTCTTGGTGGATGAGAGTAATGGAATGCTATGCGCAAACTGTATTCATGGATCGTGTGTTTGTTACAACTGTAGTTGGGGGGTATTTATAGGGTGACCCGCCCTGAAGGGCCAGGTACCTCCAAACCCCCAACCGCTACTCGGTCTGACATTGGTCAGCAGTACAACAAGAATAGGTGTTACATAGTACAGACAAGAAGGTGCGATTCTGACAGCGTATCAACCGTGTCGGGCGCTGCAAAGGCTGCCCGACACGGCGCAGATGATCACGATCTTGTCCCCATGCGGCCTTGACTGGGTCCTTCCCATGTACCGTTGCCCCCCGGAGCCTCCGGTCCGCTCGAAGGATGGCCTCCGGCGTCCGGCTGGTTGCTTCCCCCGAGGGCCCCTCCGGCATGCCCCGGAGCCTTTGGAGGCCCTTAGGTCTCCTCGTTCAGAGGCCCGGGTACCTTCAGCGTAGGGCTTCGGGTCTTTCGGTCGTAGCCTTCCCTCTAAACTGTATTGTTCTTCATGCTTCCCACTGTCACTGGGATTATCTCCCCAACACCCACACCTGACCTCAGAGAAGTAAAGACGGAGCCTGAAGCCTCAGCTCCTCTACAACCCCCTCAAGACAATCGCTTCAACGAGCAGAGGCGAGGGAGGAAACATTTCCGTTCGGAGGTGCTAAGCATCGCACCCTCCGTTCCGAAGGCACCTGCCAGTTATCAGCAGGCACAAAGCTTAAAGGTTGGAGCGCCGAAGCCTCAAGAGAGAGAACCCGACAGGCGCCAAAGTTTTTTCTGCTGCGTGCATGGCGACAATAGAAGCCATGACACGAAGGACTGCAAGGTAGTGTTAGCCCTTCGGGGCGACTACCTAGGGCGAAGTACCAGGCGGGGTACTTCGGATCGAGCCCCACCGGCGGCACGGTCGGAGCCTATGCAAATCGTGGCCCGAGCCGGTGTCCCCGAAGCCCCCATGCGACTTCCGATGGCCAATATTATGCCACCAGCGAAGCAGGAAGACCCACAAGACCGCGACAAATTAGTGGTCCTGCCCATCTCTGGAGGGGGGACCCTCGGGAACATGTCCAAAAGGCAGCGGCGTGAATACGTCCGCGAGGTTGGGCACATTGGGACTTTGAGCTCCGTAGAGGGGATGCCAGAATGGTTTCATGTGCCCATCTCTTTTACTGCCAGCGATGCCACGGGGGTAAAGTTTCCCCACGCTGACCCCCTGGTCATTTCCACAGACATAGCAGGGGTGGATGTCCAAAGGATCCTAGTGGATGGCGGGAGCTCCGCAGACATACTTTTCGTCCAGGCCATCGATCAAATGTGCATATCTCGGAAGCATCTACTTCCAGTAGCCCGGCCACTTCAAGGGTTCTCAGGACCGCGTCTTGATGCCCTCGGCCAGATAGACCTCGAGGTTGCCTTCGGAGAGGGGCCTTTGGCCAGGGTAGAAGAGGTGATCTTCGACGTTGTCGACGCCCCCTATGCTTACAACGCAATCTTCGGGCGAGGGATGCTGAACCAATTCGGGGCTATAGCACATCATAACTATCTCTGTCTAAAAATGCCCACGCAAGGTGGAGTGCTTACTATTTCAGGAGACCAAGCTATAGCCCGGAGAACGAAGTATGGGCACGGCCAGCCATTGGATCCCCGGCAAGTGCACAACGTGGTGGAGGGCACGGAAGAGGTTCCGGAGGCTTCGAACTCTTCGAAGGGGCTCTCCCTCAGGCCAAGCCCGGAAGGTGATGTCGAGATGAAGATAATTTCAAAAGATGGCAAAGAATATCCAGTACAGTTCGACAAAGGGCTATCCCCGAAGATAGCTGCCTCGTTGGAAGAAGTCGTCAAGCAAAATCTGGACGTCTTTGCCTAGGCTGAGGAAGACATCACCGGGGTTGATCGGAGCATCATCGAGCACAGCCTGCTCGTCAACCCGAAGGCCAGGCCAGTGCGCCAGGGGCTCCGCGAGCTGTCTGCAGAAAGAGCAAGCCTCGCCAAAGCCGAAGTAGAAAAATTTTTAAGGGCTGGCATCATTAGGGAGGTAGCCCATACCGAGTGGTTGGCAAACCTTGTTTTTGTAAGGAAGAAGGACTCGAACAAGTGGTGCATGTGTATTGACTTTACTTCATTAAATAAAGCATGCCCGCGAGACCCCTACCCGATGCCCTGAATAGACCAACTGGTGGATTCCACAGCCGGCTCCGAATTGCTAAGCTTCCTCGATGCTTACTCCGGGTATCATCAAGTCTGGCTGAAGTGTGAAGACGAAGCCAAGACAAGCTTCATAACTCCTTCCAGGGTATTTTGTTATGTAAGAATGCCTTTTGGCTTGCGGAATGCCGGATCCACTTTTTCACGTTAAATAGCTAAGGATCTAGGTCATCAAATAGGCCGAAATGTCGAAGCCTATATGGATGACATTGTAATAAAAAGTGCTCAAAAGCACCAACATAGCCTAGACCTAGCTGAAACGTTTGAGAGCCTCCGAGCTTGTGGAGTACGCCTCAACCCTGAAAAATGTATATTTGGAGCACAAGCAGGAAAACTGCTAGGGTATTTAGTTTCGAGCAGGGGAATCGAAGCTAGCCCAACGCAGATAAGTGCACTGCAAAGAATGGCTCCACCAGGGAATTTGAAGTAGGTCCAGAAGCTAGCAGGAAGGCTCGCAGCCCTTAGCAGATTCCTGGCCAAGTCAGTAGAGCGAAGCCTCCCAATTTTCAAAGCCCTAAAGGGGTCCGAAAGCTTCAGTCGGACACCAGAGTGCCAGAAGATCTTTGATGATATAAAAGCATAGCTCGGAAGCCTGTCAACACTTACTGTGCCCCTCCCAGAAGAAACACTCCTCCTTTATCTTGCAGCAACAGGCTCCGTAGTAAGTGCAGTACTGGTCCGGGAAGTTGAGCTTAAGGGAAAGCTGGTACATAACCCAGTTTATTTTGTTTCAGAAGCTTTGTCCGGAGCTAAGATAAGATACTCCGATCTCGAGAAATTTGCTTATGCCCTGGTAATGGCCTCGCAAAAGCTAAGGCATTACTTTTTGGCGCATAACCTAATTGTTCCAACTTCGTACCCTCTGTGTGATATGCTCCGAAGCAAAGACTGTAATGTGGGCTGTCGAACTAGCCCCCTTCGGAATCTCATTCACGACAAGAACAACTATCAAATCCCAAATCATAGCCGACTTCGTAGCAGAGTGGACCCCATCTACAGTTTGGGCTCTAGAGGAGCCCTCCGAAGGTTTATGGACAATATTTTCTGACGGAGCTTATCAAGCATCTGGCAGGCAAGACACTTTGGCAGGGGCTTTACTGGCAAACATTTGTGAGAGATGCAGAGGAGTTGGTTCGAACATGCCAAGGATGCCAATGGATGGGCAGACGAAGCCACCGTGCGCCAGTTCCACTTCAAGTTATTGCCCCGGTATGGCCAATGGCTCGGTGGGGCATGGACCTCATAGGCCCTTTTCCAATGGCAAAACGCATCTTGAAGTTTGCGGTAGTAGCAATCGAATATTTTTCAAAGTGGGTTGAAGCAGAACCATTGACTGCTATCACTTCAAGGAATGTGCAAAAAATTTTCTGGCAAAACATTATATGCTGGTTTGGAGTGCCAAGGGAGTTAACCGTGGATAATGGAACCCAGTTCGAAGCTGACACATTCAAAGAATTTTGTGAAGAATTGGGCATCAAGTTGTGCTTCACTGCAGTGCGCCATCCACAGTCCAACGGAGCTGTCTAGCGAGCCAACAGGAACATCCTCTCCGGTCTGAATCGACGTATTGTTGGGTTGGCCAAGGGGCTGTGGGTCGAGGAGCTTCCCAAGATCTTGTGGTCCATTCGAACCACTCAAACCAGGTCCACAGGCTTTACCCCATTTAGACTGCTATTCAGAGATGAGGCCATGACTCCTACGGAGCTCCGAGGTGGATCCCTTCGTGTAGTGCAGCCCGGATATGAAGATGAAAGAAATACTTTGCTGGAGTTGTTAGAAGAAACAAGGTTTCAAGCTGTCGCCAATCTGACCAAGTACCAAGGACAAACAAAAACATGGTATGACCTGAAGATAAAGCTGAACGAGCTTAGACCAGGTCATCTAGTTTTGCGAAGTGTAATAGCCCCGGGGAAACTAGGAAATAAATGGGAAGGACCATATGTTATCCTACGCTTAGGACGCCCCGGATCGTTTAAATTAGCTAATTTAGAAGGGGAAGAATTGAAACATGCGTGGCATGCAGAGCACCTTAAGCGTTACTACGCTTAGGGGCTCCCGGTAATCACTTGTAAAGCTTTCATTTTCTAAATAAAGTGGAGGGTCAAATTTTGTTTGCTCTTCGAATATCCCTTACTCCTGATGGACGCATCGGGAGGATGGAGATGCTTGCGGAGTCAAGCATCTTTTCCAAGACCCGGGCAATAGCCTTCGAACCGTCAGTTCAGGGGCTTCGCTGCAAGCCTACGGATTCCAGGCTCCGACTTGTTAGGATCCGTAGAAGAGTCTAAGGACTTTAAAAAGAACAGATTTTCGGCCTCTGGGTACGAAGTATCTGTAAAAGAGCTGAAGGTGGCCAGCCTATGGATTCTAGGCTCCGGCTTGTTAGGATCCGTAGACGAGTCTATGGACTTTCAAAAGAACAGATTTCCGGCCTCTAGGTACGAAGTATCTGTAAAAGAGCCGAAGGTGGCCAGCCTACTGATTCTAGGCTCCGGCTTGTTGGGATCCGTAGAAGAGTCTAAGGACTTTAAAAAGAACAGATTTCTAGCCTCCAGGTACGAAGTATCTGTAAAAGAGCCGAAGGTGGCCAGCCTACGGATTCCAGGCTCCGGCTTGTTAGGATACGTAGAAGAGTCTGACTTTAAAAATAACAGATTTCCGGCCTCTGGGTACGAAGTATCTGTAAAAGAGCCGAAGGTGGCCACCCTACGGATTCCAGGCCCAGGCTTGTTAGGATCCGTAGAGGAGTCCAAGGACTTTAAAGATAAACAGATCTCCAGCCTACGGGTTCGAAGAATCTGTAAAAGAGTCGAAGGTGACCAAGTAATAAGGTTTTGAGGCTCCGGCCAACGAGACACTTTTTAAAGTCCTAAGTGACGTATAAAACCCTATAGAGGTAGATCCAACTTCGGAACTTACGAAATAATAATACGAAAGTATGTTCAAAGAACCCTCTGAAAAGGTAAAGTACGAATACTGTTGGCGTAAAAGATTACGCTAATAGGTTTCTGAAGAATAGAAACTAACAAACGAAGTGTTTGCGAAGTGAACTGTTCTAAGGCTCCGAAAGGATAATAACTTAGAATAGTTCGAATGTGTGTATTGAATAACTTGTATTTGTTCCCTATTACAGGGTGAAACGGGGGGTATTTATAGGCCCAAACATTAAGGAAAAGACCCTTTTACCCCTCTGTTACAACCGACATAGTGGAAACTATTCGGCACCCTTAATAGGGCTAAAATGGTAAAAGACTAATCTAATGAGAAAGAAGATAAGCCTTCCATCTTAGCTGGCAGAAAAGATCTCAAAAGAGCCTATGTTCGAAGATATACTCCGAACTAAGGTCGATCTTCATACTTCGAGCTTGACTCAAGGCATCTCCGAAGATGCATGTTGGAAACCTTCGAATCCATTATCTGCCTTTGTGTTGTTACTGCAATAACCCTGAGGATGGAATATTTTCCCCCAACAGTAGCCCCTCGAATACGCTTCTCCGTTAAACCTGTAATGTTAGGAGAGCAGTATACGGAAGAAAAATAACCATGCGTAGGGGTTATTAGATTTATAATTTATCTCCGAAATGTATGGAGATATAAAACTTCGAATCAGTTTTAAGACAATTACTATCGAACCATCTTAGAACTAACTCAGGAAGCCCGAAAGCCTTTTTAGACTTAGAAGAAATAGCCGTTGGCTTCTTTCTTCTAACGGAAGTTACGCAGTGCGTTAATTTCGGAAAAAAGTAACGGGCAAGAATGCGAAACGGCATGGACAAACGGTAAAAAATGTAAAGTCTAGGCTATAAATAGAGGGCCTAGAACTTTCCTGAGTACCTTTCCACCGCTCTCTTGCAAACAAGCCATCCTTTGAGCCCTAGCCTCCATTCTTCTTCCAAAGAAACTCAGTAGTGTCAATGGCGAAAACTAAAGGTTTGGGAGCACCTTCAGCTCTGGCTCGATAGCAGGCTGCTGCTGTAGCAGCGGCTGCATCATTGGCGACAGCAGCTCCAACCCCCGCAGCAACAACCATGGCGGCGGGAGGAGGAAATCCCCAAAGTGTTGGTGATCAAGGCCTCTTCCCGGCATCGGCAAAATACATGGATCAATCCTTCCAACTGGGGCCTTCAACCTGCAAAAGAGAATCACTGGCGGCCGCAATAGAGGGCAAAATTAGCTCGGGAGTTATGATCCGCAAACCTGGGAAGGAAGTTATCCCGTCACCAAGACCCGGAGAAGTGGTCGTCTTCGAAGCCTCCTTCGAAGCTGGCTTAGGTCTTCCGACAGTGGATTTCTTGGCTGAGGTATTGGATCTGTTCCATGTTACTCTCCCCAACTTACTCCGAATGCAGTAGCTCGTTTAGCCATCTTCGAATGGGCGTTGAGAGCCGAAGGTTGTGTGGGGAGGGCAGAAATCTTCGCTGCGTTGCACAGAGCTTCGTGCCAGCCAAAGACCTTCATAGGTCCCAAAGGTGAAAAAATGGTAGTAGCCTTCAGAAGTATTAACTTCAGGCTTCGGGATGAGTATGCCCTTCGGTTTCCTGCTAAGGCCATCAATGCTAGATGGTATACCGACTGGATCATGAAATGGTTTTATGCCGAAGTTGGGGCGAGCAACCGTCTAGCTGGTCCTCTGAAAGACATCAACTTCTGAAAGGAAGCCCTTGTCCATCCAGACCTCGGTCAGCTCGAAGCTCGCCTCAGCTTGCTTCAAAAGATTAGCCATCGGTTGAGCATGCGAGACTTAGCCGAAGAATTCCTCGGTCTCCAAATTTCTCCCTTGATGGCCAACTGGCCTATCATCTTCGAAGAGGATTCGGAAGGCGGTCTCCGAAAAATTACTTCGACTTCGAGCCCTGCAGGTAACTTCGAAAACAACATACTCCATGTATATTTATTCGAAGAATTAACTAACTTAACTCATTTTTTAGCTTCTCCAGCCCCTATAACTTCGGAGCAAATCATACGGGCTTCGGAGAAGATTTTGGGCTCTCCAACTCCGACCTAAAAAGAATGGAGAATCAAGTTGGTCGGGAGTTGGGAAAGATTTAACAGAGTATGGGGAATGCTGGAAATCATTCCGCCCCCTTTGGTGGATTGAGTGCCTTCGGAGAAAGGACCCAAGAAGAGGAAGGCTGAAGCTGGGACTTCGAGCTCCGCCAAGACTCCGGTCAAGAAGGTGGCTCGAAAGCCAAAGAACCCAGCACCTTCGAGCCCAAGGACTTCAGTCTCCGATTCCCAGGAGGACAAAGGCAGGTTACTTGTGAACCTGATTGACGAAGATGCAGCTCAAGGAGCTGCACAAGTTGAAGTACCTGCGAACGTGCCGGAGTCTCAAGAGAACCTTGAACAAACAAGGACTTCGGTAGTTCAAGAGGATTTACCTCAGGACGAAGTTCCTGCGGATGAAAGTGGAGTCGAAGTCACTATGACTTTGATTCCAGATGAAATAACAAGGACTGTTCAGGAAAATGTTCCTGTAGTCGAAGACTTGATGCTTGATTCAGACGAAGATCTCTCCTTCGATCTGCCAAGCAGTCCGATGCTCACCCACCGTCAAAATGTCGAAGGTAAACATCGAATAATTCTTTTATATTTATTTTGTGTATTTATACGATGTATAATACTTTTGTTTTTACAGAGTCCACTTCCATAGAAGAGGTCTGTCCGGAAGATACAATCCCTGGACCTTCGACAACTTCGGAGCCAATCCCAGGAGCCACTCAAATGGGGCCTGGAAAAGGCAAAGGAAAAATGGACTCCCTCACTGCTGCGAGCTCCAGATCAACTCCGTCTGAGTCAACAGACGAGAGCCAATCTACCGAGGGGGGCCAGTCTCCGGGGGCTCCGAAGACTACAGCTCAACACTCTGGGCCTTCATCAAATGAAGATGACCAACAAGCTTTAAGTATGCTCCCCCTTCTAGCTCCTTTCTTAGAGCGAAGAACTGGTCTTCGGACTTTGCTCGAGCCTTTGGATCGAGCTAGTCGCGCTATTGGGGAGACAAACTTGGTGGCCATTTTGAGCGAAGCGGAGAGCTCGGAGCTTAACGCTGCTATGGAACGCGCAACCTACCAGGTACGAAGCATCTGTGAAATAACATCAAATTTACATACAAATAATTTCTTACCTTGGTTTTTTCTTTTCGCAGCAAACAGTCTTGGCCCGAGCTATGAATATATCAAATGAACGAGAAATCGCTCGCCTTCGAGAGGAAAACGGAACTCTTCAACGGAATCTCACTATCTCCGAAGGCCGAGTGGTTCATATGGACAGCATGGTGTCAACGGAGTGCAGGGCCAGACAAGGCTTGGAGGCTGCGAACAAGGAGCTCGAAGCAGAAAGAATTGTGCTTCGAGCAGAAGTTGAAAGAATGCGGGCGGAGCACGCTACTGCGGGGACCGAGCTTGTTAGGCTTCGAGAGGAAGCTAGCCAGCTTTTGAATCAAAAGAATTCCTTAACTACAGAGGCTACTAGACTTTCCGGAGTTCTGGAAGAGCTAACTTCGGCGAAGGACGCACTGATCGAAGATAAGATGAAGTCCGAGAAGGTAGCTGCGGAGGTTATGGATCAACTGCTAGGCGTTCTGGAGTACTTCGGTACTACCGGGATGCTTCCTTCTGATGACAACATTTTCCTTCTGCGCCGGTTGAAAAGGATTCAAGGAGTGGCGAAGCAGATGAAGACAGCAGGCATTCGCTACGGAGAACTCTCCGGACAAGTGGCTGTTGTTGGCCTACTTCGTTACTACGAGGATCTGGGCCGATCGATAACTCCGAGCGCAGGAGAGGGCCCAATTACCTTCGACGACGAGTAGCTTATGACTCCTTCCGAAGGTGTGGCCGCTGCCTGGCAAGCCTTCCAAACTTCATGGAGAGCCGAAGGTCGCTCTGCGATCAAGGCCTGGATCGACGAAGGACAACGCCAGAAGCAAGCTCGGACCCAAGCTTCGAGCAGTCAGCCTCCTCTGAACCCGCAGGTTTAGATATATCTTAGGATCCTTGACTATGTAAAGCTTTGCGCTTATGTACATTTATCAATGAAAATTTGTTTATCATGTTTTTAGACTTTGCCTCATATGGAAGATGTCGAAATGTTAGACATTAACGACGAACTTCGCTCATTGTGGTCTACCTTCGATATTTTAAAAGTTTACAAGCGCCCTCGATTTTTAGTTCCTTGAGATAGCTCCGGTGCAATTACGCCCGAAATAAGCAAAGATATACTATCTTATATTAAAGAGGAAGAAAAAGAGGTTAACTTGGAAACTTCGTCTTCTGAAGACGTTATATGGTCCGAAGACGAAAATGAAACTCGAAGTAAAAAGCCTGAAGAACATGGAAGCTGGGAAAGGAGCCCCGAACGGCTTCGAACTTGGGCCGAACTTCAGCAAGAACAGAAGGACTTTAGAGCTTCGAAGGGAGGCAAGAGAGTTAAATGTAAAGTTGTTAGAACTCCCAGCACTGGAACTAGCCGTTCCAAACCTAGCTCTAGAGATCGAAGAGGCCTTCGATTCCTTCTTGGTATAGATACCAATTTTTCATGATGTAATCATATTTGCAGATGTAATCATATTTGCTTGAATAGTAAATATCGATTCAAAATTGTCTCCCTATTTATTAGCCCCTCTTTGGGTGTAAGCAACTTCGAATTGTATTCAAAGATGGTTAGGCACAAAGAAAAACTTCGGAGTACAATTTTGGGAGTTCGGAGCCACTCTGTAATTTAAAGATCTTTTAAAATCTTATAAAATGTCTTCGACTATTTGTAGTCTGAAGAATGGCAACTTAGTACCCATTGTTTTTGAAAGAAATCACTTGAGATAACTTTCCGGACACTTTA
>JAAALK010000080.1:50845015-50982475 GCA_019279435.1 Zizania palustris
TTGGGGGTCATTTGTTTTGTGTGTTCTTCGTTTTTCGCCGCCGGTGTTTCTTCAACCTTGAAATTTTCCGCCGCCCGCCACAATTTTGGTTTCTCTTCTCCCTGTCGTGTTTTGTTTCTCCACCGGGCTTCTCTTCTCTCGCTACCGTGCATCTACGCGTGCGTGTCCTTGCGTAGGCTGCCTGCACAGCAGCAGCAGTCTAGACCGCAGGCTAGCATTGCAGCTAGGCCCTTGCTCACAGCCACAGCAGCCAAGGCTGCAGAGGAGCGGCTTGCAGCAGGCTACAGCTCTAGCCCTGCTGCAGCTATCCTGCCACGCGTGATGGCCGAGGCACACAAGGAGCAAGAGAAGCAATCAGCTTCTAGCCCTGCAGTAGCATTCGGTGGAGCACGCTTCTCAGGGCAGTAGCAGCAGGCGTCCACCGAGAGAACACGCGAACAGCTGTAAGCAACAGGAAGCTGCGTCAGTTTTGGAGTCTTGGACCTCGTGAAGACCGGGCGCATGTGCGAGTAACAGGCAGAGGGATCGAGGGAGCCACACCAGTTTTGAAGCTGGAGTACGCATGCCTACAGGGCGTTCGGTCAGATTCCCAGGAGAAGACGATTCAAGGTACTCCTGTTTGCCTCGTTTCACGTGCATTTACAGTTACTTCGTTGTATAATCCTCTATTCAATCTTCTAATGCGCTGGAAATTAATGCTTCTAGTTGATATAGCACTGTAATTACTATTCTCTCGTTCTATGTGCTAATTAGTGCTAGTTTCTCTATTATCAGTTTTCTTGTGGTGGTGTACTGCTAAGAAGTTTGAATGAACAGTTTGAGTTAGTCGATCTAATCTCTTTGTGCTATCGTTATACCTGTTGGTTCATCTTTGTTTACCACCTACATGCTTTTTGATCTGAGTAAACGCCTGTGAGTTAATTAATCTTTTAATCTGCTTTTTAGCACTGTGTTGGTGTCTTTTCGATTAGGACACCGGTCGTTTTTAGGCGAGATTATTTGTATCACTTGTGATCTGTTTACTTCCTTTGATTGTCTGTTGAGGTGTGTTCGGTGTTGGGAGCAGGCCATTGATTCGAAAGAATTTTTTAGGCGCCCATTCACCCCCCCTCTGGTCGCTACTTTCGGTCCTACAAGTGGTATCAGAGCTTGGTTAGGGTTTTCCATACCTTAACCGGTTCTAAACCCCAGTAGTGATCATGACTTCTCCTGGCAAGGTCCCGTCCTTGGAAGCTTATGGCTATAATTATTGGAAGACTCGCATGCGAGCCTATCTCATGAGCCAAAGCTCGGACATCTGGGACATTTGCGTTCACGCTACGTTTGTTGTATTGCCAGTTGCTGAGCAAGGTACTCCTGGTATCATTGCCCAGCATCTGAACAATAGTAAAGATGTGAACATTCTGTTTTCTGGTTTAGGTCCCACTGAGTTTGAGCGTGTGAGCCATCTCTCCACTGCGAGAGAGATCTGGGCTACCCTCAAGGCACACCATGAGGAAACAGACCAGGTCAAGGCTCGGCTCTATCAGACCTACCGGCGTGAATATGAGAACTTCACAAAGAAGCCGGGTGAATCTGTTGAAGCCTTGTTTGGTCGTTTTCAATCGATCATTAACAAGCTTCGGGACAACAAGGCTGAGGGTGCTCAGTTAGTCTCAGATCACGAGCAGGCCCTCAAGGTTCTCCATACCTTAGACCCAAAGATATGGGAGATCAAGGTATCCTCTATCGTTGAGAGCACTTCTTACGATACCTTAACCATTTCTGAGTTGTTTAGCAAGCTGAAGGCCACTGAGGTAGATATCCAGCTGAGATCAAATCTCACTGGTTCTGGATCAAAATCACTGGCCCTTGCTACACCTTCTGTTGATCCCTCTGCTGTGAGTTGTGTTGGGTTCTCCTTGATGTCTATCACTAAGGACCAGCTTGAGTTGTTGGGAGATGATGATTTGTGTCTTTTTAACAACCGAGTGCGTCGTGTTTATGACAAAAGAATGATCAAGAGACACGGCACAAAATCCGGGTGCTTTGAGTGTTGTGATCCAAGACACTTCATTGCCGACTGCCCCAAGCGCAATGGACACAAGAAGGGCACCGGTGGTGGCTTCCACGACTCCGGCAAGCACGACAGCTCCTCCTTCAACAAGGGCAAGCCAAAGACCAGATTATTCAGAAAGGCCCTGAAGGACTACCGGCGAGAGAACAAGAAGCGCGACAAGGCCTTCTTCCCTGAGATGGAGAAGAGCTACTCCAGGCGGTCCACGTCTTCTTCCTCTTCATCGAGCTCAAGCGATGACGAGATCATCATCAGGAAGGGGAAGGACAAGGACGATCCAGTAGGCCTTTGCTTCATGGCCTTCGGGGACAGACCGAAGAGCCGCTCACATCAACGCCGAAGATCTCGCAAGAGCTTCTGCTCAATGGCTCTTGGGGATAAGGAAGAAAAGAGCTCCTCCGATGACTCTGACGACGACAACAACAAGGTATCATCCTATGAACGTGAAATTGTTGATTACATGAGAGCAATCGTCAGGAGTTGAAATATCGGGAAAAACTGCTTAGGGGGGCCAAGAAGAGGATAGATGAGTTAGAGAGTGAGCTTGCCATAGCCAACGGTAGAATTGAGAGTCTATCTTCTTCCCCCTGCTTGGGTGATAGCAGTGAGTGCTCGAAATGTGAAGTGCTTCTGTGTGACCTGTCGACTCTAAAGTCCAGGTACACAGAAAGGGTTGATGATAGGGACGCTTTGGCCACTGAGCTTGAAAGCGCTCAGCTGGAGCTGAAAGATGCTCAAGCCACTGTTGTCGTACCCTGTGCTGATTGCCCATCTCATCTTGCTAGTTTAGCTGAGCTGAAAGCCAAGGGCGATGAGCATCTGGGTGATTTGGAGAGAATGAGAGCTAAGCTTGCGCAGACTAGGCTAGAGCTTGAGACACTGTCAGTTGCACCCACTTTCTGTGAGAACTGTCTGTCTCCTAGAATGGAGTTAATTAAGCTGAAAGCCGAGAAGTCTGTCCAGGTAGATAGCGAGTGTGAGACCTGCTTGTCTCAGGTGGAGGTACTAGCTTCCTTGAGAGAGGAGCTAGCTGATTCGCAAAATGAGAATTTTTACCTTCGTTCTATCCTGAGTTGGATCAGTGCCAGAGAGCCACAGCTCGGCATGATGATCCAGCAGTTCAAGAGGCAGGATGGGTTTGGGGTAGGTTACACCTACACCAAGGCTGACTTTGAGAGTGCCATTAGCCGGGCAGTGGAGTGGAGTAAAATGACTCCTGAGCAGAGATATCCCAAGACCCATTCCACTGAGTGTTCCCAGGCTTGTCAGCCCAAGGATGGAGTGATCCATGAACCACCCAAAGCTCCACCCAAGAAACCTATCTGGGTTCCAAAGCCCAAACACCTGCACACTCCTCTTGACTCTCTCCCTGGACCCTATCAACCCAAGAAGACTACACCGAACACCACTAAGCCCAAGAATCCCAAGCCTCAACCACATCCCAAGAAGCCCACCTATCATTGTGAGTATTGTCAGAGAGACGGGCATCTTGCGGAGTTTTGCTTCAGGAGGAAGCAGGTTGAGAGAGCAGAGAGAGCTCGTGGTGGTCAGGAGGAGTTCTACCAGCAGGGTGGTAGACTGCTTGTTCCTCGACGCGGGGAGAGGCTGGAGGCCAGGCCGCATCGTGTAGGAGGTGGTAGAGGAGACGACTTTCTTGCTCGTACTCCAGTTGGTGGTGGTCGTTCCGGCAGAGCTCCAGGCAGTTTTGGCTATGGTCCTGGACCTCGTGCTGAGGCTTTAGGCAGAACCAAGGAGCGCGCTTTGAGCCGCGTTTTGGTCCAAACTTTTCTAATGATTTCTACTTTCCGTCTTTTGAGCAGATGGTCGACACTGGTTTAGCTCTTTTGCTAAACCCGGTGTCGGACCATTTTCTCCCAGTTACAACCATTGATTGTGTAGGATCGGGGACTGGAGGACGTTTGGATCATGGACTCAGGATGCTCTCGCCACATGACGGGACATCGCAGATGGTTCTCCAGTCTCACTCCCCCGAGCTCCAAAGAATACATCACCTTCGGGAACAGTGGTCAAGGGAAAGTAAGTGGCATTGGCTCAATTCGCATTTCAGACCATTTTTCATTGAAGAACGTTGCTTTGGTTGGAAACTTGAACTTCAATTTGATCTCTGTTTCGCAACTTCCTGAGGATGGTTTGGAGGTGCGTTTTAAGAAGGGCAATTCTTCTGTGTTTGATTGTAGAGGGTCTTTGATTTGCCAGATCTTACCTTTCGGTAAAGTTTTTCGAATTGACTTCTCTAGTTCTTTTGGCCCTTCTCGCTGTTTGATTGCTGGATCTTCTTCTGAGCTCTGGAAGTGGCATAGGAGGTTAGGTCATTTAAGCTTTGATCTGCTAGTCAGGTTAAGCTCTATGGACCTCATCCGAGGATTGCCCAAGCTTAAAATGGAGAAAGATCTAGTTTGTCATCCCTGTCGTCACGGGAAAATGGTTGTCGCTTCTCACTCACCTGTGACTCAGGTGATGACTTCGTATCCAGGCGAGCTGTTACACATGGACACTGTCGGTCCAGCTCGGGTACGCTCAGTCGGTGGGAAGTGGTACGCACTTGTGATTGTTGATGACTTTTCTCGATTCTCCTGGGTTTTCTTTTTGGAGTCTAAGGATGAAACTTTTCATTTTGTTCATGACCTGATTTTGAAGCTGAAGAATGAGAACAATGGTCAGATGCGAGAAATTCGCTCCGACAACGGCTCTGAGTTCAAGAACTCTCAGTTCGTCAGCTTCTGTAGTGATCAGGGTCTTGACCATCAGTTTTCTGCTCCTTACACTCCCCCACAGAACGGCGTTGTGGAACGAAAGAACCGCACGCTTGTCGAGATGGCCAGGACGATGCTCAATGAGCACAGGACTCCTAGGCGCTTTTTGGCTGAAGCCATGAACACGGCTTGCTATCTGGCCAACCGCATTTTCTTAGAGCTTACCTAGGTAAGACCTCATATGAGTTGCGGTTTGGCAGACAGCCCAAGGTGAGCCACTTGCGAGCGTTTGGCTGCAAGTGCTTTGTGCTCAAGAAGGGAGGGCATTTGGACAAGTTTGATTCTCGTTGCTGGGATGGTGTTTTCTTGGTTACGCTTTGCATTCTCGAGGTTTCCGTGTTTGGAACCTCGAATCTCAGCAGCTTGTCGAGACTTGCGAGGTTTCTTTTGATGAGTCCTTGCCTTCTTTGATTCCTTCTTTTGAGCTTTCTGGTGATGGTGAGCTCGGAGAGTCAATCCTCGAGGAAGATGAGGATACTACAACTGCTGATGAGGGTGGGCCTTCTGCACCTCCTGCAGAGCCCACACCTTCTGAGACTTCGACTGAGGATGAGGGCGGACCTCTGATCACTTCTTTCACTTCGATCGAGCCCCCTCAGTCGAGTCCAGAGGTGCCAGCTGCTGACTCCGGTGAGGTGACTTCAGATCACCAGGGATCCCGAGCAGTTCAGCGTGATCACCCTTTAGAGCTCATCATCAGTGATGTGTCTACAAGAACTTTGCGTTCGTCTGTTGACTCTCTTGCTGTGTTTGCTGAATCTGCTTTTGTTGCATCTTTTGAGCCCAGAGAAGTTTCTAATGCTCTTTCTGATTCTAATTGGATTAATGCCATGCAAGAAGAGCTTGAGAATTTTGTCCGCAATCGGGTTTGGACACTAGTAGAGCTGCCACCAGGATGCAACCCCATAGGCACCAAGTGGGTGTTCAAAAACAAGCAAGGTGAAGATGGGGTTGTGGTGCGCAACAAAGCTCGACTTAGTTGCCCAGAGTTTCTGCCAGAAGGAAGGTATTGATTTTGAAGAAACCTTCGCTCCTGTTGCCCGTCTTGAGTCCATTCGCATTCTTTTGGCTTTTGCCGCTTCGAAGGGTTTTAAGCTTTTTCAAATGGACGTCAAGAGTGCTTTTCTGAACGGGTACATAGAGGAAGAGGTTTATGTTAGGAAGCCCCCTGGCTTTGAGAACCCTAAGTTTCCTCGACATGTTTTTAAATTGCAAAAAGCTTTATACGGGTTGAAGCAAGCCCCCAGGGCTTGGTATGACCGATTAAAGCAGTTTTTGTTGGGGAAGGGCTTTGTGATGTGTTCTGTGGATAAAACTCTTTTCTTGCTCAGAGATGCTTCAGATTTCTTAGTCGCTCAGATATACGTGGACGATATTATCTTTGGCGGTTCTACTAATGATCTTGTGTCCAAGTTTTCTGAGCAGATGCACAGCGAGTTCGAGATGAGCCTCATGGGTGAGCTCAAGTATTTTCTAGGGCTCCAGATCAAGCAGACCAAGGATGGCAGCTTCATCCACCAGGGTAAGTACACTCGCAACATGTTGAAGAAATTCGACTTTGGTGGAGAGCTGAAGCCTCAAATGACCCCAATGGGTACATCTGGGGGCCTGGACAAGGACGAGAGCGGCGTCAAGGTCAACGAGAGAGAGTTTCGAGGGATGATCGGTTCGCTGCTGTACTTGACGGTGACAAGGCCAAACATACAGTTTGCCGTGGGACTGTGCGCACGCTTCCAGTCTTCACCACGCGCATCTCATCGGCAGGCTGTCAAGCGCATCTTCAGGTATCTCACGTATGCGCCTGATCTTGGTCTTTATTATTCAGCATCATCATCTCTTGATTTATCTGGCTTTTCGGACGCTGACTTTGGTGGGTGCCGGTTGGATCGCAAGTCGACTTCCGGTACTTGCCAGTTTCTTGGTTCTTCTCTTGTCTCTTGGTCTTCTCGAAAGCAATCTGGAGTTGCTCTTTCGACCACTGAGGCTGAGTATGTAGCTGTTGCTAGCTGCTGCTCACAGTTGGTTTGGATGATTTCCACTCTGCGAGATTTTGGGTTGTTCTTTCCTACCAGAGTTCCTTTGTTACCAGTGCTATTAGTGTAGGGGAAAAACCCATGTCTTCATTAAAAAAAACCAAACACATTGATGTGCGCTTTCACTTTTTGCGGGATCAATATGAGAAAGGTGTCATTGACCTTGTTCATGTTGATACCCATCATCAGTTGGCTGACATTTTCACCAACCCCCTAGATCAGTCTACTTTTGAGCGTTTACGAGGGGATTTGGGTGTTGTGTATCATTTCTAGGATATTTTGCGTCAGTTTTTCTTTCTTCTTTACTCTTTTCTTGAGTCTTTTTGTGTGTGTTCATATCATACATATTCACATATCACACTTTTGAGCCTGCTTCTGTTATATGATTGAACTACTTTACTTATTCTAGCTGGTACATGCTTTTGATTACTTGTCAATGATCATGCTTTGGTTCAGTTCACTTGATATGTCTGATATCTGTCATATGCATGGCTTTTATGCTTTAAACTTAAAAAAATGACCACCATTGCTTCTGGTAACTAGCATGTGTAGGCTGAGTGTTTTTTGCTATCTGTTACATGCCCGGTAGCTAGTTCCTCACATAGATGCAGATATGCAACTTGGACATCTTTATGCTTTATCATGGAAAATGTGCTATAAAAATGATAAGAATCAAAAATGAATGAAAATTCCATGCCTTTTTATGCTTGAGTTGAAAAGATCCAAGTGGGTTTGTTTTGTCACATTGCTTTGTTGTGGACTGCTTACCATAGCACTTTGGTATGAACTAGGACAGTGTTGTGTATGCCAAGACCAATGTCTTAAGCTTCTGATGGTCCAGTTCTGGCCTAGGCTTGACTTTGTCGGTTAGCATAAGGTTTGACATGCAAATAACCCTTGGCAAAAATGAAAAAGGAAAATGAAAAAGCCTGAACATTTAAAAGATAACAAGTTTGCTGAAGCACTTTGTTTTGGACGATGCTTATCTTGGTAGATATCAGTTAGCTTCTGCATCTCATGCTTTACCTTGCTTGTTAACTGGAAAATGTGGTGATACCTTTGTTTGCAAAAACTGAAAAATGCATGCTAATGACTTTCTTTAGATATCATCTGTTGTACTGATCATGCCATGTGTCTTAGATAATATGTCTTTTGCTATATTTGCTAGATGTTGTAATTGCAGTTAATCATATCTGAGAAGCATGCTTTCTACACTCCACCCACACCCAGTTGCATTCATTGCATATTTTCAGGGGGAGTTGCATTTCAGGGGGAGTCTGCGTCTTAGAATGCTTGATGAGTTCACTTGTCAACAAGGGGGAGAATTTTTGGTATAAGAGTTTAAGGGGGAGTTTTGGCTTTCTCTGGGATTTGTTTCAGGGGGAGTTTTTGTCCCGTTTGTCCTTACACTTTTGATATCCTTGTTGATGTTTCTGAGACTGCACTCGTTTTGAGCTTTTACCTTTGGTTAACCATAATGACCGTTTCTTGCTTTTGTTCGGCTTTTGGTCATTAGGGTTAAACTTTTACTTTATTTTCTTCTTCTCTCTTTTCTTGTGCTTTGTTTTTGTGTTTCCACATGTGTTCGCAGGTACTGAAGAGCTGAAGAAGTAAAGTGTTGACAATGCACTCATCAAGGGGGAGATTGAGGAGCCATGCTGAATAGCGTGGGCCTCATGTCTCCAGATGTGATGAGTCATTGTCAACGATAGTCAAAGAGGACTGAAAAGAGAGAGAAGACCTGCTGCGTCTGGGCCGCGTGTGACTCAGGTACACGGGCAGCGAGCGACTGTCGTGCAGAGGGGCCGCGAAGTCGGGCTGGCCCAATCCGGGTACATGGGCTAGGAGCAGCAGAGGATCCACTGGACTGTTGACCGGGATTGACTCAGGTACACGGGCGGCGAGCGATTGCCGGGCTGAGGGAGCTGCGGAATCGGGCCGGCCCAATCCGGGTACCCTGTGCGAAGACGGTGGACGCTTTGTCAGTTTCGGCGCAAAACTGACGACCGCTGATCTCGGATCTGACCGTTCTGAGGCGAAGCCGTAGCTGCTACGAAAGCTCCGCATCAAGACAAGTTACCTTTATTTATGTTTTTACTATTTTGCCTTTAGGCCCACAGTTTGTCAGTCGAGTTTGTAAAAAACCCTAAGGGCATTTCGGTCTTTTCCATTTTTATTCAGCGTCTGTAAAAAACCCTAGGGGTATTTCTGCATTTTTCCATTTAATGGGCTGCCTATAAATAGGCCCCAATATCCTAGGGTTAGGGTTACCCTTTTTACAGAATTCACTTTACTAATTCCAATTATTTTTTTGGGGTCAATTCGTTTCGTGTGTTCTTCGTTTTCCGCCGCTGGTGGTTCTTCAACCTGAAATTTTCCGCCGCCGCCACGATTTTGGTTTCTCTTCTCCCTGTCGTGTTTTGTTTCTCCACCGGGCTTCTCTTCTCTCGCTACCATGCATCTACGCGTGCGTGTCCTTGCGTAGGCTGCCTGCACAGCAGCAGCAGTCTAGCCCGCAGGCTAGCATTGCAGCTAGGCCCTTGCTCGCAGCCACAGCAGCCAAGGCTGCAGAGGAGCGGCTTGCAGCAGGCTACAGCTCTAGCCCTGCTGCAGCTATCCTGCCACGCGTGATGGCCGAGGCACACAAGGAGCAAGAGAAGCAATCAGCATCTAGCCCTGCAGTCCTGTAGCATTCGGTGGAGCACGCTTCTCAGGTCAGTAGCAGCAGGCGTCCACCGAGAGAACACGCGAACAACTGTAAGCAGCAGGAAGCTACGTCAGTTTTGGAGTCTTGGACCTCGTGAAGACCGGGCGCATTTGCGAGTAACAGGCAGAGGGATCGACGGAGCCACAACAGTTTTGAAGCTGGAGTACCGCATGCCTACAGGGCGTTCGGTCAGATTCCCAGGAGACAACGATTCAAGGTACTCCTGTTTGCCTCGTTTCACGTGCATTTACAGTTACTTCGTTGTATAATCCTCTATTCAATCTTCTAATGCGCTGGAAATTAATGCTTCTAGTTGATATAGCACTGTAATTACTATTCTCTCGTTCTATGTGCTAATTAGTGTTAGTTTCTCTATTATCAGTTTTCTTGTGGTGGTGTACTGCTAAGAAGTTTGAATGAACAGTTTGAGTTAGTCGATCTAATCTCTTTGTGCTATCGTTATACCTGTTGGTTCATCTTTGTTTACCACCTACATGCTTTTGATCTGAGTAAATGCCTGTGAGTTAATTAATCTTTTAATCTGCTTTTTAGCACTGTGTTGGTGTCTTTTCGATTAGGACACCGGTCGTTTTTAGGCTAGATTATTTTTATCACTTGTGATCTGTTTACTTCCTTTGATTGTCTGTTGAGGTGCGTTGGGTGTTGGGAGCAAGCCATTGATTCGAAAGAATTTTTTAGGTGCCCATTCACCCCCCCCCCCTCTGGTCGCTACTTTCGTTCCTACAAATAACCCTGAGGATGGAATATTTTCCCCCAACAAATACTAAGTGTGATACGAAGCATCGGTTTGTTCGGCGCATCATTGTGTCCGGCGAACCTATTTGCACTACAAAAGATCCACCACCCACAAGGAGGGGTAGGACGGTAAAGAGCAAACAAGATACTTTCGGTGCAATTCACATTAATTCATCGTACTTGTACATCAGGAGTAGTTTTGGTCTAAGCCCAGGAAGAATCGAAGACCCTGTCGGCCTCTAGAGCTACCTCTCCGTCTACTCTGTTCTTCGGAGCTCGAAGCCGCCGGATTTGTCCTTTTTGTTCGAGTGCTTCTCTTCTTCTTTGAGGCCCGCAGTTTCTTTTGCTCCTCTTGAAGCTCAGCCCAAGTCAGAAGTCTTTCGGAGTTAGCCTCCGTAGGGTCTTCGGCCTGGTGCTCCGAGTCAGACCAATCCATGTGTTCGGAGGATGAAGATGCCTTCTCTTTCTCCTCTTCCTTGATATAAGTTAAGACCTCTTGAAAAACCTCGAGGGTTATCTCCCCTTTGTCTCCACGAGGAACAGAGAAGCGAGAGCAGCGGTAGGGCCTTAAGCTCTCGAGGCTTGCCCACTCCTTCCAGAGCCCTTCGGTAAAATCCAGTATTTCGAGGTCAAGTTTCGAAGGGCATGTCAAAACCTTAAAGAACAAAACACCCAAACAAGCTCTTCGTTTATAACTTTTCATTAATGCAAGGGGCTTTACAAGATTTTTTATACATAATTGCCCTAAGAGCTAGACCTACGGGTCGGTTGGTGGAGCAGGAGGTGCCGGAGCTAGCGAGGCTGGGAGCGGTGGCCTTGTCTGTGCTTGCTTCTGCCGACGGGCCTCGTCGATGCAAGCTTTGGCCGCAGCCTTGTGGTCCGTCTTCCAGGTCGACCGGAAGGCTTCCCAGGCCAAGGCTACGTCCGAAGATAGGTGCAGCAGCTCTTCGGAGTCAAAGCTTCCGGGGGTCGAACCCTCGACTGGAGCGAGGGGGATCTGAAGGGCTTCGAGGTGGCGGAGAACTCCAATGCCGACACACTAACCGGAGATCTCTTCGTACCGGACACCGGAGTTCATCATCAGCGCCGCCGCCACTTGGATCCTCTTCAGTTTCTGGTCGAGGGGTTCGCTGGCCGCCGCGGAGGATGAAGGGCACATAATGCCAAAATATTCCAAGGTACCCTAAAAGGGCATCCAAGGTACGTTTCGCTGCACTGGCGTTCTTCTTCTCTGCTGTCTCCATCCCCGCAACAGTAGCAGACACTTCGGCCACTTGGAGCAGCAAGGAGCTCTTCTAGGCCATCGCTTGATTAAGGACCCCTTAGAGCTCTACCAGCTGGGCGCTCGAAGTGGCCGCCGCTTGCCGGAGCCTCTCAACCTCCGCTCGGAGCACTACGCACTCAGCTTCAGCCTCTTGGGCTGAAGTCCGGAGCACGTCACTGTCTTGCCTCGCTAATCAAAGGGCTTCGTCGGCCTCGGCCCTAGCCCTCCGTTCTTCGTGGACTTCTTCCTCCAACCGAAGTGATCTTTCATCAGAGCCCTTGAGCGTGGTTTGGAGGGTGGTAACCTTCCTTTTGAGTCGATTGGTTTCGACTTCATTGGAAGTCGCTGCCACTCTAGCAAGGACGAATTGCTGCAAAAAAGAATAAGTAAGTACCAAGTATTTACAATTACTAATTAGAAGTGGTTGTGGTGCTTTTCATACTTGGAGGGCAGCCCTTTTGAGGGCCATGTTGAGCACCGGAGCCCTAGCTTCGCTCAGAGCAAAGACCAGGTCAGAGTTGGCAATGTCCTGGCTCTTCTCCGCCAAAGGCTCCAGGAGCGCCCGCAGGCATGTCCGGTGTTCCCGAAATGGAGCCAGCCGAGGAAGCCAAGACGAAGCTTGGCGATCGTCTGTCGTGGCCTCCTCCTCCGAGTTACTCGCTGAGGTCCTCGTTGGGCCGGGAGGGAGCCCGAGGCTAGTCATACTTTTGCCCCTCCCCGGCACGAAGGCAGGCGGCTCTGCCAAGGTGGAGGTGGCCCTTTCTTCGGCGGCTACCCCTTCGGCTGGAGCCACATTAGCAGGGGCGACCTCGGTCACCGGAGCCGCATCGGCGGGCACGACACCCGTCGCCGGGGCCAGAGCGTCTAAGGGAGTCGAGGTGTCCATCGGAACCACGACCCCCAAAGAAGTTGGGACTTCATGTGTAGCCGGGGCTTCGTCGCCCTTCGAGGTACCTAGAGTATCAAGATGTTTGGTGAACATTTGCAAGTAAAGATTGTTGCAGGTATCGACCAAGGTAAAAGCTTCGAAGTATACCTTCGGAGGCACCATGAGGCAAAATCGTCGGATCCTCCAGGACTTGGTACATCCGGAGGATATCGTCGATGTCATCTCCCGATGTCCTCTCCGGCGTGTTTTCCGCTGGGACCTCGACCTCCGCCGTGATCACCCCTGCTACGTGCGAGTTGGGGGCGACAGGGTTCGACTCCAAGTTTACAACAATGGGCACGGGTGTGCGTGTCGGGTCTACATCCGCAACCTCCCGAGCAGAAGTTTTGGCTAGGACCCCTACCGCATCTTCGTCGCCCTCCAAGAGGTAATTCTCGAAGGTCTTCGCTAGTTGGGCGTTGGAGTCCTCGGAATCCTCTGAGGCCAAGCTCTGAACATCCAAGTACGAAGTAGATGAGGCAGGAGCCAGCTGCAGAGGGATCTTCGCCACCTTCTTCTTCTTAGGCGGAGTCTTGCTGGCCTTCTTCGGGGGCTCAGCGACGGCCTTCTATTTCCGAGGGGCTGCTCTGGTCGAGGTAAAATCTGGTAGAGGAGGGGGCACCATCCCGAGAGCTCCCCACACTCTGTTGGAACGCTCCCAGCTCCCCACCAGCTCCAGCCTCTTCTGTCTTTCAGCCACCAGCTCCGAGGACCCGTTCAGTGGCCCGAGCTATATCCTCCGGAGCTAGCGCCAGTGGAGCCGCTGGAAAAAAGGGTAACATATTATAAGTGTGTTATTTTCATCATCTAACATATTACTGCAGGAGTTGAAGTCTTACCTAAGGTTCGGAGATCACCCTCCGAAGCCTGTTGAAACACTATCGGCCAGTTGGCCCCGAGAGGTGGAATCCAAAGAGCAATGAACTCTTCGGCGAGGTCGCGCATGCTCATGCGGCGAGCCACTGAGGTCAATAGCCCTAGCCGCGTTGAGAGCAGGCTAGGGTTCGGAGCAATCTCCGCCTCCTTCCGGAACCAGATCTCCTGGAGAGGCCCTGCGAGGGAGAGTCCTCTCCGACATCGGCGTAGAACCACCGAAGGATCCAGTTGGTGTACCATCGATCACTGATGGCCTTCGCGGGAATGTGTTGGGTGTGCTCCCTCCGCAACTCGAAGTTGATGCTGTCGAAGGATGTTATCACCTTGGTGTCCCCGGGCCCGTCTTGCGGCTTTGGCTGGCAGATTGCTTCGTGGGTGGTGGCGAAGACCTCCGATCGTCCCTCGCACCCTTCGGCCCAGAGCGGCCAGTCGAAGACAGCCAGGCGGGCGATGGCATTGGGAGATAATTGAGGTAATGTGATGTGGAACAGGTCCAGTACCTCTGCTAGGAAATCGATGGCCGGAAGTCCCAAGCCTGCTTCGAAGAAGGCCTTGAAAACCACAACTTCTCCGCTTCGTGGCCTCGGGGTTGATTCCGACCCGGGGACTCGAGTCCTCAGTCCGGTCCCCAGCTTCCCTTCCACGGCTTCTTCAATAGACTCGGCGGTGCTCGTGGACTGGCCAATAAGGATGCTTTGAGGAATCTTCTTCTTGGATGGCGGGCGGAGCTTTCGAGGGTTCTTGGGCCAAGCGTCGCCCGGAGCTCACTCCATTGCTGCCGCAGCCGAGGCGGCCCATGCTTGCCTCTGCGCTAGAGTGCCCGCCGCTGCCGGAATGGTGTGGCTGGTTATCGCCATCACTCGGTGGATTGGAAGATTGTGAGAATTGAAGGTTGAAGAGAGTGATTTGCAGATACTGGGTACGGTAAAAAGTCTTGGGTAACTTCTAATCCCCTTTTTATAACCGTTCGCTGGTTGCTATGCTTCGATCGCATTCACACTGCAGGTTCGACTTCCACCGCTGGTAGGTGGGCCCAGGAAGTGGAACGGCGAAAGACTGCCATAAATTTCGATCGTTACCTTTTAGAGAGCGTAACGGCTACTTGCGCAGTAACGGCTATAACAAACGGTTCCTCACGACGTCTGGGCTTCGTAGCGGTTCTCTTTCCCACAGAGTGTTCACATAGCATTGGGAGCTCAGAGGCGGGGTCCAAATGCTTTGGATCCAAGATCCTCCGAAAGACTATAATATGGTCAAATTTTCTCTAAGTCTCAGAATATGAAAATATTCCTTGCATATACTACCTCCCTTCTGTACAGGTTAAATTCGGAGAGGCGTATTCGAGGGGCTACTGTTGGGGGAAATTGCTTCACTTTCAGGACTTAGAGATTAACAGCTCGAAGAGACTCACTAAGCTTCGGAGCTGAAGGGCTCATACTCGAAGGTGGAGGCATTAAGCCGAAGGGTGGCTCGATCCGAAGGTCGAAGAAGCCCTCCGCAGGCTAAAAGGCTCCAAAGCTGAGCGACAGGATTGATAAGATGTTTGGCTTATCCGTTTGCCCCGTATACCTTTACCTTTTTTACCCTACTAAGGGTACCGAATAGTTTCCACTATGTTGGTTGTAATCTAGGGGTAAATAGGTCTTTTCCTTAGACATTTTGCCTATAAATACCCCCATCTCTACCATGTAACTGGGACCGAAGACTCAATTACTCTAATACACACATTCGAACTACTTAAGTTGTTATCCTTTCGGAGGCTTGAGTTAGTCCTTAAACACGAACTCGTAGTTTGTCTGTTCTTGATCTTAGAGAACCTGTTAGCGTAATCTTTTACGCCAACACTTGATTTTAGTGTTCCAAACCCATTCGGCCGCGTACATGTCGGCCGAATCTTCTTCCTCTTCTGATTCTTTCTCGTCAGAGTGTTCCATGATGTTGACCTCAGCCCTATGCTTGTTAAACGTCTTAATAAACCTTTTATCCTTGGCTCGGCCATCCTAGACCAGAGCCTGTTGTAAGACTTGGCTAAATTCTAAAAGTTCTAGTTGTCTAGTCTCTCTTTAATTTCAGAACGCAACCCGCTAAAAGCTAGATCTGCCAAATCCCTTTCCAAAATAATAAGACTAAAACACCGATTTCTGGTATCTCTAAATCACTTGATATACTCAGAGATGCTCTTGCTAGATTTCTATCTAACCGGTGTCAAGTGTGAAAGCCTAAGCTCTGTTTCACCCGTGTAGAAGTAGTCATGGAATTTTTGTTCTAATTCAGCCCACGTTTGGATAGAGTTCGGCGGGAGCGCCGAAAACCAAGTGAAAACGGTGCCGGATAGTGAGAGAGAAAATAGTCTAAGTTTTAAAGCATCCAACCCACTAGCTTATCCACACTCTGCTAAAAACTGACTGACTTGCTCTAGTGTGGTTTTGTTACCCTCACCGTCGAACATGGTGAATTCAGGGACTCTATAGCCGCGAGGGTAAGGTATCATGTTGAAATGATCGGGGTATGGCTTTCGGTAAACCCTAACTCGACCCCTAGGTACAAAGCCGATGCACTCCCTAAACAATGTGCGGATCCGCTCCTTAATGTCATCCTAGGCCACTGCCTGCACGCGTCTCTCATGCGGGGTCACGACACGCGAAGGTATGTCGGCGTGCCGGCCGCGGGGTTCTTCTTCATGCGCTAGCTCAGGATGTATGACGTGTTTGGGCCTATGCGCTTGTGCATGTGGCACGGGCAGCATGGGCAAAACAGGCGCCGATGTAAGTGGAGGCGACGCATGGTAGGTGGTGCTAGTTTGGCCATAAGTATAGTGATTGGTCTTGGCCATGGATATTGAGGCCGGAGACGTAATGGCTTTGCCGGTACTACCGTCAGTTCTATTGTAAATGTGATTTATCGGAGGTATGATAGTAATAGGAGCTGGAGGTATGGCCTCGGTGAAGCCGAACATTCTAAGTGTCACCTCTATTTGAGAGCTAACTACCGAATCTAAACGGTTGGCTAGCGAAGCGCTAACGGCTTGGTCTACTGATGCGGCTATCTTTTGCTAAATCTCTAAAGAAGAGAAACAAGGCGATACTAGAGTTACCTGGATCCGAGTGAGGTCGGGCATGTTGACGTCTCGCTTGATGAAGCATGTGCGTGTTTTGACGTAGCTCCCAAGCATGAGGTCCTAGAGTGCCTTCATTTTTGCCTCAATCTCCGCTCGGTCTTCTGTGGGAATATCTTCAAGGGTAGGCATCATGATGTTGCAGTTGTCGATATCTGTGCCTCTCATGGGATCCATCAGTGATGTAGACGTAATAGTCATCGTAGACGTACCGACGACTGATGTAGATGTACTTGTCATGTTGGCGTAGCCCTCCCCAGCGGAGTCACCAAAAAGTGTGTTGACACAAAAACGTGTCCCCACGCTTGGGTTAGTTCGACGATCCAAAAGTGTGCGGATACTTAGGGACAAGCCTAAGCGTAACACAATACTGATGTCGCGTTCCGACTACCCTTAATCGTGGTAAGGGGGTGGAGTTGCCAGGTAATCAGATCACACAGAAATAATCCAATTAGCCGAAAAGAAATATATTAAATAGAATAAATCAGCAAACCGAGCGGAGCTTGACTGATTCGAAGTATACAGTGCGAAGGGTATTGCCGAAGGGTACCTTCGGCATCTGATGCGAAGGGTCCGGCCGAAGGGTGCCTTCGGTGTTCGGACTGATTAGGCCGAAGGCGGGCTCCGAATAGATCTCGACGCGACAATCACCTCTAAATAGCAGGGTTCAGCACGAACCTTCCGACACAATAAAATAACTTGAACGCAGCGCGGGGGCGTGACTTCGTCTGACACGGGGTACGAAGGTGGCGAAGCCTGACAGGACGAAGGCTGTTGCGAAGCGTGCTGGCGCGCGGGACTCGGTCAAACCGACAACAACATGATGGTCCGGGACGGGTGGTCGAAGCAGTATTTCCACCGAAGAGTGTTCTGGTAGCCTCCAAAACCAGTCTCCCAGCTCCGGACACCTCCGACGAAGTAGCTCTGAGCGTGAAACCTACAACAGAACAGAGATCAAGTGTCTATTCGGCCTGGGGATCAAATTCTGCTAAGTTTGCACTAGAGAGCGAATGTAGCAATCTATTACGCATATTAGTGGATACTTCACAGGCGAAGTAACAAAGCGATGGGGATAAAATTAGCCAAAATTAGACGGAAACTCTATCTCTGAAATCCTGCCCGATGTGGACCTTCGGCCAGGCCCGCCGAAGCCTGCTCCTTGGGCCGAAGCTAGCAGGCCTACCAGAAGCTTCCGAAGCCCATAACTTCAATGGGCCTTTGGCCCTGTAGGGCTTCGGCCCGACCCAGGACATGTGTATTTTTGGCCCAAATTACCAAAATTGATATTTTGACAATCTTATCTATTTGATGCCATTTTTGTATCAACTATTTGCTAAGTGTTGCAGTAGAGAAACGAAGGTAGCAATCTATTACGTAGATTAACGGATACTTCACAGGCGAAGTAACAAGGCAATAGCAATCTTTTACGTAGATTAACGGGTACTTCATGAGCGAAGTAATAGGGCTTACCACCGTTTCGAAGTGGCCGCCAGAGGGCTTCCAGGCAAACTCACAAAGGTTGTTGTTGGGGGAGATAATCCCAATGATAGTGGGGGACGTGAAGGCCCGTATAGCTATAAAGGAAGGCTACGACCGAAAGACCCGAAGCCCTACGCCGGAGGTGCCTGAGCCTCCGAACGAGGGGACTGGAGGCCTTCAGGGGCTCCGAGACGTGCCGGAGGGGTCCTCGGGGAGGAGAGCGACTGGCCGAATGCCGGAGGCCAACCTTCGGACGGACAGAGGATCTGAAGGGAAGCCATGCATAGAGAAGATCCAGTCAAGATCGTACGGGGGCAAGATCGTGATCGTCTGCGCCGTGTCGAGCGGCCTTTCAGCGGCCGACACGGCCGGTACGCTGTCAGAATCGCACCTTCTTGTCTGTACTATGTAACACCTACTTTATCCGTACTAATGACCTAGGTCAGGCCGAGTAGTAGTTGGGTTTGGAGGTGCCCAGCCTTTAGAGCGGGTCACCCTATAAATACCCCCCAACTACAGTTGTAATAAACACGCGATCCAAGAATACAGAGCACACTGCATTCCGTTACTCCCATCCACTGAGAAAACTTGTTGGTTCGATTCGTCGTCCCAACAGTTGGCGCCGTCCGTGGGGATTCTAGTTCAAGAAGCTAGCGTCCTCTACATCCAGTCAACAAAGCATGTCGGGTTAGAAACGGCGCGAGCACGGTTCCCCTGCGCCAGCGTGACTACCTGCACATAAACGACGAATGAGAAAAGGGGGGCTAGGGGCTCGCCAAGAGGTACTCCGAGAAAATACCTGGCCCACGACATTCTCAATGGCCCGGCTGAGCTCGATACCATCTGACAGACTGAGCTCGTCTATCATCGGAGCCTCTCGCAAACGCAGGTAGTAGTCATGGACCGGGGCCACCCTCGACGCGAAGTCCTCGCTCTCCACCAAGAAGGGGCACAGGAGGGGCATGCTAGAGCACGCGCCCCGCGAGATGGAAGGCTGTCGAGGCCGGATCCCGGTACCTTGGTCAGCCTCTGGAGAAGCTTCCTCGGCGACTCCTGACTCCATCCCGTCACGTGGCTCCAAAGCCCTCGTCGCATTAACAAGGACTCCGGACCTTGCGTTGGCATCTCCCTCGGAAGGATTCGCGGCCGGGTCAGCGGCCCGTACGGACGTACCTGCTCGAAGGAAACAAAGGCTAAGAATGAGAAGGCCCGACGCCTTGAGTAGAGGCTAAACAAGTTCGCGTACCTTCGTCCGTGGCCTCGACAAAGACCTCCGAAGGCTGGACGCACCTCAGAGAACCCGGCCGATAGAACAAGTTGTCTATCGAGTACACCGGGGAACCCGCCGCCGCCGCGGCAAGTTCGGCCTCAACATCGGCACTTCCTTCGACATCGCCAAGGGGGTCGGCCAGTCCCCCCCGGTCTAGGCTGTCAGTCTCCCTGCTCCCCCGGGAGCTGGCGGAGATCCCCTCTGAGGCCGGATCGCGTGGAGGGGTAGTTTTGGGGGACGGCACCACTTCGGTAGTCGGCGCCTCCTGCCTAGTCCTTGGAGTGGGCGTCGAAGGGTTCGGGGGGACGAGAGCATCCCCGGCTCTTTCGGTGCTCGGTTGGTCTGGCTAGACCGGATCCGGAATCATCGGAGGGTCCTCCGACTCCAACCCGGCCACCTCGCTGGAATATCCCCACTCGGAATGGGAGGCGGAGGAGTGAGTCGGAAAAGCCTCTTCGGGGCCTTCACCATGTTCTTCTTCTTCGAAGGGCGCCGAGGGGAAAGTCCGCCATCGGGGTCGGCCACCTTCCTCTTCGAAGCGGCGCGGAGGAACTACCCCCTTCGGGAGAAGTGGAGGCGAGAGCTCAAGTGCGTCCCACACATGGTTGAATCGCTGCCAGGAACCCACCAGTTCCACCCGCCGAGTGTATTCGGCCGGAGTGGGAGCCCCGAGGATCCTCTCCGCCATGCGGGCCACCTCCTCGGGCGTCCTGGCGACGAGCGACCCTATGTTCGAAGGTTAGGGCCGGGTACCCTCCGAGCGCAGTAGAAGAAAGCGAAGCCAAAGAGAATGCGGATGCTTACCAAGCTGGCAGGAGAGCTCCGTCGAGGTCGACTCATCTCGGATACTCCAAAGTGACGCCGGCTACTCATCCTTCAGCGGTGGGATCTCGAGGGCCACGAACTCCTCCGTCAGGTCCCGCATGCTCATCCGGCAGGCGACGATTTGCAGGAGCTGGATCCTCGCGGAGACCGAGCCGGCGCTGGCCTCGATGCGTGCCTCCCTCTAGAACCAGATGTGGCGCGGAGGCCCGGCGATCCCGGAGTTCAGCCCCACATGGACGTAGAACCAGCGGTTCACCCACTCAGAGTACCACCGCTCGTTGATGGCCTTCGCCAGGAGGAGTCCGCGTACCTCCTCCGGAGCTGGAAATTGATGCTCCCGAAGGCTAATACCCCACCACCCTTCTTCTCCGGCTGGCAAAGGGCTTCGTGCATTTGCGCGAAGACCTCTGCCCTCCCTTCGCAGCCCTCAGCGCGCATGGCCCACTCGAAGATGGCGAGGCGGGCCACGGCGTTCGGGGACAGTTGCGCTCCAAGTGGAAGGCGTCCAGCACTCCGGCGAGGAGCTCCGAAGTGGGGAACCCTAGCCCTGCATCGAAGAAGGCCTCGAAGATAACGACCTCCCCATCTCGTGGCACTGGGACCAACTCCGGGTCCGGCTTCCTGGCCGGCGATTCGGGGCCAAGGCGGCCCCTAGTCGCTTGCTCGATGGATGCATCGGTGCACGCCGATGACCCAAGCTCTAGGGTGTACTCCTGAAACCACTCTGAAGCGGGATGGAGCTCCCGCGAGTCGCGTGCCTCGGCCGGGCCAGATGCAGTCACCGCCACGGCAGCCGCCGCCGCCATCTGACGCTACAAGAAGCGGGGATCTACCACCGCGGCAGGAGCACTCTTCTTCGCCATAGCGAGAGGAAGCAGGGAGAAAGCAAGAGCTCAAGAGCAAGCGCTCGTTGTCAAGGATGAAACTAGAGGACTAAACAAGTGGGCAGGAGAGGGCTTGGCTGGCGCAGCAGGGGCTATTTAAGCATGGAGGTCGCCGCCGGTCCACCTTCCGCCCGTTCGGTGCGCGCGCGTACCAGTCGCGTGACGCCCACATTTAAGACTCTACCGGCGCCTCGGGTGCACCCGTCCCTGATGGTCCGCCTCCCCCGCGTCGCCTACATGCGTGTCGCATTAACTGCGCCAAGTAACGCACTAGCTCACTTCCTCCGGCGCCGGAACCTAGCGGTCAAAGACACGTGGGCGCCAGAGCGATCGGTCAAAGCTTCTTCCTTCGAAGGGGCGAGAAGCGATTAGCTTGCCGAGGGTGCTCCGGAACTGGCTCCCGGCCTCCGGTTTCGAGGACGCTTCAAGACTCCGAAACATCCCCGGAACGATCGGACGGGGCTGCCCCACAGCGCGATTCAATATCTATATGTAAGTCATTTCCTTATAAAGATTGTCGGAATTATCATGTGCGCTTCCACCCTCTCTTGTGCAGGGTCCTCGAGAGGAAATAAGTGAGGGGATACTGTTGGGGGAGATAATCCTGATGACAGTGGGGGACATGAAGCTCCGTACAGCTCTAAAGGAAGGCTATGACCGGAAGACCCGAAGCCCCACGCCGGAGGTTCCTGAGCCTCCGAATGAGGGGACTGGAGGCCTTCGGGGGCTCCTAGACTTGCCGGAGGGGTCCTTGGGGAGGAAAGCTACTGGCCGAATGCTGGAGGCCAACCTTCGGACGGACAGAGGATTTGAAGGGAAGCCGTGCGTAGAGAAGACCCAGTCAAGATCGTACGGGGCAAGATCGTGATCATCTGCATCGTGTCGGGCGGCCTTTGCAGCGCCCGACATGGCTGGTACGCTGTCAGAATCTGGCCTTCTTGTTTGTACTATGTAACACCTACTTTATCTGTACTACTGACCTAGGTTAGGCCAAGTAGCAGTTGGGGTTTGGAGGTGCCCGGCATTTAGAGTGGGTCACCCTATAAATACCCCCCAACTACAGTTGTAATAAACACGCGATCCAAGAATACAGAGCACACTGCATTTCGTTACTCCCATCCACTGAGAAAACCTGTTGGTTCGATTCGTCGTCCCAACAGTTGTGCAGAAAAGTAGATAAAAGTAATGTATGGTTCAAAGCTAGGGCTTTGTGGTTGAATTGTGTTGGGGGGGTTAATGAACCGGCCTCACCCCTATATTTGTAGGGGCTAGTCAAGTTTAGAGATAAAAACAATCAGAATCAGACTCAAACTCTATCTCTGAAGCCAACTCGAAGTGGGCCTTCGCCAGGCCTGCCAAAGACTACTCCTTGGGTCGAAGCTTCAGTGAGGCAGGCCTTCGGGCCGAAGCTAGCAGGCCACTAAAAGTCCTCCAAAGCCCCATCTTCGATGGGCCTTTGGCCCTATAAGGCTTCGGCCTAAACCAGGACTTGTGTATTTTTGGCCCAACTTACCAAAATTAATATTTTGACAATCTTGACCATTAATACCATTTTTTGCTATCAACACATGCCCCCTGCCTTTTAGTGAACTATGTTAACTAAAAGCATGATGGGATAAGGACGATACCTTCCATATCGGCCTTTCGGCACTTTCAAGCGCTTTGCCACACACTTGGGAAGTACTTTTTCAAATACTTGCCATTCAAAGCTCTCCGAAATCGCTCTCCTTGTATGGACTCTAACAAGTATGCATTACCTGGGGCGATTTCAACCACTTTAAAGGGGCTTGCCCAACTAGGTGACTGTAGGACCGAAAGTAGCGACCAGAGGGGGGGGGTGAATGGGCACCTAAAAATTCTTTCGAATCAATGGCCTGCTCCCAACACACAACGCACCTCAAGAGACTTAGCAGGAAAACGCAAACAGATCGTCAAAGCCTAAAAGTATCTAGCCTATAAACGACCGGTGTCCTTGAGAAAGAAACACCAATACAGTGCCAATAGGCAGAATAACAAAGCGTTTAAAACATGGGAAGATCAAGGTTCATAGAAATAAATCACCACAATAGTTAATCTGAGTGCACATAAGAAGAGATAAAGAATTATTGTTCATGGTTGTCTCCTGTGCAAAACTTGACGAAGCATGTGCGGTGCGAAGCCTGTAGTTATCGAGGCCTGCTTCGAAGTAAGCAGTGTCGAAGTCTGCAGTGTCGAAGACTGCAGTGTCGAAGCCTGATCAGAGTCGTGCGAAGTCTGATGTTGTCATAGCCTGTTTGAAGTATGTAGTACCGAAGCTTGTGGAT
Source organism: Zizania palustris (assembly GCA_019279435.1). Lineage (NCBI taxonomy): Eukaryota > Viridiplantae > Streptophyta > Magnoliopsida > Poales > Poaceae > Zizania > Zizania palustris. The sequence continues at coordinate 50,868,286 of JAAALK010000080.1, forward strand.
GACGAGCCAGAGTGTGCTTCGAGACTGTTTGAGCGAAGGTACAGACAGTGAAGCTAGCTTCAAAACAAACTCCGAAAAACAAGACTAGCGAACTGTACTGGAAACTGTGATATCCACGACAAAACACTTCGAACCGGAGTCTGCAGCTTCAGCAAAGTTGGACTGCTGAGCTTCAGAAAGCTTGAACGAAGCCTACTTCACAACACACTTTGGGCGAAGCCTACAGCTCAGCGAAGTTGGTCTTCAGAGCTTTGAAAAGGCTTTACCGAAGCTAGCTTCGAATAAGAGCTCTACTACAGCGAAGTGCTATGCAGAGCTTCGAAACAACTTTTTCAAGCTTGAAACTAAATCGAAAGAAAAGGACTTCGAAATTAGACGCAACTGAGAAACCTGTACTCCGACCCCTGATCGAAGTCTAATGTCACGAGACAAAACGAAGCCTACACGCTAGCTTGGTCAGGAAATCATGGCTACTACGTGTATACTTCGCAAAGGTCTCGAACATCTAGCGAAGTGTGCCTCGAAACTTCGAACACGCAGACGAAGTTCAAACAAACTGCCGAAGGAAAGCTTCGAAAAAACCAGAAGCGAAGTCTTCTCAGAAAATATAAAAGTACTATCGGAGACTAACGTGCTTCTCTGAAGGGACCCACACAAAAATGCTTTGGGCAGAGAGAAGATTTCGCCCAAATAGTGCTACTGCCAGGAAAATCAAGTGCAGCAGACACTAAGAGAAGAAAAAGCAAGCTAGCACATAGCCTAGTGCATAGAACCTATGCGCAGAAAGATAAAACTGCCATGTTCATTGTGTCTCGGAAAGAATGAAATGCAAGAAGCTAGATAAAAGATCAAACAAGCTAAACTAGCTTCCAGATTTGCAGACTAGCTTTCGAACAATACAAGCTCTCAACTGAATAAAATAAGCGACAGGAGAATAGCCAATCGATGGGCAAGAACTGTGTATGTGGGAGAGAAATCGATGGCTTTGAGAGAAAAAATTCTGTAGCAGAACGAAACAAGCGATCTAGTAGAACACGCAAAACAAGGCGATCAAAAACTGAGACAAAAACTGCAGAAATGATTTTCTCATGATGAATAGCGGCGGCGCACGCAGGAACATGAGGTGAACAAAGTGACCCAATCTCTTGATTAGTAAATTGTTTTTCCAGAAAGGGTGATCCTAACCCTAGGGATTGGGGCCCTATTTATAGGCAGCCCAATAGCCTAGGAATATTCCCACAAACTCTTAGGGTTTTCTAAAGATGCTGAAATAAAAGGAAAAGACCAAACTGCCCTTAGGATATTTTTACAGACTCGACTGACTGACTGTGGGCCTAAGGACAAAATAGTAAAGTCCTTTTTACAGATGACTTATTCGGAAGCGGAGCTTTCATAGCGACTACAGCTTCGCCTCAGAATAGTCTGATCTAAGATCAGCGGTCATCAGTTTTGCGCCAAAACTGAGAAAGCGTCCACCAACTTTGCACAAGGTACCCGGATTGGGCTGGCCCGACTACGCAGCTCTCTCATCCCGGTAATCGCTCGCCGCCCGTGTACCTGAGTTAATCATGGTCAAACAGCTCAGTGGATCTTCTGCTGCTCCTAGCCCATGTACCCGGTTTGGGCTAGCCCGACTTCGTGGCCCCTCTGCCCGACAGTCGCTTGTTGCCCGTGTACCTGAGTCAAACGCGGCCCAGACGCAACATGTCTTCTCTCTTTTCAGTCCTCTTTGACTACCGTTGACAATGACTCATCACATCTGGAGCCATGAGGCCCACGCTCTTTAGCATGGCTCCTCAGTGACCATTTACCAAATTTGGGGCTTTTAATGCCTAAGGGCAAAATCGTCTTCCAAATCAAGTCACCAACTTGAGACGATTTTGGTTTAAATTTTTTATTATAGGCTCTAGCTACTCGCCTTTTATCTTTTTCTATAGCTTCTAGAGCTCTTAATCTCTTATCGGTCACTTCTTCTGAATTATCCTTCAAAAGAGTTTCATACTCATCGTTCGATAAGCCATCTTGCTTAAGAAACCTTAAAGAGCCAAGATCCACCACTACTGGTAGAACAGCTTCTTGCCCATATACTAACTCATATGGATTAACTTTGGTAGCACCATGCTTTGCGACTCTACAAGCCCACAATTGTTCTGAAAGCACTTCATGCCACTTTTTAGGGAACTCTTCATTTTTCTTCTTAATGAGCCTAATTACGGTTTTATTACTAGACTCGGCCTGACCATTGGCCTGAGCATAGTATGGTGAAGAGTTTATCAACTTAATACCATAAATTTGGCAAAGTCTCTCACTTCATGAGAAACCATGTTGAAGAGCATGGGTCTTATGCTCCAAAAGTGATGAGTGATTGTTAACGGAAGTCAAATAAGTGACATGAAGACCTGCCGTGTCTGGGGCGCGTGTGACTCAGGTACACGGGCAGCGAGCTACAGCCGGGCAGAGGAGCCGCCGAGTCGGGCTGGCCTAATCCGAGTACATGGGCTAGGAGCGGTAGAGGATCCACTGGTCTGTTGAATGGGTTTGACTCAGGTACACGGGCGGCGAGTGATTGCCGGGCCGAGGAAGCTGCGGGACCGGGTCGGTCCAATCCGGGTACCCGGTGCGAAGACGGTGGACGCTTTGTCAGTTTCGGTGAAAAACTGACAACAAATGATTATTTTGATTTAGGATATTAATATTTAGTATTTAAGTCCAAATATTTCTTATCGAGTCAGTTGATTTTTCTAAGGGTATTTTAGTAATTTCGAATTTTATTTTAGAGTCAGTGTAATTTACCTTAGGGGTAAATTAGTCTTTTCCATGTATTATTAGGTCACCTATAAATAGCCCCTACCCCCTAGGGTTAGGGTGAGTGTTTTTTTTAGAATTAATCTACAGTCCACGAATCCAGTTTGAGCTGCAAATTTTTCGGATCTCAATATTTCTTCCACCGCCGTCGTCGTCGTCGAAATTCCTTTCTCTGGGTGTTCCTTGTCTCTGGCGTGGCCGAAGCAGAGCAAATGGAGCGGGCAGCCAAGGCACCGCTGCAACCTACGTAGTGCGGTGTTGGAACAATTGCATTAGTTCCAGCAGGTTTTTTCTGTGGTGGAGTATGATATGGAGAATGAACCTTGATGGGTTCCCACAGGGAGAGATAGGGTTTATACTGGTTCGGGCCTCCTCTAGGGATAATAACCCTACGTCCAGTTTGTAGTGGATTTGGCATGGTGTGCCTTGATGTGGAGAGGATAACTCCAGGGTCTCATGGCCCCCTGGAGCATGTGTCCCGTTGCAAGGGCTTGGCCCTGCTTTTATAGGCACGCAGGCCAGAGGAAAAGACTGGAATGCCCCCCTATGAACCCTTGGCCCATAGGGGCAGAGAGGGGAAAAGGAGCTTAACTACGGTACAAAAGGTGCCAGACAACTTTACAGCTTTACTGGCGTGTCAGGCTGCGCCAGGCTTTGACCAGCTAAACGACACCCAGGGGCGGGGGGCCCCCGGTATGGACTTGGCTCCGGAGGGCGGCCTCCGGACCTGGCTCCGGAGGGCGGCCTCCGGACTTGGCTCTCGGAGGATGACCTCCGAACAGGATTCCGGAGGGTGGCCTCCGGGCTTGGCTCCTGGAGGATGGCCTCCGCACTGGACTCCGGAGGGTGGCCTCCGGACTGGACTCCGGAGGGTGGCCTCCGGACTGGACTCCGGAGGGTGGCCTCCGGACTTGGCTTCCGGAGGGTGGCCTCCGGACTTGGCTTCCGGAGGGTGGCCTCCGGACTTGGCTCCCGGAGGGCGGCCTCCGGTCTTGGCTCCCGGAGGGTGGCCTCCGGACTTGGCTTCCGGAAGGTGGCCTCCGGACTTGGCTCCCGGAGGGTGGCCTCCGGACTTGGCTCCCGGAGGGCGGCCTCCGGTCTTGGCTCCCGGAGGGTGGCCTCCGGACTTGGCTTCCGGAAGGTGGCCTCCGGACTTGGCTCCCGGAGGGTGGCCTCCGGACTTGGCTCCCGGAGGGCGGCCTCCGGTCTTGGCTCCCGGAGGGTGGCCTCCGGACTTGGCTTCCGGAAGGTGGCCTCCGGACTTGGCTCCCGGAGGGTGGCCTCCGGACTTGGCTCCCGGAGGGTGGCCTTCGGACTTGGCTCCCGGAGGGTGGCCTCCGGACTTGGCTCCCGGAGGGTACACTGGGACCTGTAAACAATACTTAGGGAGAAAGCAGGCTCCGACAGTACCTGACTCTGGGCCGGAGGCTGTCGGAGGCTGACGTCATTTGGCCTCTGTTTAAGGGAAGCATATTTCCCCAACAGTAGCCCCTCGCGGGTAGGCCTTCGGAACGAAGGGGTGCACGCGCCCTTAGGGCAAATGACCTGAAAACACTTCGGAGGAAACATACCTCCGGAGCCAGGACCGAAGGAAACCTCGATTCCTGGGGGTAATAAATGCTCGTGCCAGAGCGGCCTCGGGGAGCCCGAACGACTCCGCAACGGTCAGAAAAGTTACCGTTACCCTACTTGGGCTTGATTTACTTTCGCCGGAGGCCCATCTGGCGGTGAGCCCGGCCCATGACGGTTGGAATTCTTACCGCGCCTATAAATAGGGACTTACCGCGTGCAGCCCCGGCACACTTTCATTCACTTCTTCTCCCCGCTTTACCACCTTCGCTCTCCTCTTCCTCCTAGCCTCGCAGAGCGACCTTCGCGAGCTTCTAGGCCTTCGCCATCCTTTAGTCCTTCGAGCCGAAGTCCACTCAGGATGCCGAAGAAGGGAGTGGCGAAGCCCCTGGTTTTGGGTTCGAGCTCGGGCTCCGCCCAAGTGCAGGCGGCGGCGGCAGCGGCCGCGGCAGCGAAGCCTGCAGCTAGGCAACTGGGGCCGAGGGACCTTCGGACGCCCTCCGACAGGTTCGAGCAGACCCTGGAGATGAGGGCTTCGATTTCTACGGAGGAGTCGGTCCGGAGAGCCTGCGAGGGGAAGATTGCGGCGAAGATCCAATTAAGGGTTCCGGAGAAATCAGAGGCCATACCGAAGCCTCGTGCTGACGAAGTGGTGGTGTTTGAAGCCTTCTTCAAGGCCGGCCTCGGACTGCCTGCGGTAGGGATGCTGAGCGAGGTCCTCAAGGCCTACAACCTTGAGCTCCCTCAGCTTTCGCCCAACGCCGTGGCGAGGCTAGCTGTCTTTGAGTGGGCCATGAAGGCCGAAGGCTGCGAGGGCCGCGCGGACGTCTTCGTCGCTCTTCACGACGCCAACTGCCAGCCGAAGCCCAGGGAGGGGACGGACCGCGTCAAGAGGGCGTTGGCCTTTGGCAGTGCCAACTTCCAGCTCCGGAAGGAGTTCCAGGACGCCTTCCCTACGAGGGCTGTAAACAACAAGTGGTATTCGAGGTGGGACCAAGAATGGTTCTATGCCTCCGTCGGTGCGAACTCACCCCTTCGGAGTACCAACGCTCACATACTGTACCGGCGCGAAGGGGTGGTGAAGACCAGCGAAGGCCTTCTTCAATCGAGGATCTCGCTGCTCCGAAGGGTGGCAGCGAAGATGAGCATGAGGGACCTCGCCGAGGAATTCATTACCCTTCGGCTTAGCCCCCTCGCGCGCTCCTGGCCGGAGGGTCTCTTCCAGGCTTCGGGTCAAGGAGAACTCAGCGAGCTGGCCTTCGACCGCTTCTGTAAGTCTTCGCGCTCTTCTTGCTCTTAATACTTGAACACTTTGGCCCTGACTCGACCTTTTCGTGCAGCCGACCTCGACATGAGGACTCCGGAGGAGGCCATCGCGGCGGCGGACCGAGTCGTCGGGACTCCGACCCCCGAGGAGCAGAATCAGCGCCTTGCCTTGGTGGGGTCCTGGGAGCGCTGGAACAGAGTGTGGACCGCGCTCGGCCTCGGAGGGCTCCCCGCTTTGCCAGACTTCGCCCACCTGGCTACCTCATCGGCCGGAGCCAAGAGGAAGAGGGGGGACGAGGACGAAGCGGATGCCTCGGGGGAGGCTGCGGCGAAGCCCGCAGCTACTCCGACTCCCAAGAAGGCCGCGAAGCCCCTGGCGGTGAGGGCTTCGGAGGCGGAGGCCGACGCGCGCACTCCTGCTGCCAAGGAGGCCACGGATGCCCCGGTGGAACCAGCTTCGGGCGCGGAGGTGGATGCGCCGGCTTCGCAGCGAGGGGGCTGGAGGACGCACTTAGCCCCTGGCTCTTTCCAAGAGATCTCTGATGATGGTAAAACCCCTTTTTCTTTTTGCATGCTTCTCTTCAATATGCAGGTTTTGACTTGGCTTTTCGCAGAGGACGAAGATGATGCGAGGCCCACTGTGGTGAAGCTGGCAGGCGAAGGTGGGTCGAAGTCCGCCGAAGCGAAGCCCTCGGAGGCTTCGAGTAGCAGCAGCAGCAGCGGCAGCGGCAGCGGCAGTGGGTCAGAGTTCGAGAGCACTTCGTCTGACGGCGAGGGCGACGGAGACCGCGCGGACCCTCGAGGCGAAGAAGATGTCGACGTGGTGGGCCTGAGCCCCGCCTTGCCGGAGTCCGCGGAGACCACCGTGGCGGTGATTCACCCCTTCAAGCCGAGGGGGGGGGGGTGACGGCGGCGGCGATCCTCGGCTTCCGCGAGGCTTGTGCTTCTGCGGAGGAGGGGGACTTGGTGGCCCAACTTAGCCACCGAGATCCCACGGATCTCTTCGTTAGCTCAAACGAAGTCCTTATGCGGGTGAGCGGAGCCCCTTGCAGCTTCGAGCTGTACTCTGTCCCTTGGTTCATACTTACGGTTTCTTGAATTCCTGCAGGCCCTCGCACTGAACGCGGCAGCTTCGACCGCTGCCGACCGGCGGATGGAGCGCCTTGCAGAAGAGAAGGAGGCCCTTCGCCGCGAGGTCTTGGAGGAAGCCGAGAAACGGAGGCGGGCCGAGGCTTCGGCTGCTGAGGCGAAAGAAGCGAAGGAAGCCTTGGCCTCGAGACGGCTCGGCTCCGCGCGGAACTCCAAGCTTCGAAGGATGCCGAGGCCCGTCAGGCGAAGGAGAACGAGGAGCTCCGCCAGCGGGCTCAGGATCTCGAGAGCTTCGTCGTGGCTAATCTTGGCGAGGCCACCCAGAGCCTGACTGAGATCCTTGAAAGATAGGGACCGAGTGCCGGACTCCGGAATTTGGCGATCAGGACCCGATTGGGGACCGCGCCGATTTCTTGAAGACTGCGGCTTCGGTAGCGGACGAAGCGCTGACGGGCTTCGCTCTTATGGCCGGTCGCGGGTTTCTGAAAAATAGCATCTCGCGGGCCGAGGTTCAATTACATGACCTCGACCTTGTCTTGTGGCAGAGCGAATTCGTCGGGCAGCATGATGACGTTAATGTCCATTGCCTAAGGTGCGGCCCCTCGGAGATGGGCATGTAGTCATCGTCGAGCATGTCGTCGTCGTCACTCGGAATGGGAGTCGGGTTCTTTGCCTCCAACAGTTTATTCTTCCATACCTATTTCACCATTGGCCGAGGGCGGATTTATTCAAAGATGGTGTCTCACTCATCCTCGGCCTTCTTTTCGCGCATCTCCTGTGATCGCAAACGTTGCAGGTGCCTTTTTGTGATTTGGACATACCAAGAGGTGCCCAAGATGGTTGTGGCTTGGTACAAAGTGCCACCACCTTGCTTGTGTGATTTTTCGTCGAAGGGGTGTTACCCGGGTCGGCCATGTATATTTCATCTTCAACATGTGCCTCTATGCGAACCCTGTAGGTCAGACCAGCCTCGTTTGGCTAATCGGACCGGGCTTTGGCACTGGCCTCAGCCAGACTAGGGGGCTTACCTCCGACGGGCTTCAATGAGGGGGCCTTTAGGATTGGGACTTCCTGAGACCCTAACTTGATTGTGATGGCTTCATACTCCCTCTCCTGCGCTCCTTCGCACCAATATCCCCTGGCTTCGTCCTGTGCAAGTCGATTTAGAGGTACTACGGACAGCCTGTGGAAGACATCTCCCTTCGCCACATCTATTTGTCCTTGCCAATTATAATACTCCGAAGAAAAATAGGGGCAATGTTATACTGTAAAGGGTACTCCGGGGGCAAGGTGTGGTTTGGAAGCCACGGAGTTCCCGCCTAATTGTATGGCGGAGGAATTGGTGGCTCCAGCGGCTTCGCCCACTACGAGCCGAACCCATTGCTCAGAGAAGGGTTCGACCATGTTGAAGGCATTTCAGACCATATTAGCGAAGGGTACTGCCAGGCCGAAGGTATGTTTGGCCATTATGGGCCGAAGCCTCCCACCGAGGGGTTTGCCCAGAGCGGAGCTGAGTTCGGCCACTGGGGTCCGAAGCCACTGTGCGGAGGGTTCGACCACTTTGTTCCGAAGCCATCCCCCGACTGCTTTGGCCCCTTCGCGTATCTCAGCTTTTTTGGATGGGGGCCTGTTTCCTTTGCTTTTCGCTAGTGTTTGTTCAACAACATTTGGTATGTAACCTTTGGTTTTTGTCAGCCCTAGCCAAAGGAGACATGTTGACATTCCATTTCCACACTCCTACTTCAGGATTCTTTGGTACAAGTGTGTGTGCGCGATTCACAAATAATGACCGCTTTCCCCTTAGCCGACTCGGTCTGCTTTGGCCAAATCAGTACTTTCTTCTCGTCGAGGTCGACAATGTTCACGGGAAAGGGGTCATTGTCCAGCTTCATCTCTGGACTGCGGTCTATTTTCGATTGTCCTTCTTCTTTGGCCTATTGAAACTGCCGATGAAAAACATTGCAATCATTAGTATAATGAGAATGTGTGTCATGCCACTTACATTAGGGGCGCTTCTTTAGCTCATCGGTGATTGGAATGACCTAGCCCTTAGGCAACCTGAGAAGTTGGTTCTTCAAGAGGAAATAAATATTTTATCGCACTTAGTTATATCAAACAAGTTTTTGACTTCGCTAGGCCGACTCTTAGTGGGAGATGGTCGTAACTCAGAACAAGTGATGGGTTTTCTCTTAGCATTCCAAACCCATTCGGCCGCATACATGTCAGCCGAATCTTCCTCTTTCTTCGACTCTTCCTCGTTAGAGTGTTCCATGATGTGGACTTTAGCTTTAGGCTTGTTGAATGTTTTAATAAACTTTTTATCTTTGGCTCGACTTTCTTGGACCAGAGCCTGCTGTAAAACTTGGTTGACTTCTAAAAAGTTTTGGATGTCTAGCCTCTCTTTAATTTCAGAACGCAACCCGTTGAAAGCTAGATCAGCCAAATCTCTCTCTGAAATATTGTCACTAAAACATTGGTTCCTCGTATCTCTAAAGCGCTTGATGTACTCGGAGACACTCTCGCTAGATTTTTGTTTGACCGATGTCAAGTGTGAAAACCTGAGTTCTATTTCACCCGTATAAAAATAGTCATGGAACTTTTGTTCCAATTCGGCCCATGTTTGGACAGAGTTCGGCGGGAGCGCCGAAAACCAAGTGAAAGCGGTGCCGGATGGTGAGAGAGAAAATAGTCTAAGTTTTAAAGCATCCGACCCGCTAGCTTCTCCACACTATGCTATGAACTGACTGACATTCTCTAGTGTGGTTTTGTTACCCTCACCATCGAACTTGGTGAATTCAGGGACTCTATAGCCGCGAGGGTATGGTATATTGTCGAAATGGTTGTGGTATGGCTTCCCGTAAACCCTAGCCCGACCCCTAGGCACGAACCCGGTGCATTCCCTAAACAGCACGTGGATCAGCTCCTCAATGTCGTCTTGGCCTCCTGCCTACGCATGTCTCTCATGCGGGGGCGTGACACGCGGCGGTATGTCGATGTGTCGGCCTTGGGGGTCTTCCTCGTTCGCTAGCTCGAGATGTATGGCGTGTTCAGTCCTATGTTTTTGTGTGGGAGCATGTGGCGCGAGCAACGTGGGAAACAATGGCGCGGGTGTAGGTTGCACACGATAAGCAGGGTTAGCTTGGACATTTGCGTAGTGGCTTATCTCAGTCGTATATATTGAGGCCAGAGATGTGATGGTCTTGCGAGTACTACCATCGGTTCTGCTATAGATATGATTTACCATAGGTACACTAGCGATTGGAGTTGGAGGAACTGCCTGGGTAAAGCCGAACCTTCTAAGTGTCGCCTCTACTTGAGAGCTAACTACCGAATCTAAATGGTTGGCTAGCGAAGCCCTAACAGCTTGATCTACTGATGCGGCTATTTTTTTCTCGATCTCTAAAGAAGATAAAGGAGGTGATATTGGTGTTACATGGGTCCGAGCAAGGTCAGGGGATGTTGACGTCACGCTTGATGAAGCCCGCGCATGTCTTGACATAGCTCCTAAGCATGAGGTCTTGTAGCGCTTTCATCCTTGCCTCGATCTCTGCCCAATCTTCTTCGGGGATATCTTCAAGGGTATGCATCATGATGTTGCAATCGTCGATATCTGCACCCCCCATGGGATCCATCGGGGAGGTAGACATAGTAGTCATCGTAGACATACCCGTGGACGATGTACATGTAATCATCATGTTGGCGTAGCCTTCCCCAGCGGAGTCGCCAAAAAGTGTGTTGACACGGAAACGTGCCCCCGCACTTGGGTCAATTCGACGATCCAAAAGTGTGCAGATACATAGGAAAAGGCCTAAGTGTAACACAACACCGACGTCGCGTTCCGACTACCCTTAACAGTGGCAAGGGGGCGGAGTCACCAGGTAATAAGAACACAAGCAAATAATCCAATTAGATGAAAAGAAATATATAAATAAAATAGACCAGTCAGCTGAACGGATCCTGACTAGTTAAAAGTGTCACCGTGCGAAGGGGTCAACGAAGGGTTCACCGAAGGGGGCCTTCGGCGTCTAGTGCGAAGGGTTCATGTTGGGGGAAAATACTTCATCTTCAGGGTCACTACAGTAACAAGACGAAGGCAATCTATTAAACCGAAGTTCTAGTATCTAACTCCAGTTTGGTACTGGGTAAAGTTCGAAGAATCAAAGCGGACTCTTGTTTGGAGTATAGCTTCGAACATCGATTCTTCAAAGAATCTCCCTGCCAGCTAGGATGGAAGACTTATCTTCTTTCTCATTAGATTAGTATTTTGCCATTTTAGCCCTATTAAGGGTACCGAATAGTTTCCACTATGTCGGTTGTAATAGAGGGGTAAAAGGTCTTTTCCTTAAGATTTTCGCCTATAAATACCCCCGTTTACCCTGTAATGATGATAAAATACTCAGCTATTCAATACACTACTTCGAATTACTTCAAGTTATTATCCAACTCGGAGGCTTGGAATAGTTCGATTCGCAAACACTTCATTTGTTAGTCTCCAATCTCTGAAAACCTGTTAGCGTAATCTTTTACGCCAACAGTTCACCGAAGATAGTCTTCGACATTCGAATCGATCTAGCCGAAGGCAGGCTCTGAACAGATCTCTAACACGAAATCACCTCCGAACGACAGAGTTCGGTGTGAAGTCTCTGACATGAAAAAAACACTCCAACGCGATGCGCTGGCATGACTTTGTCTGGTGCGAAGTGCTGGCGTGACGAAGCTTGGTGCGAAGAAGCTTCGGTACGCGGGACTTGACCAGACCGACAATAACGTGATGGATCTTGGCTATAGACACCTTCAGCAAAGGGGCTCCGAGCGTGAAAACCTGCAACAGAATGGAGATCAAGTGCCAATTCGGCCTAGAGACCGAATTTGCTAAGTGTTGCAGCAGAGAAATGAAGGTAGCAATCTATTACACAAATTAACGGATACTTCACAGGTGAAGTAACAAGGCGATAGCAATCTATTACGTAGATTAACAAGTACTTCACGAGCAAAGTAACAAGTCTTACCACCATTTCTAAGTGGCCGGCGGAGGGCCTCCAGGCAAACCCAAGGAATGTTGTGCACAAAAGTAAATAAAAGTAAAGTACGGGGGCTTTGTGGTTGAATTGTGTTGGGGGGCTTAATGAATCGGCCTCATCCCTATATTTATAGGAGCTAGTCTTCTTATCATTAAAGCTAATATGGTAGGATTCGTCCTAATGAAGTTTAGAGATAAAAACAGCTAGAATCAGACTCAAACTCTATCTCTGAAGCCAATCCGAAGTGGGCCTTCGGTAGGCCTGTTGAAGCTTCGGCGAGTCAGGCCTCCGAAGGGCCTTCGGGCCAAAGCTAGCAGGCTGCTAAAAGGCCTCCAAAGCCCCATGTTCGATGGGACTTGACCCTATAAGGCTTCAGCCTGAACCAGGACTTGTGTATTTTTGGCCCAAATTACCAAAATTGATATTTTGACAATCTTGATCATTAATGCCATTTTTTGCTACCAACAGAGTTAGTCATGATTTGTAACTAATGCTTGATTGAGTAAAATGTCGATCTAACCAACAAGGGTGGCACATATCTCGCATTGAGCTTGACTGACGACATGTTGTAAAGGGATGGGGGCTTGTGTATATCAAGGTTCATTGAAAATTTGATTTTGTACGCTTTCGGGTGTCAATATGTGCTCCTAGGTACCGCTATTGATTAGTGAGTCAAAACTGGTTTCCGGTGAATAGCCGTTAGTGTCTGATCCTATCGGATCACACACTTAAGGGGATGAATTGTGAAACATGCAAATAATTGGTTCTTGTGCAAGTGGGAGATTGATGGATATGGCCAAGCAAATTCCATGTATCGGAAGATCTGATTATTATCCGGTCTCGAGTCAGAGAGCAAATGTTGCGTCGGAAGTTCCTGTTGGACCTGAAAACGGTGACCAGAGGTGGGTGAATGGGAGCTTTTAAAATTTCAGACTAAAAATAACCTTATGTTTTAATTCTATCTTCTGCGGAACAAGCTTCGAACACACCCTTCGAAGTTCTAGTTCGGAGGTATTTCACAGCTCCGAAATCAGGCTTCGCAAGGAGCAAAAGTTTGAAGCCAAGAAGACTTCGCTCCACCCACAACACCCAAAAACTGAACTCTGCTAAGTTAGTGTAGGCTTCGCACACTGGGTGCCTTCGAGCAGGCTTCGCACATCACCCTTCGCAAGAGCAGACTTCCCTCTAAGGACTTCGTCCAAATACTCAGCGATAGGAACTAGTGCTAGGCTTTGTACTTCGAAGGTCTAAACGAACACTAAACACACTTCGCCGCGGACTTCGACAAGGGAAGAAAACGGGCTTCGAATAGTGCTTTGCTAGTAATCAGAGAGGTCTTGCCTCCAGTTTACACAGAGCGAACAGATACTGAAAAACACACACTTCGCATGAACAGACTTCTCACACACTTCTCCAGAAGAGATCCAGTGCACAAACTCAACCTAGAAGAAGATGGTGCACAGAGAAATCAAAGCATGCAGAGCAAAGTAGGCATACAAATTCAAACAATAAATGAAAATAGAATCAAAGTTTCATTGCTTGAACAGGGAACACAAAATGAACTCACAGACTGAATACAAAGAATGTGGCGGCTAGCACATGAGCTCAAAAATGGCTGCTCAAAAGTGTTACTGTGGCCTAGGATAGCCTCCACTATTTATAGGCACTATTCAGCCCTATGAATAAACTACTTTACCCCTAGGGTTTACACTAGTTTTGTCTCATTAGAACAGGGAAGTACAGCTGGTAGTCTACTTTATTTGGAGGCTTCTTTTGTCAGCTTCGCAGAGGAGACATCGTCAGCTTTTGCAGAGCAGACACGGTCAGCCTTTGTAGTCTTGGATTCTTCTGAAGCCCCCTTTGCACGCGAGGGGTGTGGTAGCTTCGGTGAGAAGCCTTCAGCCAGACGGTCTTCGCTTCACCGAAGTCAGCCTTCGATACAGTGACGGTTTTGAGCCGAAGCCGTCAAAGCCCTTGAGCCTTCGCGCCATCACCTCTGGAGTGGACCGCCATGGCTTCGCAGCTTCTCCCAGCTCGAACTCCGTCAGCCCGTGTACTGAATCCATGCCTGGCCGAAGTACCTCAAGTCAGCCACACTCCGAAGCCCCACCTTCGGAGTACCACCCTTCGAAGTCCCTCCTTCATCAAAGGCCTCCGCACGAAGCATTCCGGATCCATGAGCACTTCGTCGTAGTCTCTCCCCCCGAGCACACTCCTCGACAAGCCTCACCCGGACCATGCCTTCGATGCACCTTGACTTATGAGACCTTCGTCGGGTAAACCTTCGAGTGACTCCCTCCGGAGCACACTTCGAAAGCAATCTCGATGATCAATGAATTTGTTCTTCTTTTCATAATGCCATGGGTTATTTGTTTGTCTACCTTATACTTTCAATCAATCCAAGCCTAGGCACGAAAGCCATCCAAAGCTTAAGGCGGTGATTTGGCATACACTACACTATCCCTGTTCAGACCAATGTGCAATGATAAGCAATCTAGAATAGAGTAGTGCGACAAACAAACCCACCTAGATCTTTTCACTTGTAGCATGCAAATCATGGAGTTTTGGATTTTAATTAAGTGAACAATTTGTTTAGCACTTGATGAATATCCATGAGTAAGTAATACAATTTTTCAAGTTGCAGTGTTTATCATCCAGAGAAAAGGATTCTTGCAATCAAGCAGATAAGAGATAGCTAAAGCAGTCCTGCCTAAACATGCTAGATCCAAGACTAAGTAGTGAGCATGATTTGTTTTTGGAAAGAAAAATCATGCACATAATGTTTTAGACATATTAAAGAGAGCTGAGCTGACATGATTTCATGAATTAAAATTAGGCATATAAGTGCAAAAGATGTAAATGCAATTTCACACACAATGAGCATATGCAAGACAATCAAAATCTGCTCCCCCTCACAAAATGCCGTAAGGGTGACAAACACCAAATTCCCCACGCAAGTAGGCAAAACGAGAAGCATCTAGGGGTTTTGTGAAAATATCGGCTAGCTAGTGTTGGGTATCAACATATTGAAGCTCAATATCACCCTTCTCATTATGATCTCTGAGAAAATGATATCGCACATCCATGTGTTTGGTTCTGGAATGCTGAACCGGGTTGTTTGCAATACAAATAGCACTAGTGTTATCACAAAAAAGTAGAACACTCTTATAATCTAACCCAAAATCCCGCAAAATGGAAACCATCCAAAAAATCTGAGAGCAACAGCTAGCTGCATCAACATATTCGGCCTCAACCATAGATTGTGCAACACTAGACTATTTGCGGGAAGACCAGCAAACTAGTGAAGTACCCAAAAAATGACAAGTACCAGAGGTACTTTTCCTATAAATCCTACACCCAGCAAAGTCCGCATCGGAATAACCTCGAAGACATAAAGAGGAAGACGCAGAATACCAAATGCCAAATTCAAGGGTATGTTTGAGATACCTGAGAATGCGCTTTACCGCTTGGCGGTGCGAAGCTCGTGGTGAAGCCTGAAAATGAGCGCATAGACACATTGCGAAGTGTATGTCTGGCATCGTAGAAGTCAAGTAGAGGAGGGAGACGATCATGCTTCAGAACTCCTTCTGATCTACGGCTTCTCCATCCTCATCAGGATCCAATGCTACATATGTAGCCATTGGAGTGGCGAGGTGCTTCGCATCAGCCATGTCGAATTTCTTGAGCAAGTCCTTGGTGTACTTCATTTGGTGGACCAATGTACCTTGTTTGCTTTACTTGATTTGCAAACCAAGGAAAAATGTGAGTTCGCCCATCATGGACATCTCGAACTCCCTACTCATGGTATATGCAAACTCGGAAACCAAGGCATGAGAAGATCCACCAAAGATGATATCATCCACATAAATCTAGACTAGGAGGAAATCTCTGCCATGCTTGAGAGTGAACGAGGTTTTATCAATAGATTCCATCAAATACCCCCGCTCAAGAAGAAATACTTAAGTCTATCATACCAAGCCCGAGTGGCCTTCTTGAGTCGATAAAGAGCCTTATGAAGTTTAAGGACTTTATGTGGGTATTTGGGGTTTTCAAAGCCAGGGGGTTGTTTTACATAAACATCTTCGCCTATGAAGCCATTAAGAAATGCACTTTTGACATCCATTTGATAGAGTTTGAATCCTCGGGATGTCGCTGTTCGTGTAAAAGATTATGCTAACAGGTTTCTAAAGACTAGAAACTAACAAACGAAGTGTTTGCGAAATGAACTATTCTAAGCGTCCGAAAGGATAATAACTTAGAATAGTTCGAAAGTGTGTATTGAATAACTTGTATTCGGTCTCTATTACAGGGTAAAACGGGGGGTATTTATAGGCTCAAACATTAAGGAAAAGACCTATTTACCCCTCTATTACAACCGACATAGTGGAAACTATTCGGTACCCTTAATAGGGCTAAAATGGTAAAAGACTAATCTAATGATAAAGAAGATAAGTCTTCCATCTTAGCTGGCAGAAAAGATCTCAAAAGAGTCCATGTTCGAGGATATACTCCGAACTAAGGTTCATCTTCATACTTCGAGCTTGACTCAAGGCATCTCCGAAGATGCATGTTGGAAACCTTTGAATCCATTATCTGTTTGTGTTGTTACTGCAATAACCATGAGGATGGAATATTTTCCCCCAACAGTAGCCCCTCGAATATGCTTCTCTGTTAAACCTGTAATGTTAGGAGAGCAGTATACGGAAGAAAAATAACCATGCGTAGGGGTTATTAGATTTTAATATATCTCCGAAATGTATGGAGATATAAAACTTCGAATCAGTTTTAGGACAATTACTTTCGAACCATCTTAGAACTAACTCAGGAAGCTCGAAAGCCTTTTTAGACTTAGGAGAAATAGTCGTTGGCTTCTTTCTTCTAACAGAAGTTACGCAATGCGTTAGTTTCGGAAAAAAGTAACGGGCAAGAATGCGAAACGGCATGGACAAACGGTAAAAAATGTTAAGTCTGGGCTATAAATAGAGGGCCTAGACCTTTCCTGAATACCTTTCCACCGCTTTCTTGCAAACAAGCCATTCTTTGAGCCCTAGCCTCCATTCTTCTTCCAAAGCAACTCATTAGTTTCAATGGTGAAAACCAAAGGTTCTGGAGCACCTTCAGTCTTGGCTCATCAGCAGGCTGCTGCTGCAGCAGCGGCTGCGTCATTGGCAGACGGCAGCTCCAACATCCGCAGCGACAACCATGGCGGCGGGAGGAGGAAATCCCCAAAATGTTAGCGATCAAGGCCTCTTCCCGGCATCAACAAAATACATGGATCAATCCTTCCAACTGGGGCCTTCAACCTGCAAAAGAGAATCACTAGCGGTCGCAGCAGAGGGCAAAATTAGTTCGGGAGTTATGATCCGCAAACCTGGAAAGGAAGTTATCCCGTCACCAAGACCCGGAGAAGTGGTCATCTTCGAAGCCTTCTTTGAAGCTGGCTTAGGTCTTCCGGCAGTGGATTTCTTGGCTGAGGTATTGGATTTGTTCTACGTCACTCTCCCCCAACTTTCTCCGAATGCAGTAGCTCGTCTCGCCATCTTCGAATGGGCATTGTGAGCTGAAGGTTGTGAAGGGAGGGCAGAGATCTTCGCAGCACTGCACAGAGCTTCGTGCCAGCCAAAGACCTTCGTAGGCTCCGGAGGTGAAAAGTTGGTGGTGGCCTTCAGAAGCATCAATTTCAGACTTCGGGATGAATACGCCCTTCGGTTTCCTGCTAAGGCCATCAATGCAGGATGGTACACCGATTGGATACTAAAGTGGTTTTACGCCGAAGTTAGGGCGAGCAATTGCCTAGCTGGACCTCTTCAAGATATCAACTTCCGAAAGGAAGCCCTTGTGCACCCAGATCTGGGCCAGCTCAAAGCTCGCCTCAGCTTGCTTCAAAAGATCAGTCGAAGGTTAAGCATGCGAGACTTAGCCGAAGAGTTCCTCGTGCTCCAAATCCCTCCGTTGATGGCCAACTGGCCAATCACTTTCGAAGAGGACTCGAAAGGTGGTCTTCGCAAGATTACTTCGACTTCGAGCCCTGCAGGTAACTTCGAAAACAACATATATTATGCATATTCATTCGAAGGAGCAACTAACTTAACTTGTTTTTCAGCCTCTTCAGCCCCTATAACTTCGGAGCAGATCATATGAGCTTCAGAGAAGATTTTGGGCGTCCCAACTCCGACTGAAAAGGAATGGAGAATCAAGTTGGTTGGTAGATGGGAGAGATCCAACCGAGTATGGGGGCTGCTTGAAGTGGTTCCACCTCCTTTGGTGGATTGGGTAACTTCGGAAAAAGGGCCCAAGAAGAGGAAAGCTGAAGCAAGAACTTCGAGCTCCGCCAAGACTCCGGTCAAAAAGGTGGCTCGAAAGCCAAAAAACCCTGCACCTTCGAGTCCAAGAGCTTCAATCTCTGATTCTCAAGAGGACGAAGGCAGGTTACATGTGAGGTTGATTGATGAAGATGCAGCTCAACCAGATACGCATATTGATGATGCTGCGAGTGTGCCAGAGTCTCAAGTCAACCTTGAGCAAACGAGGACTCCGGCCGCTCAAGAGGATTTACTTCAGGACGAAGGTCCTGTGGATGAAAGTGGAATCGAAGTCCCTGCAGCTTCAATTCCGGATGAAGTAACAACGACTGTTCAGGAGAATGCTCCGGCAGTCGAAGACTTGACGCTTGATTCGGACGAAGATCTCGCCTTCGATCGGCCAAGCAGTCCGACGCTCACCCGCCGTCAAAATGTCGAAGGTAAACTTCGAATAATTCTTTTATATTTATTTTGTGTATTTATACGATGTATAATACTTTTGTTTTTACAGAGTCCACTTCCATAGAAGAGGTCCATCCGGATGATACAATCCCTGGACCTTCGACAACTTCGGAGCCAATCCCAGGAGCCACTCAGATGGGGCCTAGAAAAGGCAAAGGAAAGATGGACTCCCTCCCTGCTGCGAGCTCCGGATCAACTCCGCCTGAGTCAACAGACGAGAGCCAATCTACCGAGGGGGGCCAGTCCCCGGGGGCTCCAAAGACTACAGCTCAACACTCCGGGCCTTCGTCACACGAAGATGACCAACAAGCTTTAAGCATGCTCCCCCTTCTAGCTCCTTTCCTAGAGCGAAGAACTGGTCTTCGGACTTTACTCGAACCTTTGGATCAAGCTAGTCGCGATGTTGGGGAGACGGAGTTGGTGGCCATCCTGAGTGAGGCGGAGAGCTCGGAGCTTAACGCTGCCATGGAACGTGCAGCCTACCAGGTACGAAGCATCTGTGAAATAACATCAAATTTACATACTAATAATTTCTTACCTTGGTTTTTTCTTTTCGCAGCAAACAGTCTTGGCCCGAGCTGCGAATATATCAAATGAACGAGAAATCGCTCGCCTTCGAGAGGAAAACGCAACTCTTCAACGGAATCTCACTATCTCCGAAGGCCGAGTGACTCATATGGACAGCATGGTGTCAACGGAGCGTAGGGCCAGACAAGGCTTGGAGGCTGTGAACAAGGAGCTTGAAGCAGAAAGAATAGTGCTTCGAACAGAAGTTGAAAAGATGCGGGCGGAGCACGCTACTGCGGGGACCGAGCTTGTTAGGCTCCGAGAGGAAGCTAGCCAGCTACTGAATCATAAAAATTCCTTAACTACGGAAGCGGCAAGGCTCTCCGTTGTAGTAGAAGAGCTAACTTCGGCGAAGGAGGCGCTAATCGAAGATAAGCTAAAATCCGAGAAGGTAGCTGCGGAGGTTATGGATCAATTGCTAGGCGTTCAGGAGTACTTCGGTACTACCGGGACGCTTCCTTCTGATGACAACATCACCCTTCTATGCCGGTTGAAAAGGATTCAAGGAGTGGCGAGGCAAATGAAGACAACATGCATTCGTTACGGAGAACTCTCCGGACAAGTGGCTGCTGTTGGCCTACTTCGTTACTACGAGGATCTGGGTCGATCGATAGCTCCGAGCGCAGGAGAGGGCCCCATTACCTTCGACGACGATCAGCTTCTCACTCCTTCCGAAGGTGTGGCCGCTGCCTGGCAAGCCTTCCAAACTTCATGGAGAGCCGAAGGTCGCTCTGCGATCAAGGCCTGGATTGACGAAGGACAGCGCCAGAAGTAGGCTCGGACCCAAGCTTCAAGCAGTCAGCCTCCTCCGAACCCGCAGGTTTAGATATGTCTTAGGATCTTTGACTATGTAAAGCTTTACACTTATGTTCATTTATGAATGAAAATTTGTTTATCATGTTTTTTGGCTTTGCCTCATATGGAAGATGTCGAAGTGTTAGACATTAACGACGAACTTCGCTCATTATGGGCTACCTTTGATCTTTTAAAAGTTTACAAACGCCCTCGATTTTTAGTTCCTCGAGACAGCTCCGGTGCAATTACGCCCGAAGTAAGCAAAGATATACTATCTTATATTAAAAGGAAGAAAAAGAGGTTAACTTGGAAACTTCGTCTTCTGAAGACATTATATGGTCTGAAGACGAAGATGAAGCTCGAAGTAAAAAGTCTGAAGAACTTGGAAGCTGGGAAAGGAGCCCCGAACGGCTTCGAACTTGGGCCGAGCTTCAACAAGAACAAAAAGACTTTAGAGCTTCGAAGGGAGGCAAAAGAGTTAAACATAAAGTTGTTAGAACTCCCGGCACTGGAACTAGTCGTTCCAACCCTAGCTCTAGAGATCGAAGAGGTCTTCGATTCCTTCTTGGTATAGATACCAATTTTTCATGATGTAATCTGTAATCATATTCGTTTGAATAATAAATATCGATTAAAATTGTCTCCCTATTTATTAGCCCCTCTTTGGGCGTAAGCAACTTCGTATTGTATTCAAAGATGGTTAGGCACAAAGAAAAACTTCGGAGTACAATTTTGGGAGTTCGGAGCCCCTCTGTAATTTAAAGATATTTAAAAATCTTATAAAATGTCTTCGACTATTTGTAGTCTGAAGAATGGCAACTTAGTACCCTTTGTTTTTGAAAGAAATCACTTGAGATAACTTTCTGGACACTTTAGTGTCTTAGATAATTTGTCACTTTGGACTATCTTAACAGACATTCGAAGCTCATGGCTCAAACTCTGTTTTGTTTTGGCCACCTTCGGCTCTTTTTTGCGAATTCTGTCAAACCAGTGGTTCGGAGTTCGCAGTGGTCTCTTTGGACTCTTTTTACAGATACCTACAAGCCAATGACTTGGGCTCCGCATATTTTGGTCGCCTTCGACTCTTTTTACGGATACCTACAAGCCAGTGGCTTGGGCTCCGCATATTTTGGTCACCTTCGACTCTTTTTACGGATGTCTACCATCCGATGGCTTGGACTCCGTATGATGTGGTTTTGGGCTCTTTTACGGATGAGTACAAGCCGGTGGCTTGGACTCCGGATTATGCCAGCCCCCACGTCGGAAACTTTGAACCAATGGTTCGAAGTCCAAAAATATGATTCAGCTTTATGACACTTCCCTCTCGGTCAACCCCGCGGTTCCAGTGCGTCCACTCGGAAGCTGGAAGTTTATGAGGGGAAGGCACTATCTGAACCATATGCTTTATTAATTCAGAAGATGATTACAAGTAATTTACAAGGAGCCCTTATGCGAAGTATCGCTTTAGGTGCTCTGCATGCCAAGTATGCGCTAACTCTTCACCTTCTAAATTAGCTAGTTTAAAAGAGCCAGGACGTCCTGAACGAACAATTAGGTACGGACCTTCCCTTTTATTTCCTAATTTTCCTGGCACTATGATGCTTCGCAAAACGAGATGACCCGGTCTAAGCTCATTGATCTTAACCTTCGGGTCAAACCAAGCCTTCGTCTGCTGGTGATATTTTGATAAATTAGCCACAGCTCGAAGTCTTGTCTCCTCCATTAAATCTAGCGAAGCTTGTCTTTCTCCTTCAGTCTCCGATTCGGTGCTGCGAAGTGATCCTCCTTTGAGCTCCGTTTGAGTCATAGCTTCATCTCCGAATAGCAATCTGAATGGAGTAAAACCTGTGGACCTTGTTTGCGTAGTCCGAATGGACCACAAAATCTTCGGAAGTTCCTCAGTCCACAGTCCTTTTGCTAATCCTACTATCCTTCGATTTAGCCCTGACAAAATATTTCCATTGGCTCTTTCTACAGCTCCATTAGACTGAGGATACCTCACTGCAGCAAAACATAACTGAATGCCTAGATCTTCGCAAAACTTTCTGAAAGGTTCTGCATCGAACTGTGTTCCATTATCAACTTTGAGTTGTCTAGGCACTCCGAACCGGCAAATGATATTTTTCCAAAAGAATTTTTGTACATTGTTCGGAGTGATAGCTGTTAAGGGCTCTGCTTCTACCCACTTAGAAAAATATTCAATAGCTACCACTGCGAAGTTTAAATTTCCCTTAGCTGCTAGAAAGGGACCAATTAAATCCATACCCCATCTGGCCATAGGCCATACCGGAGCAATAACTTGAAGAGCTGTTGGTGGGCGATGACTCCGTCGACCCATCCACTGACATCCTTGACAAGTGTGGACCAAGCTCTCCGCATCAGCTGTTATTGTAGGCCAATAAAGCCCCTGGCGAAGTGTTTTTCCTACCAAAGCTCGAGGGCCAAATGGCTACCGCAAAGTCCTTCATGGATTTCCCGAAGAATTTCTTGACCTTCGGCTTGAGATATACATCGGAGTAGAGGGGAACATACTCCGGCCTTTTATAAAATACCGTTGATTATTTGATAATTTCTGGCTCTGATTTTCAATCTTGAAAGCTGTGGCTCTTCAGGCAAATTTGTCCCTCCTTGTAAAAGTTCCATGATTGAATTTTTCCAATCTGCACTTGGAATGCAAAGAATCTCTACAGAGGGAATTTGTAGTACCGAAGGTGTACTGAGCTCCTCATAGAAAGCTTCTTCTGGAATAACCATAGCTTCGGCTACAGCTTTTGCTATGATGTCCGCTTGCACATTTTCTGCTCTTGGTATACTCTCAATGGAAATACTCTTGAAATGTGCTTCGATCTTACGGATTTCTTCTAAGTACTTTGCAAGCTGTGGATGTCGAACTTGAAAACTTTTATCTACGTGCCCTGCTACTATTTGAGAATCTGTCTTTATAACAACTCTTGTAGCCCCTAGAGCACGTGCTTTTCGGAGTCCCAATAAAATCCCTTCATACTCCGCTATATTATTGGTAGACTTAAAGTTGAGTCTTGCGGAGTACATTGCTCTTTGTCCTGAAGGCGAAATCAACACTGCTCCAACTCCTGCTCCGGATGCTTGGAAAGCCCCATCGGAAAAAATAGTCCAAACTCTGTCACTTGACTTCTTTGGAACCAAAGTTGCATGTGGAGTCCATTCTGCTACAAAATCTGCTAAGACTTGCGATTTGATTGCTGTCCTTGCAAGAAAGGATATGCCGAAAGGTGCTAGCTCAACTGCCCACTTTCCAATCCTTCCAATGGAATCCTTACTTCGGAGCATATCTCCCAAAGGATACGAAGTCGGTACAATTACATCATGAGCTAAAAAATAATGCCTTAGCTTCCTCGAAGCCATTATTAGAGCATAAATGAACTTTTCGAGTTCAGAATACCTTGTCTTCGCTCCTGATAATGCTTCGGACACAAAATAAACAGGATTTTGCACCAACTTCCCATTGAAATCCATTTCTCTGACAAGGACTGCACTGACAGCAGAGACTGTAGCTGCAAGGTAAAGGAGTAGGGTTTCGTCCGCAGTAGGCACCGTGAGTGTAGCAAGATTACTGAGATACTCTTTAATATCTTCAAAGCTTTTCTGACACTCTGGTGTCCATGCAAAATCTTCGGACCCTTTCAATGTTTTAAATATAGGCAAGCTTCTCTCCGCAGACCTTGCCAAAAACCTGCTAAGTGCTGCCAGACGACCAGTCAGCTTTTGCACTTGCTTTAAATATTCCGGAGGAGCCATCTTTTGTAGCGCAGTTATTTGAGTAGGGCTAGCTTCAATCCCTCTGCTTGAAACTAAATACCCTAACAACTTCCCAGCCTTAGCTCCGAAGATACATTTCTCGGGGTTAAGAAGGATCCCACATGCCCGAAGGCTATTAAATGTCTCTGCTAAGTCTAGGCTATGTTGGTGCTTTAAAGCACTCTTTATTACAATATCATCCATATAGGCCTCCACATTGCGACCTAATTGATGACCTAGAGCTTTAGCAAATAACCTCGAAAAAGTAGCCCCGGCATTTCTTAAGCCAAAAGGCATTCTTACATAACAAAAGACTCCTGAGGGAGTTACGAAGCTTGTCTTGATCTTATCTTCGCGTTTCAACCATATTTGATGATCACCGGAATACGCGTCAAGGAAGATTAATAACTCTGAACCTGTGGTTGAGTCGACCAATTGATCAATTCTGGGCATGGGGTAGGGGTCACGAGGGCGTGCTTTATTCAAAGATGTGAAATCAATGCACATGCGCCACTTCTCGGAGGATTTCTTCTTGACGAAGACTGGGTTAGCTAACCATTCTGTGTGAGCCACTTCTCTGATAATCCCAACCTTCAACAATTTTTCAACTTCGTCTTTTGCAAGAACAGCTCTATCTACAGACATTTTTCGGAGTCCTTGCCGAAAAGGCCGGGCCTTCGGGTTTACAAGTAAACTATGTTCAATGATATCCCGATCGACTCCGATGATGTCTTCGTCAGACCAAGCAAAGACATCTAAATTCTCTTTCACCACTTTTTCCAAGGAGGTTGCAACTTCTGGAGGTAAATCTTTACCAAATTGAAATGCATATTCTTTACCATCTTTAACAATAATCTTCGTTGCGATCTCTCCTTCAGGACATGGTCTTGGGAAGGATTTCTTCGAAGATTCAGAAGGAGCTGAAAAATTTTCCTCATTATCTTGCACATTATTCACTTGTCTTGGATCAAGAGGGGGGCCATGACCATATTCCGCTCTTCGGGCGGTAGCTTGATCTCCGAAGACACTAAGAACTCCTGCTTGCGTGGGCATCTTCATACACAAATAATTGTGATGTGCCACAGCTCCGAACTGGTTTAACATGCCTCTTCTGAAGATGACGTTGTAGGCATATGGAGCATCCACAACATCGAAGATTACTTCCTCTGTTCTGGCTAACAATCCTTCTCCGAAGGTAACTTCCAGGCCAATTTGGCCAAGTGCATCGAGCGGAGGTCCTGCGAAGCCTTGCAAAGGACGAGCCGCTGGAAGAAGGTGCTTTCTGGAGATGCACAATTGATCGAAGGCTTGAACAGAAATAATGTCTGCCGAACTGCCTCCGTCAATTAACACTCTTCGAACCTCAGTTCCTACGATGTCAGCAGTAATGACAAGTGGATCTGCATGTGGAAATTTAATGCCATCTGCATCCTCTGCTGAAAAAGATATTGGCACATGGGACCATTCTGGCATAGCAGCTGCAGATGACGAAGTTCCAATGTGGCCCACTTCTCTGACATACTCTCTTCTCTGCCTTTTTGACATGCTTCCAAGAGTACCTCCTCCGGAGATGGGGAGGACTACTCTTTTTCCTCGGTCTTGCCCTTCTTCTTGCTTCGGAGGTGGCATAACATTGACCACCGGAGGGCATCTTGCGGCTTCGAAGTTTTCTATCCGCGCCACAGCCTGAACAGGCTCCGGGCGCACTTCAGCTGGGACTCGGTCAGTAGTACCTCGACCTGAAGTTCTTTCTAGATACTCTCCTCTCAGAGTAAGTATAGCCTTGCAAGTATCAGTTGCGTGGCTTCGGTTTTCACCATGAATACAGCAGAAAAGGGTCTGGCCTTTGCCAGCCGTTTTCCCTGGCGGCCTCCAGCCGCTGACCTTGTTTCCCGAAGGTTATGGAGCTCTCTGGGTGAACTTTTGCGGGGGTGCAATGTTCAGGACTTCAGAATGGGGATGCTTTTGCCCCCTTCTCCTATCATGCTGAACTTCGAAGACTGGTTCCCGCGGCTGTGCTGAAGTTTTTACTTCCACTTTTACTTCCTGCAGTACGGATGGAGTAGCTGCAGTTCTTCGAAGCCAACCTTCTTCCGACCTTGCATATTCTTCAAAGTATGACATCAACTGAGAAACAGAAGATATGCTTTTCCGGTGAAGTTTATCAAGGAGGCCTTGATGAATGACACCTTCCTGAGCTGCGTCAACTACCGAAGATGTAGTCAACCCTCGGATCTGCGACTTCGTATGAGCGAAGCGCTTGAAATATTGCCTCAATGTCTCTCCAGGGAGTTGCTTCACCTGAAAAAGACTTCCCGTTGACATTGGAGGCACGAAGGTGCCTTGAAAATTGCTTACGAACTTCTTCTTCAGCTGCCCCCATGAATTAATTGATCCTGGCTTCAAAGACCAGAACCACCGCAATGCCACTCCTTGAAGAGCTAAAGGAAAGCATTTTGCCATGGTGTCCCGAACTCCTCCATTGGCTTCAATTGCTAGAGCATAAGAACGGACAAATTCTCCAGGATCTTCATCTCCGGCATACTTGCAAAGCTTCGAAGTCTTAAACTTCAGATCGAAGCGAACTTTTTGCAGTTCAGGATGCAACGGAGATTCGGTATCAAAGGAGGCGTTCTCCGGGGCTTCAGGATAGATAGGTTCGTCGTCTTCAGGCACTTCGGGAATAACTGGGATGGCTTGAGAGCGAAGCCTATTTGCAGCTTCTTGTCGCCATCTCGCTACTTCAGCTTGAAGACTGGCCATTTGAGCGGCCATATCACCAAGATTATCTTCATCTCCTCCGGAAGGATCTTCCGGGTCTTGAGAACTATAAGGATCAGTTCGAAGTGGAACTTGAGGTGGAAGGGGAACTCCGGGTGGTCGAAGTATAGAAGGAGTTGGCGGAGGAACTCCGTATGCTCGAGGAATGGGAACTCCTTCCGGAGTTTGAGGTGGAGGAAACGTCGAAGGTCCTCCGGCCTCAACAGTGTCGGGAAGTGTCTCTTCGGAGGTCCGAGGGGACCTCCGAACAGGATTACGAGTTGCGCTCCGCTTAGAAGGCATGGTGTAGGAAATTGGTAGAGAACGAAGTTTCTTGGACTAGGTTCCCCACGGACGGCGCCAACTGTTGGCGTAAAAGATTACGCTAACAGGTTTTTGAAGACTAGAAACTAACAAACGAAGTGTTTGTGAAATGAACTGTTCTAAGCCTCCGAAAGGATAATAACTTAGAATAGTTCGAAAGTGTGTATTGAATAACTTGTATTCGGTCTCTATTACAGGGTAAAACGGGGGGTATTTATAGGCCCAAACATTAAGGAAAAGACCTATTTACCCCTCTATTACAACCGACATAGTGGAAACTATTCGGTACCCTTAATAGGGCTAAAATGGTAAAAGACTAATCTAATGATAAAGAAGATAAGTCTTCCATCTTAGCTGGCAGAAAAGATCTCAAAAGAGTCCATGTTCGAGGATATACTCCGAACCAAGGTTCATCTTCATACTTCGAACTTGACTCAAGGCATCTCCGAAGATGCATGTTGGAAACCTTTGAATCCATTATATGTCTGTGTTGTTACTGCAATAACCCTAAGGATGGAAAATTTTCCCCCAAGAGTCGCAAAGGCAAGCAAAATCCTAATGGCCTCTAGATGCGCAACAGGTGCAAAAGTTTTAGTAAAATCAATCACTTCTAATTGAGAATAACTGTGAGCTACAAGTCTAGCCTTGTTTCTAACTACAGTCCCATCATCCCCTTGTTTGTTTTTGAAAATCCATTTTGTTCGAATGAAATGAACATTTGTTGGAGGATCAACTAAAGTCCAAACTTGGTTTCTCTCAAAGTTTTCAAGTTCTTCATGCATGGCATTGATCCAACTAGAATCAGAAAGTGCATGACTAACATCTAAGGGCTCAAAAGAAGCAACAAAATCGGAATCAATGGAATGAGCATGAGAACGTGTTACCCTTTGATCAAGCTCACCAATGATCTTCTCGGGAGGATGCATCCTTTGAACATGATGTGGAGCCTCGCAGGCGGGATGCAGTATCCCACTCAACTTGTGCGTTGGAGTGGTCCAAGATGACCGATGTCGAGGTAGTTGCTTTGGGACCTTGTGCCAAAGTAGTCGAAGCGGGTTCGACTTCGGGGGTTGATGTCGAGGGTAGTAGGGGTTCATCCTCGAACTCTCCGGGATCTTCTTCTTCAAAGAGGGTCTAATCCATGTCGTGTTCATTTTCTTGTTCAAAAGTGGAACTAACCGAGGGGGTTGATTCATCAAAAATCACATCACATGACTCGATGACAGTGTTAGTCTCCAAATTATAAACACGATAAGAATGACCATGAGTAGTGTAACCCAAAAAGATCCAGTCAGAAGAACGCGACTCAAATTTGTCCAAATTTCCACGTTTTAGGATAAAGCAACAACAACCAAAAACTCGAAGATGAGTAACTTTGGGCTTTCTCCCAAAACATAGCTCATAAGATGTCAGGTTCAAAATTGAGGGCAAGAATATTCGGTTTGAGATGTAACATGCAGTGTTCATGGCCTCAGCCCAGAATTTCCTAAGAGTCCTGTGCTCATCGAGCATCGTCCTAGCCATCTCAACCAAAGTGAGGTTCTTTCTCTCAATAACACCGTTTTGTTGAGGAACTCGCGGAGCAGAGAATTGATGTTCTATGCCATGCTCCAAGCAAAAGTCAACAAAGAGACTGTTCTTGAACTCAGTGCCATTATCACTTCGAATGAATTTCAATGCACTAGGGAGTTCAGTGAAAAGTCTCAAAGAAAAGCTCCGAAAGTGTGAAAGCATTTCATCCTTGCTGGCAAGAAAGAAGACCTAAGAGTAGCAAGAGAAATCGTCGACAATGACTAACACATACCACTTGCCGCCTAAAGAACTAACCCGAGAAGTACCTACAGTGTCCATGTGGAGAAGTTCTCCGGGTTGTTCAGTCATCACCGTGGTAATTGGCGAGTGCGAAGCGGCAATCATTTTTCCATGTCGACATGGAGCGCAAACTAAATTTTTCTCAAACTTGAGCTTGGGCAATCCTCAGATCATACCTAGGGCACTCAGATGAGCAAGCAACTCAAAGCTCATATGCCCTAGTCTCCTATGCCACTTCCAAAGCTCAGACGTCGAATGTGCAACAAGACAATGAGAAGAACCAGATGACTCAGAAAAATCAGCTCCAAAAACTCTCCCAACTCTAAAGATCTTACAGACCATAACGCCATCAGAATTGAGTACTTGCGAAGTATCATGATGGAATCGCACTTCGAAGCCCTCATCAAGCAATTGAGATACAGAAAGCAAATTGTATCCCAAGTTTTCAACCAAAGCAACATCTTTGAGAGTGAAATTCGAGTTAATTCTTACCACACATTACCTTTCACTCTACTCCATCGATTGTTGCCGAAGGTGATATGTTCCATTTGCTTGGTTGTTGTGAGGCTGGAGAACCATGCTGCATCTCCGGTCATATGGCCCAAACAACCGGAGTCCATGATCCATGTGCCCTCCAAGCCTCGGTCAGACGCCTACATATGATGGGAAAATCTCGATCGCTCAGTGCTGGGGTGAGTGAATATATGACGAGGCATCCAGCACTGAGTGATACGAGTAGTAGGCACAGTAAAAATAGACTATCTACGCACAGGATAATCAGAATAATGCAAAGTGCGAGGTCTACCTACATGCTCTGACCCAAATGCATGACGAGGTCTCCTACTCTGACGAGGTATAAAGCTAATCTCCTAGGGTCTACCAGCATATGGGAACATGGTGAACACCTCGAGGAGCAAAACCTCTCCAAGAAGTATGAGGAGCCTTGAAAACCGGACGTGAGTAAAACTCAGACTCATGCATACCTCGAGATGGGTAATGCATGTCCTAGAAACTCATCGCCTGAGAGCGTCGCTCATCCTTGATGTGACGAAAACAGAACCCAACTAGATGACCCGCCCGCTGACAATAGGAACAATGAAACACTCTCTTAGGGGCACTCTCATGGGTCATAGGAGCAACTCTCACAGGCTCCTTGGGCTTCTGCTAAGTGGTTTTATTGGGAGGAATTTTCTTGGTATGAGGAGTGGTTTTCTTTGGAGTCCGTGTAGGCTTTTTAGCTGATGGAGTGTCTAACATGACTCTTTCTTTCTCTAAGGTAGTGGGTGAGGTAAAAACAGTTTTGTTTGCACTGTCTGAAGGAATCCTCTCAAAACCTAATCCTAGAGCTATCCTTGCTCTGTCAGCACACATCTTGGTTTTGGCCAAGCGCATGTCCATCCTACCCTTTCCCTTAGTGCACTTGTTAACCACATAAAGAAGGTATTCATTTTCAGTCATGAGGTTTTCAGCTGGCTCTCTAATAGTGCCTAGCTGGTCCTTAAGGGTTATGCAAGTGTCACACGCAGGTTGCACATCCTTAGAACTACCGGCCCTCTCCAATCTAGCCTCTAAATCATGAACATGCTTATCACGTAAATCAATGCTCTCACGTAATAAAGAACAGTTCATGCATTCATTAATATCATGAGTACTAGAATCAACCATCAAAAGCTGCTTCTGTACAGTCTCAAGCTCAGAAAGAGTTTGAGCATGCACAGAACGCAACTGAGCAAGCTCACCCATGAAAATAGTGCAAGATTCACATTCAACATCATTAATCCTAGACTTAAGCATGGCATAATTAGTAGAAACAGATTCTAGCCTAAGTCTAAGGTCTTTTCTATCTCTAGCGGCTTGCACAAGTAATCTATCCTGACCAAGAACTACTTCATTTAGTTCATCTAATTTAATTGAAAGTTGGTCATAGGATAGAGGTACCTCAGATGAGTCAAGCTCATCGCCGCTGTGATCGCTGTCGGCCATGAAGCAAAGGCTGGTGAAATCTCATCCCTTCTTGTCCTTCTTTTCTTCCTTCCTTGGGGATTCCTCTTCCTCATTAGAGATCTACTCCTCAGTTGAGGAAGTGTTGATGTCGCTGAGAGCAGCAACAAATGCTTTGGAAGCGGCTTTGGCTACTCTCTTAGCCACCTTGCTGCGCTTGCCCTTCACAAAGGGTTTCCTCTCCTTTTTGTTGTATTTGGGGCGCTCACTCTCATCTCTCCTCTTGAGTTTAGGACAATTGGTCTTGATGTGAGAAGTGTCTCCACACTCAAAACAACC
Source organism: Zizania palustris (assembly GCA_019279435.1). Classification (NCBI taxonomy): domain Eukaryota; kingdom Viridiplantae; phylum Streptophyta; class Magnoliopsida; order Poales; family Poaceae; genus Zizania; species Zizania palustris. The sequence goes on from JAAALK010000080.1 coordinate 50,899,115, forward strand.
AATAAAACCACTTTTTCTCTGATCCCGTCTCTCATGGTGAAAACGGGTGAACCTTCTGGCAATGAGAGCAAGCTCATCATCATCCGGAGTATCCACTTGGTCCTTAGTAACGGAGACCATGGAGGATAAAGCAAAACCATCTACGAGAACACAAGTGCCTGATGTGCTTGGTTCTGCAGTGGTGCTACGGCTAGTGCTACAAACTAGTGCCAAAAGTTGTGGCAAGGAGTTCCTATGCACTGCAAGAGATGCCTTGGCAATCTCAGTGGACTTCAGCTTGGTGAAGAGCTCATCACAGGTCAATGTGTCATAACCTACGGACTCCTCAATGCTGGATATCTTCACTTCCCATATGCTACGATCAAGAGCATAGAGAAGCTTGATAGCCCTATCATCATCATTGTAAGCAAGCATCCCGTTGGACTGAAAGCTACTCACTATCGCATCAAAGCGAGAAATCATGGCATCTATAGATTCACCCAGTGCTTGCACAAACAACTGATACTATTGATTGTATGTGCTTTGGTGCCTGGCCTTAATCTGTGTAGAGCCCTCATGAAAAATAGTGAGTGTAGTCCAAATCTCCCTTGCTGTCATAAGGTGGTGCACCCTATCAAACTCACTTCTACTCAAACCAATGAACAATATATTTCTTGCCTTGGAGTTGGCATTATACTAATCCTTCTCTGTTTGAGAGGTGCGAGTTTCAGGGATGGAGTATTGTGAGTCCACAATCTCCCAAATTTCATTTCCTTGGCTTAGCAAGTAAGCCTCCATGCGCACCTTCCAGTATGCAAAGTCCGTCCCATCGAACAGAGGTATTTTACTAACTCTGTCCATGTCACCAACAGATCACAAAACTGGTTAAGGTCAACTGGTGATCTTAACCCACTCTGATACCAATTGTTGGACCAAAAATGGTGACTAGAGGGGGAGTGAATGGGAGCTTTTAAAATTTCAGACTAGAAATAGACTTATGTTTTAATTCTGTCTTCTGCGGAACAGGCTTCGAACACACCCTTCGAAGTTATGGTTCGGAGGTATTTCACAGCTCCGAAATCAGGCTTCGCAAGGAGCAAAAGTTCAAAGCCAAGAAGACTTCACTGCACCCACAACACCCAAAAACTCAACTCTGCTAAGTCAGTGCAGGCTCCGCACACTGGGTGCCTTCGAGCAGGCTTCACACTTCACCCTTCGCAAGAGCAGACTTCCATCTGAGGACTTCAACCAAATACTTAGCGATAGCAACTGGTGCTAGGCTTCGTACTTCGAAGGTCTAAACGCACACTGAACACACTTCGCCGAGGACTTCGAAAAGCGAAGAAAACAGGCTTCAAACAGTGCTTCGCTAGTAATCAGAGAGGTCTTGCCTCCAGTTTACACAGAGCGAACAGACACTAAAAACACACACTTCGCACGAACAAACTTCTCTAGAAGAGATCCAGTGCACAAACTCACCACAAAAGAAGATGGTGCATAGAGAAATCAAAGCATGCAGAGCAAACTAGGCATACAAGTGCAAACAATAAATTAAAATAGAATCAAAGTTTTATTGCTTGAACAGGGAACACAAAATGAACTCACAGAGTGAATACAAAGAATGTGGCGGCTAGCACATGAGCTCAAAAATGGCTGCTCAAAAGTGATACTGTGGCCTAGGATAGCCTCCACTATTTATAGGCACTATTCAGCCCTGTGAATAGACTACTTTACCCCTAGGGTTTCCACTGGTTTTGTCTGATCAGAACAGGGGGGTACAGCTGGTAGTCTACTTTATTTGGAGGCTTCTTTTGTCAGCTTCGCAAAGGAGACATCATCAGCTTTTGCAGAGCAGACACGGTCAGCCTTTGCAGTCTTGGATTCTTCTAAAGCCCCCCTTCGCACACGAGGGGTGTGGTAGCTTCAGTGAGAAGCCTTGAGCCTGACGATCTTCGCTTCACCGAAGTCAGCCTTCGATACAATGACGGTTTTGAGCCGAAGCCGTGAAAGCCCTTGAGCCTTCGCGCCATCACCTCCGGAGTGGACCACCATGGCTTCACAACTTCTCCTATCTCGAACTCCGTTAGCCCGTGTACCAAAGCCATGCATGGCCGAAGTACCTCATGTTAGCCACACTCCGAAGCCCCACCTTCGGAGTACCACCCTTTGAAGTCCCTCCTTCGTCCAATGCCTCCGCACAAAGCATTCCATGAGCACTTTGTCGCAGTGTCTCTCCCCAAGCACACTCCTCGACAAGCCTCACCTGGACCATGCCTTCGATGCACCTTGACTTCTGAGACCTTCGTCGGGTAAACCTTCGAGTGCCTCCCTCCGGAGCACACTTCGAACGCCTTGCCTCATCGCTGAGGACTTTGTCCACCATACTTCGAAGTCACTCCATTCGGAGTACCGTTCGAAGTGCCTCGCCTCCGAGGATTTCATCTCGGAGTACCTTTAGCTAGAGCTTCACTCCGGACTCTCTGCCATCTCCTGGCGCACCTTGACCCGAGGTCCAACCTCGACCCCTTCGCAACCTTCGTGACCGAGCTCCCCGCTCGCCTGGCATCAAGCCTCCCGCTTGACCCAAGTTAACTTGCTGCGAACCGTCCGTCGCCTCTGAAGTCACCTGCGCACCACAAACAGATAGACAAGTGTATTCAGTACCCCGGAGACCTCTCCGGGTAAACAACCTTCAGCACACACTCTGGTGTACCACCCAATGTACCGAACCCTTTGCCACGACCCAGTCATTGTGTACTATCGGACCCCTCCGACAGGCACACTCCGCTGCAACAGCCGCAGCAAAACAGAGCCCACCGATCCCTTCGGTGAAACAACTTCCGAACCCCTTCGGAGGGACCCCATCGAAACAAAGGATAAAATCTGTCAACCACTCATCACAGACTCCGAAACCAACCCTTGGTTTCTCAGTTCCGATATGGTATCGGAAGTTCTGACGAGCCATAAGTTCCAATTTCGAATCGAAGAGAATTGTACTGATCGGAAGTTCCGATATAGTATCGGAAGTTCCGTGGTGGGCAAAAACAGATTAGGAGAGCTAAAATACATTGTCAGAAGTTCCGATCCAGGATCAGAAGTTCCGATGTCGGGTATCAGATTGGATCTATTACAAATATGAATTAGTTGTAACTAATTTGTGGGTTCCAAGATGTGCATGACCAAGGGGCTTTCATCCCTATATAAAGAAAGGAGGAGGAGGTTTTGGAACAAGCAATAAGCCTATTTTAGACCTAGCCACCATAGACTCCTCACATCCCTTTTCTTGATCTCAATCGTTGAGGTCGAGGATTTCCCATCTCTCACGTGCGGTGCTAGCACGCTGCCATGGGAGGAACTCTCCATCCCTTTACGTTTGGACTTCATGGAGGTGTTGCTCCAAAAGCGACTCTCATGGCCATCACCACGAGGAAGGTGACTTCTTCACCAATTGGATTGGTGAGGAACGGACGGGACGAAGCGAGGATAGGCTTGACATGCTTCATCCACCACTTCTTCCGCTACACCTAGCACATCAAGTGCTAGAAGGTACTGATCTATGATCTCACAATCACATGGGTCTTGGGGTTTAGGACAAAAATTTTGAATTTGCCAGCTAGCGTAGCTTCCCTATTCCCCAACATTACTGTAGTCCATCGGCGCATGGCAAGGTTTGTCCGAGCTTCAACTTCGTTTTCTTGCGTCATCTTCATAGCATGGGCTTGGATGGTTCTTCTTCGATCAGGCTGACCCCGTTGTCCGACACATCCTTATCTTCATGATTGGCCTTCTCTTTCAACCACCACTCGCTCTTGATCCTACGTGGATGATCGATTCCATCGTGCTGTGTTCTTGCTTCCTTATGCCGCAGGCGTTGGAACCTTCTTTTCTGACTTCTTGTGAAAATCCTAGGAGGACAACACCACGACTTCTCTATTATACTTTTGTCGTCATCGGCCATCTCACTGATTTCTTCTAGATTGAGGGGACCGAGTCTTTCTAATGCCGATACCCGTGGAGACCACGACCTTTGTTGTATTGCCTCCCGATCATGCGGCCAGAGCCTAACGTTGCATGGCCGAAGACCATATTTTGTGCAGTCGTCTATGGACGGTAAGAGTAGCCCCTCGTTCTAGCAAATTCTTAAGAACTCAAAGTTCTAGTGGGGATTGAAACACGAGTGGCCCCAGCTGTCTTCACTATTCTCCCTCTCTTCTGACCTCCTTTGGTACTTCCTGACTAGGCCTGATGAGGTGACGTTGCTGCCGATTCGCCTTCCTCCCGTTGCACACCGGTTGCCACCATAATGCGCCTGCACCATATTGACTGGGAATGAGTGACCATCGATGTTCATGGGCTTCTTCCCATCATCGAACTTGATTCAGCCTTGCTCCACGGATGATAGGTTCTGTTGCCTGAACACCTTGCACTCATTAGAGTGGTGTGACAGGAAGTTGTGCCACTTGCAGTACTTTCTCTTCTTCACCTCTTCGTGTAGGGGAATAGGGGAGCTACGCTAGCCGGCAAATTCAAATTTTTTTGCCCTATGGCCCAAGGCTCATGCACGTGTGAGATCATAGATCGGTACCTTCTATCACTTGACGCATTAGGTGTAGCGGAAGAAGATGTTGGAGCAGCACGTCTAGCCCCTCCTCGCTTCATCCTTACCGTCCTTCACCGATCCGATTGATGAAGATAATGTAGTCGTTCACATGTAAACATTCACGAGCATCGCTATTGGAGCAACACCTCTACGGAGTCCACACGTACAGGGATGGAGTACCTCCCACGGCAGTGTGCTAGCACCGCACATGAGAGACGGGGATCCTTGACCTCAACGTTTGAGATCAAGAAGGAGAGGAGAGAACTCTTGGGTGGCCAAGTCTAATCTAGGCTTATTGTTGTATCCAAGATGTCCTCCTCCTCTCCTTATATAGGGCTGAGGGCCCTTGGGTCATGCTTATGCCGAAACCAGAATAGATCCAATCTATTTGCCCATGTCGGAACTTCCGACAAGGTATTTCAGGTCTCCTGATATAGTACGACACGCAACAGATCGAATTTGTTATCACCCACCTCGGAACTTCCGATACCATATCGGAACTTCCGATTAGTACAAAATTCCTCCGATTCCAAATCATAACTTTTGGCTCGTTGGAACTTCCGATACCATATCGGAACTTCCGAAGCAACAATTGCTCTTTGTATCGAGACCAGAAATTAACCAGAACTTCCGATACTACCTATCGGAACTTCTGATCCACAGAATTTTCTTGGGCATATTCCTCAACCTCCCACTTGCACAAGAACCAATTCTTTGCATGTTTTTAATCCATCCCCTTAAGTGTGTGACCTGATAGGTTCATACACTAACGAATATTCACCGAAAACCATTTCCGACTCACTGATCAATAGCGGTACATAGCAGCACATATTGTCCCCCAAAAGCATACAAAATCAAATTTTCATGAACCTTGATATACACAAGCACTAGTTCCTTTACCACGCACCATCTGTCAAGCTCAAGGCGAGATACGGGCCACCCTTGTTGGTTAACTTGACATTTTTCACTCGATCAAGTATAGGATTCAAATCATGACTAACTCCTTAGTCATAGTGGCATAGCCATGCACTTTTCCAATCCAATACCTCGAGGGGCCAGAAACGACTCTCCCATTATTAGGAGGGGTAAATTCCATCTTGACGCTCACATCCCAAGACATGTTTCACAACACACCTAAAAACAATCCTTATTACTACCCTGTTACGGAATAGCGCTAGGAAGCATCTAAGTGTGTCACTACGCATTCTAGAATCAAATGGCGATCTCAGGTCTAAGGACTTTGCAGGTACACCATTTGAGATGACAACTGTTGGCACATAACAATCTCAGCAGTATATCAAGTGGGTATGTCCAACACCATGTTCACTAGCATGTGTCCACATCACTGATTTGACATCTCTATGTCTATGATCTGTGAAACACAATCATCAATTAGTCTAATGTGCTAATCTATGTATCATCACTGTCCCACATGATGACAAGATTAGGGACCCTTTTGAACAACATCATCATAAAGAAAAAAATTTCACATAACAAGTCGTACTTATTAATTAAATGCAAACGATATTTATTCAAGGAACAAGATAACAATTATCCTCAAACATTAACATAGACTCTATTTGTGGGATCGTATTAGGCGACTAGAGGGGGGTGAATAGGCGCCTCGACAAATTCTCGTGAAGAAGATGGCATGTTCAGAACACCCAACGCTGCTCTAAAAATTGCAGAAGAAAAATTGAGACTCACGGTACAAATACAAAATAGAAATCAACCCAAATTAAAATTTCTTTCTAGATCGGAGTTTGAAGTGCCGATCTGTTTTGTCGATAATTGAAATTCTGATTTAGAGTCTCTTGATCGGCAAATGAGATACCGATAGGATGCTGTCGATAGTTGATACTCCGACAGTGTTCGGAATTTTTAGAAATGAGATTAAAATCCAACTCTGCAGCAATCAAACAATCCTGAGATAATTGATCAACATGTTTACACTCACTATAGCTGATGTCTTTCTTAAAACTTCCAAGTAATCTATTTGATAACTAAACTTGATGACTCAAGCAATTACACATAGATCAAGGTAACACTAGTGAAGACTTTAGAGATAATCAAATCAATTATGTTTTCCTCAAGAACATCAAGACTAACACACATGAAATTTCATTCTAAAAACGTATCACTGTTTATGGAGGAATGTTTAGGCACTGAACATGAAATTGTGTTCATGTGAATCAAATACTCAAAACAGTAGATGAAAGATGCAGCAACACATTTTCTGAATCTGACTCTGATGGCACTTTTAGAACAAATATTAGCCCACTTCAAGACTGGGACAGCAACACTGCTGTAATCCATAGAATTAAAGATCATGGTAGCAACAACCCAGAAGTAAATCAACAAGAATCAAAACAGAATGATGACCATGAATTGAAAGAACAACCTCAAAGAAACAGCAAGCTAGCTTGACAAAACAACATGAAAACAGAACTAGGGCTTCATTCAACTGTTTTCCTGCACATACACGTCTTGAGCAGATTGAGAGAGATAAACATCCTGCATATAACACTGTATGCAATTCTAGCTAAAACTAATTGCAAGAAGTAATCAGATTATCATTGCTTTAGCTGATCATGAACATTTTTAGCACAGACAGATCGCACTGTGAAGAACAGAGGAGTTTTCTCAGTGCAGACAGGCGCAACACCAAAGAATAGAGAAGATGAATATGGTGATGTCCAGAAAAACAGAAGAATCAGCCACGAAGAGAAATGCTCAAGAGCTCAAATCTTTGGGTGAAATCAGATCAAGAAGCCACAGCGGCAGAAATGCAACCAGATTCATACTGTGACGGCGCTGAAATGTTCTTGAACAGAACCAAGCAAGCGCTGCACTGTACTCTTTCAGACAAAATTAATAGTACTACAGTTGACAATGAACAGTGTAACACACTTTGTTGAATTAAAGCAACAGAATAACATGAATAGTAAATGCAAATGAATAGCATGAAAAGTGAAGGGGAGAAGAAATAAATTTCTAGTTTGTTGGGAAAAGCAACCCTAACCCTTAGGCATGGGGTCCTTTATATAGGCTATCCCATTAAGGTATTTCACAAAATGACATTAGGGTTAAAAGTCTAGGTATTTACCTAATTGCCATTATGTATTTTAAGAATTATCAATTCTAAAAAATACATAATGTATACTTCTAATTTATTACATCATTGACCCAATTCTTTTAATATTTTTCAGAATTTGAAAATGCAACCCATACCTTGACTCACACAGACAATCAAATTATCCAGACAACCTTGTCAATCACTCATCATAAAGATAGAACCACAGTGAAAGCCTCACTTGGTTTCTCAATCTCCCCCTTGATGAGTGCATTGACAACTTCAAGATAAAAAGAAGTAAATTGCAATTTCAGCACACAAGTGACCATGAAAGCTCTGAAAAGGGCAAAAAGAAACATATAACATGATAAAAGTTGTTGGTAAAACAGAAATCAAACTCAGAAGCAAGCAAGATCTAGGAACTCTCCCCCTTTGGCAATGCAGACATCAAGATAGCAGCATGAGATATGAGGATGAAGTGTAAATGAAAGCTTCTATAATATGGTTAAGTACAATTACAGTAGAAACAAGCATTTTTGCTTGAATACCGTCCTAAAGTATTGTGTGACCAACTCAAATGTATACAATCCAAGTAACAACATGAGCAAGCATTTTTAATGTTTAGCAAATAAAAGCATCACTACTCAGACTAGCATACTAGACATGGCAAGGTAATAGATGCAAAAGCTAATCAAATACAAACCAGATAAGCATATCCCACTACAATGAGCTTCACCAAACTTGATATGCAATGAATTTAAACTTTTTATTTTTAATTTTTGTGCCAGGGGTAATTTGCAAGTCAACCTTATGCTATCCTACCAAGCTAAGCCTAGGTTAAAACCATCAGAAACTTAAAGCATTGGTCTTGATATACACTTCAATGTCCTAGTTCATACCAAAGTGTTATGGTAAGCAGTCTAGAACAAAGTAGTGCGACAATGCAAACCCACCTAGATCTTTTCAATTTTAGCACAAGGTAGCATGAATATCAAATATTTTTCATTTCATTTTCATTTTTCATTTTTTTAATTTTTAGAATAATAGTTTTGATATGATCAAGTTGTGTATTAGCATCCATGTGAAAAGGACATAGCTACAAGGTATGTAAAAGATAGCAAATGCACTCAACCTATTCATGCTAATTTCTAGAATAAGAAGTGACCATTTTCAAGTTTTCACAAATAAAAGCCATGCTCAAGATAGATATCAGATGCATTCAAGCCAAGTGTAACCAACAATACTAAAAGGCAGTATTATAAATGCATAATAAAGAATGTACTTGTAAAAGAAATTAATCATATTACAGAAGCTTATGCAATGCTACACAACTCCCCCTCACATGATGCCATAAGGATGACAAATACCATGCTCTCCTCTAAAAATGCAAAGCGTGAAGCATCAAGAGGCTTGGTAAAAATATCTGCAAGCTAGTTCTGGGTATCAACAAAGCGCAAATCAATATCACCCTTCTCATTGTGATCTCTTAAAAAATGATAACATACATCTATGTGTTTGGTCCTAGAATGTTATAATCGGTTGTTTGCTAAGCTAATTGCGCTAGTGTTATCACAAAACACTAGAACACCCTTAAAATCCAACCCATAATCACACAAAGTAGAAACCATCCACAAAATCTATGCGCAATAGCTAACAGCAGCTACATATTCAGCCTTGGCTGTAGACTGTGCAACACTAGACTGTTTGCGAGAAGACCAACACAAGATAAGATCCTAGAAAATGACAAGTCCCAGATGTACTCTTTCGATCAATTCGACATCCAGCAAAATCAGCATCAGAAAAACCTCTCAAGCATAATGAAGATGATGCAGAATACCAAATGACAAATTGAAGAGTGTGCTTGAGATACCTTAGTGTGCGCTTGACAGCTTGACGATGTGAAGCCCTTGGAGAAGCCTAGAAACAAGCGCACAAACATGCTGCAAAGTGTATGTCCGGCCTCGTAGCTGTCAAGTAGAGGAGGGAGTGGATCATGCTCCGGAGCTCCTTATGGTCCACTTCTTCTCCATCTTCATCTGAGTCTAGTGCAACTGAAGTACCCATTGGGGTAGCAAGTGGTTTTGCATCAGCCATGTCAAAGTGTTTTAGCAGGTATTTAGTGTATTTTGTCTGATGTACAAAGGTTCCTTGTTTGCTTTGCTTGATTTGCAAACCAAGGAAGAAGGTCAACTCACACATCATCAACATTTCGAATTCCCTGCTCATAGAATCAGCAAACTCGGCCACAAGAGTATGAGATGAACGACAAAAAATTATGTCATCAACAAAAATCTAAACAAGTAAGAAATATTTGCCATGCATAAGAGGGAACAAGGTCTTATCACCAGAGCCCATTTTGTACCTGTGCTCAATCAAGAAGTTACTAAGACGGTCGTACCAAGCCCTAGGAGCTTGCTTGAGCCCATATAAAGCTTTGTGAAGTTTAAAGACTCTATGGGGTACATGGGATGTTCAAAGCCTAGTGGTTGTTTGACATACACATCTTCTCCTATGAAACCATTAAGGAAAGCACTTTTTACATCCATTTGAAAAAGCTTGAAACCACAAGACGATGCAAACGCAAGCAAAATCCTAATGGCCTCAAGTCGAGCCACCGGTGCAAAATTTTCTCCAAAATCAACCCCCTCGACTTGAGTATAACCCTGAGCCACAAGTCTAGCCTTGTTTCTCACTATAGCCCCATCCTCCCCTGTTTGTTTTTGAAAATCCATTTTGTTCCAATGATATGAATGTTAGGGGGTGGATGAACAAGAATCCAGACTCAATTTCTATCAAAATTTTCCAGCTCTTCATGCATGGCGTTGATCCAACTTGCATTAGACAAAGCATGACTAACATCTAATGGCTCAAAAGTAGCAACAAACGTAGAATCAACAAAGTGAGCATGAGATCATGTTACCCTTTCATTTAGCTCAGCGATGATCTGCTGAGGGGGATGTATTCTCTTAATTCGAAGCGGTGCTTCTCTTTGTGACAGAATCTCCCCCTCAACTCTTGCCGATGTTTGCTCCATGCTTCCTGAGGTTGATGCGTCTGGCCCTCTTGCAGATGTGGATGATGCTTCTAGAATTTCCATAGTAGGAGGTTGTGGTGCATTTTCATTATCTTCAACATCTGATGAATCTTCTTCCTCAAAGATCATTTCACTCATACCATGCTCACTCGCAAGTTCAAAAGTGGAACTAACACATGGAGATGTCTCATCAAAATTTATATCGCAAGATTCAACAAAAGTGTTAGTATAAAGATTGAAGACACGATAAGAGTGACCATGTAAAGAATAGCCCAAAAAGATTCCATCAGATGCCCGCGACTCAAGTTTGTCTAGATTGCCATGCTTTAGGATGAAGCACAGACATCCAAATACTCTTAAGTGAGTAACCTTGGGCTTCCTCCCAAAACGTAGTTCATATGACATTAAATTCAACATTGAGCGCAAAAAGATTCTGTTGGAGATGTAACATGTTGTACTCATGGCTTCAGCCCAAAATTTCCTAGGAGTCATATGCTCATTGAGCATCGTCCTAGCCATCTCCACAAGTGTGCGGTTTTTCCTCTCAACAACACTGTTTTGTTGAGGAACCCTCGGAGCAGAAAACTATTGCTCAATGCCATGCTCAAGGCAAAAATCAGAAAAACAACTATTCGTCAACTCGGTGTCGTTATCACTTCTAATAGCTTTCATTGTATCAGGGAGTTCATTAAATAGCCTTAAAGCTAAGCTCCAAAAGTGTATAAACACTTCATCCTTGCTTACAAGAAAGAAGATTCAAGAGTAACGAGAGTAGTTATCAACAACAATAAGGACATACCATTTACCGCCTAAATAACTAACACGGGAAGGACCTACAGTGTCCATATGAAGAAGCACTCTAGGTTGTTTAGTCATCACCATGTTAATGGGTGAATGAGAGGCGGCGACCATTTTTCCAAGATGACAAGGAGCACAAACAAGGTTCTTCTCAAATTTGAGCTTGAGCAATCCTCAGATTAGTCCTATGGCACTCAATCGACCAAGCAAATCAAAGCTCATGTGCCCTAGTCTCCTATGCCACGTGCAGAGCTCAGAAGATGGTTCAGCAAGAAGGCAATGAGAAGAACAAAATGATTCAGAGAAATCCACTCCAAAAACTCTCCAAACTAATGAAATCTTGCAAATAAAAACACCAGAAGAATCAAGTACATGAGAGGTATTGTTGACACGAAAACGTGTCCCCACACTTGGGTCAGTTCAATGATCCAAAAGTGTGCGGATACTTAGGGACAAGCCTAAGCATAACACAACACCGACATTGCGTTCCGACTGCCCTAAACAGTCACAAGGGGGTGGAGTCGCCAGGTAATCAGATCAAACAGAGATAATCCAATTAGCCGAAAAGAAATATATAAATAAAATAAACCAGCAAGCTAAATGGAGCCTAACTGATTCAAAGTGTACTATGCGAAGGGGTTCACTGAAGGGGGGCTTCAGCATTTGATGCGAAGGGTCTCGCCGAAGGTAGCCTTCGGCGTTCGGACTGATCTGGCCGAAGGCAGGCTCCGAACAGATCTCGACGCGAAATGACCTCCGAACAGCGGGGTTCGACGCGAAATGACCTCCGAACAGCGGGGTTCGACGCGAAGTCTCTAAACAACAAAAATACTTCAACGCAATGTGGTTGCGTGACTTCATCCAGAGCAAAGTATAGGCATGGCGAAGCCTGGTGCAATGAAGCCTATTGCAGAGCGCTCTGGCATGCGGCACTTGGTCAAACTGACAATAGCGTGATGGGTCTGGCACGGATAGTCGAAGTAGGGTTCCGCCGAAGGGTGTTCTGGCAGCTTCCGAAACTAGCTTCCTTGCTTTGGACACCTCTGGTGAAGGGGATCCGGGCATGAATACCTGCAACAGAATATAGACCAAGTGCCAATTTGGCCTGGGGATCGAATCTGCTAAGTGTTGCAGTAGAGAAACGAAGGTAGCAATATGTTACGTAGATTAACGGATACTTCAAAAGCGAAATAACAAGGTGATAGCAATATGTTACATAGATTAATGGGTACTTCACGAGCGAAGTAACAAGGCTTACCACAATTTCGTCGCGGCTGGCGGAGGGCTTCCAGGCAAACCCACGAAGGTTGTGCAGAAAAGTAAATAAAAGGTAAAGGTATGGTTCAAACTAGCGTTTGAAGTTGATTTATGTTGGGGGGTCTTAATGAATCGGCCTCACCCCTATATTTATAGGGGCTAGTCTTCTTATCTCTAAGGCTAATCTGGTAGGATTCAACTTCATCAAGTTTAGGAATAAAATAGCCAGAATATGACTCAAACTCTATCTCTGAAATTCAGCCCAAAGTGGGCCTTCAGCAGGACCTGCCGAAGCCTACTCCTCTCGAAGCGTCGGAGAGGCAGGCCTCCGAAGCCCTTCGGGCCAAAGGTAGCAGGCCGTTATAAGGCTTCCGAAGCCCAAGGTTCGATGGGCCTTCAGCCCTGTAGGGCTTCGGCCTGATCCAGGGCTTGTGTATTTTCGGCCCAAATTACTGTTGATACAAAAACGTGCCCTCGCACTTGGGTCAGTTCTACGATCCAAAAGTGTGCGGATACTTAGGGACAAGCCTAAGCGTAACACAACACTGATGTCACATTCCGACTACCCACAACAGTGGCAATGGGGGTGGAGTCGCCAAGTAATCAGATCACACAAAAATAATCCAATTAGCCAAAAAGAAATATATTAAATAAAACAAATCAACAATCTGGGCGAAGTCTAACTGATTCGAAGTGTATAGTACGAAGGGTATCGTCGAAGGGTACCTTCAGCGTCTGATGCTGTTGTCCATTTCTGTGATCTATCTTGCAGCCGATCAACACAAGAACGATACCACGAAAGGATTCAAAAATCAAACTGAAAACAATTCAGAACATACACCGACAGCTCTAACCTAGTGGTTCGACTTGCATCAGACCCTTGATGATTTACAGAAAATACCAGATAAAAACTACAATAGTAAAAGTAGATGAGGAATAGTGCTCGGCAACACAGAATTGCGCAAGGAAGAAGAAAACAACACCTCAGTTCTTTAAGAAAAATTAAACACTATGTTCGGATGTATATTTTCTTCTCATGATGAACAAGCTAGCGACAGCGTTTGATGCTCCAGCGGCTCTTATGGAGGTTGCCATAAGATGACAGCACTCCCAGCGAAGCACAACGACAGAGAAGAATCAAATTAAACCAAGGCACCAGAGAAAAAAAACCAACCAAATGAAGTTCCTCAAATAAATGAGTACTGTGTGCACCTGTTTCTACGATGGCAGTGCTGGTTGCTGTTGGAACAATTGCGTTAGTTCCAGCAGGTTTTTCTGTGGTGGTGTATGATGTGGAGAATGAACCTCGATGGGTTCTCTCAGAGGGAGAAAGAGTTTATACTAGTTCGGGCCTCCCCTAGGGGATAATAGCCCTACGTCCAGTTTGTGGTGGATTTGGCATGCTATGCCTTGGTGTGGAGAAATAACTCCAGGGTCTCATGGCCCCCTGGAGCATGTCCCCTGCTACAAGGGCTTGGCCCTGCTTTTATAGGCACGCAGGCCTTAAGGAAAAGACCAAGATACCCTCTACAAGCCCCTAGGCTTATAGGGGTAGACAAGGAAAGAGAGCTAGCTACTGAGCAAAAGTACCAGATGTTGGCGTAAAAGATTACGCTAACAGGTTTCTGTAGAAAAGAAACTAACAAACGAAGTGTGTATTGAATCACTTGCAATCGGTCCCCATTACAGGATGAAATGGGGGGTATTTATAGGCCTAAACATTAAGGAAAAGACCTATTTACCCCTCTATTACAACCGGCATTAAGGAAACTATTCGGTTTCCTTAATAGGGCTAAAATGGTAAAAGATTAATCTAATAGGATAGAAGATAAGTCTTCCATCTTAGCTGGCAGAAAAGATCCTGAAGGGCCTTGGTTCGAAGACATACTTCGAACCAGTGCCTGTCTTCAGGCTTCGAACCAGGTTCCGAGCATCTTCGAAGAAGGTCTTCGAACAATCTTCGAACTAGTTGGCTGTCTTCATGCTGCTTTGGCAATAACCCCGAAGATGAGATATTTTCCCCCAACACCAGACAACTTTACAGCTTTTACAGACGTGTCAGGCTATGCAGGCTTTGACCAGCTAAAAGATACACCGAAGGTGGAGGCTGGGGGAGGCTTCGAAGTGCACCCTGGAGGCTTCGAAGCGTGCTCCGGAAGGCAGCCTCCGGACGGGGCTCCGGAGGGCGGCCTCCGGACTGGGCTCCCAGAGGGCGACCTCCGAACTGGACTCCGAGGGGCGACCTCCGGGCTTGGCTCCCGGAGGGTGGCCTCCGAACTGGATTCCGGAGGGCGGCCTCCGGACTTGGCTCCCGGAGGGTGGCCTCCGAACTGGATTCCGGAGGGCGGCCTCCGGACTTGGCTCCCGGAGGGTGGCCTCCGAACTGGACTCCGGAGGGCGACCTCTGGACTTGGCTCCGGGGAGTGGCCTCCGGCTTCCTGTGCCCGGAGGGTGGCCTCCGGCGCCTTGCGCCAGGGCCCGAAGTGGGGGCTCGAGTTGGACCCCTGAGAGGCACCCTGGGGCCTGAAAACAATACTTAGAGAGAAAACAGGCTCCGACAGTGCTGGGCTCTGGGCCGAAGGCTGTCGGAGGCTGACGTCATTTGGCCCCTGTTCAAGAGAAATATATTTCCCCCAAGAGTAGCCCCTCGCGTGTAGGACTTCGGGATGAAGGGGTGCACGCGCCCTTAGGACAAATGACCTGAAAACACAATTTCGGAGAAAACATACCTTCGGAGCCTGGACCGAAGGTGACCTCGATACCCGGGGGTAATAAATGCCCGTGCTAGTTGCCAGAACGGCCTCGGGGAGCCCGAACGGCTCCGCAACGGTCAAAAAAGTTACCGTTACCTTGTTATGGGCTGGTTCGCCTTCGCTTGGAGGCCCACCTGGCGGTGGGTTCGGCCCACGACGGTTGGAATTCTTACCGCGCCTATAAATAAAGACTTACCGCGTGCGGCTTCGGCACACCTTCATTCGCTTTCTTCTCGTTGCCTTGCAACCTTCACTCTCTTCTTCTTCTAGCTTCGCTTCGAGCCTCCCTCGCCAGCTTTAGCCCTTTGCGGCGAAGTCCCATCAACATGCCGAAGAAGGCGGTGGCGAAGCCCCTGGCCTTGGGCTCGAGCTCGGGCTCCGCCCAGGTGCAGGCAGCGGCGGTTGCGGCGGCGAAGACTGCGCCTAGGCGGCTGGGGCCGAGGGACCTTCGGACGCCCTCCGACAAGTTCGAGCAGACCCTGGAGATGAGGGCCTCGATCTCCACGGAGGAGTCAGTCCGGAGGGCCTGCGAAGGGAAGATTGCGGCGAAGATCCAACTTCGGGTCCCGGAGAAGTCGGAGGCTGAGCCGAGGCCTCGTGCTGACGAGGTGGTGGTGTTCGAGGCCTTCTTCGAAGCCGGCCTCGGACTGCCTGCAGTGGGGATGCTGAGCGAAGTCCTCAAGGCTTACAACCTCGAGCTCTCTCAGCTTTCGCCCAACGCAGTGGCGAGGTTAGCTGTCTTCGAGTGGGCCATGAGAGCCGAGGGCTGCGAGGGCCGCGCGGATGTCTTCGTCGCCCTCCATGACGCCAACTGCCAACCGAAGCCGCGGGAGGGGACGGACCGCGTCAAGAGGGCGCTGGCCTTCGGCAGCGCCAATTTCCAGCTCCGGAAGGAGTACCAGGACGCCTTCCCGGCGAGGGCCGTAAATAACAAGTGGTACTCGAGGTGGGACCAAGAGTGGTTCTATGCCTCCGTCGGCGTGAACTCTCCCCTTCGGAGTACTAACGCCCCCATCTTGTACCGGCGCGAAGGGGTGGTGAAGACCAGTGAAGACATCCTTCGCTCGAGGATCTCGCTACTCCGGAGAGTGGCGGCGAAGATGAGCATGAGGGACCTCGCGGAGGAGTTCATCACCCTCCGGCTCAGCCCCCTCGCGCGCTCCTGGCCGGAGGGGCTCTTTCAGGCTTCGGGCCTAGGTGAACTTAGCGAGTTGGCCTTCGACTGCTTCTGTAAGGCTTCGCAGTTTCCTTGCTTTTAATACTTCGTAGATTTTCACTTCTAACTCACACCTTTCGTGAAGCCGCCCTCGAAATGAGGACCCCGGAGGAGGCCATCGCGGCGGCGGATCGAGTCGTCGGGACTCCGACCCCCGAGGAGCAGAACCAGCGCCTTGCACTGGTGGGGTCCTGGGAGCGCTGGAACAGGGTATGGACCGCGCTCGACCTCGGAGGGCTCCCTGCCCTGCCTGACTTTGCCCACCTGGCTACCTCGTCGGCCGGAGCCAAGAGGAAGAGGGGGGACGAGGACGAAGCGGATGCCTCGGAGGAGGTTGCAGCGAAGCCCGCAGCTACTCCGACCTCCAAGAAGGCAGCGAAGCCCCTGGCGGCGAGGTCTTCGGCGGCGGAGGCTGTCGCGCACACTCCGGCTGCCAAGGGGGCCACGGGTGCTCCGGCGGAACCAGCTTCGGGCGCGGAGGTGGATGCACCAGCTTCGCAGCGAGGGAGCTGGAGGGCACACTTAGCCCCACCTTCCTTCCAAGAGATCTCCGACGAAGGTAAACCCTTTTTGCATGCTTAGCTCCAAAATGCGGATTTTGACTTGGCTCCCTGCAGAGGGCGAGGATGACGTGAGGCCCACTAAGGCGAAGCCGGTAGGCGAATGTGGATCGGAGCCTGCCGAGGCGAAGCCCACGGAGGCTTCAAGCAGCAGCGGCAGCAGCAGCAGCGACTCGGAGTCCGAGAGCACTTCGTCCGACGACGAAGGCGGCGGGGGCCGCGAAGTCCCTCGAGGCGAAGAAGATGTGGACGTGGTGGGCTTGAGCCTCGCCTCGCCGAAGCCCGTGGAGGCGACCGTGGCCGTGATTCACCCTTTCAAGCCGAGGGGGGCGTGACGGTGGCAGCGATCCGCGGTTTCCGCGAGGCTTGCGCTTCTGCGGAGGAGGGGGACTTGGTGGCCCAGCTCAGCCACCGAGACCCCACGGATCTCTTTGTTAGCTCGAACGAAGTCCTCCTGCGGGTGAGCGAAGCCCCTTGCAACTTCGAACTATACTTTGTCCCTTGGTTAACATTTATGGTTTCTTGAGCTTCTGCAGGCCTTCGCACTGAACGCGGCGGCTTCGACTGCTGCCGACAGGCGGATGGAGTGCCTCGCAGAGGAGAAGGAGGCCCTTCGCCACGAGGTCTCGGAGGAGGCCGAGAAACGGAGGCGGGCCGAGGCTTCGGCTGCTGAGGCGAAGGAAGCCTTGGCCTCGGAGACGGCTCGGCTCCGCGCGGAGCTCCAGGCTTCGAAGGATGCCGAGGCCCGACAGGCGAAGGAGAACGAGGAGCTCCGCCAACGGGCTCAGGATCTCGAGAACTTCGTCGTGGCCAATCTTGACGAGGCCACCCAGAGCCTGACCGAGGTCCTTGAGAAAATAGGGACCGAGTGCCGGACTCCGGATTTTGGCGATCAGGAACCGATTGGGGACCGCGCCGATTTCTTGAAGACAGCGGCTTCGATAGCAGACGAAGCGCTGACGGGCTTCGCTCTTATGGCCGGTCGCGTCGCGGGCCAAGGGGTGCTGCACATGCTCCATGCCGCGGGGTGTGACCACCTTCGGGCGGCAACCTCCGTGACTCCAGTGGCCTTCGGGGGTCCGCACCTGGTGACGCCTTCAGCCGAAGTTCGCGGAGCCTGGCGGCGGCTGCAGGACTCCTGGAAGGAGCAAGGCTGCGAAGCAGTCCTCGACCTCCAGAAGGCCCTTCGACATCGCCGAGCCAAAGCGCCCGCTGTGCCTGATCAGCCTTCGACTTCGGCACCTCCGCCTCCGAAGGTGTAGACCTCCTTAGGCCTTTTGTAATGCTTAGCTGCAGGCTTGTAAAAACTCTTATCAGCTTATTAATATGAATGTGGGGGTTTTTCATACCTGCCCAGGCTCAGACTTCGAGCGTAGACCTCGAAGTCCTCGAGGACTCCGAAGAGCTTCAACAGCTGTGGGCGATCCTCGAAGTAGCTAGGTCCGAAGGCCCCCCTCGGTTTAAGCTTCCGAGGGGGCCTAATGGCGAAGCCATCTCCGAAGTAGCTCAGGATTTACTAGCCGCTATGAAGACGGAGTCCCTCCAAGGCCCTTCGTCTTTGCCTTCTCGAACGGCCTTAGCAGGCGACGAAGCCTTAGACTTTTCTGCCTTCGATACGGCACCGCCTGCTTCGTTAACTTGGAGTGACCTGCAAAGTGGAAGGCTAAGCCTCCGGGCTTCGGAACCTGAACGGGCTGTTCGAGGGAGAGCGGGCTCCGACGAGGCAACGTCCAGCCGAGGTGGCCCTGGCCGAAGAAGGGGCAAGCGAGGATTGGGGCCTCGCACACGGTTCTTCTTAGGTTTAGATACAGATTATACGTAGTTTTGCTTCCGAAGTATGCTTGTAACACACTTCTCGACATACAATGAATAGAGTTTGCTATCTTTGCACACTTCGTCTGTATGCTTCGTGTTGTTTGGCTTCGAACGTTTTAGCTTGTTACGCTCGTACTGCGTATTCGCACACCTCGCATACATGCTTCCCCCTTTGCTCGTGGCAGTTAGGGACTTAGCCGTTGCTGGTGCGGGCAAAAAATAAACGATGCGAAGGGTGCGCCTTTCGGCGGCTTCGACGCATGAAATTTCATTTGAGCGAAGACCTCTTTTGGGCTCCGAATGCATTAATTTGGTGCGAAGCAAGGCTTTCGCATAACCAAATTGAGCGAAGCACGCTTCGGCATGCTGGGATTTGGATGCTGTGCGTGAGCGAGGCTCTGAAACGCACTCAGATTTTCATGCGAAGTATGACTTCGACATGCTTAGGCGTACATTAGATTTTGACACGCGAAGCAAGGCTTCGGAGCGTGTCTGGATAACGAAGCAAGGCTTCTGAGCTTGATTCTGTAATCAAAATGGATGTTTGGTGTGGATTCACTGAACCTGCGATAATGTGAGCCACCTTCGGTTCTGAGCCACCTTCGGCTCTGGGTCACCTACGACCCTGGGCCACCTTCGAGCCTGGGATGCTTCGGGTACAGAGCCCGGAATCCCTGGACGCATCGGGCCATGGCCCGGAGTCCCTATTACTGCTACGGGCCCGGAGGCGCTGTGTAGCCTTCGGAGGGGTGCTCCGGATTTGCTACGGGCCCGGAGGCGCTGTGTAGCCTTCGGAGGGGTGCTCCGGATTTGCTACGGGCCCGGAGGCGCTGTGTAGCCTTCGGAGGGGTGCTCCGGATTTGCTACAGGCCCGGAGGCGCTGTGTAGCCTTCGGAGGGGTGCTCCGGATTTGCTACAGGCCCGGAGGCGCTGTGTAGCCTTCGGAGGGGTGCTCCGGATTTGCTACGGGCCCGGAGGCGCTGTGTAGCCTTCGAAGGGGTGCTCCGGATTTGCTACGGGCCCGGAGGCGATGTGTAGCCTTCGGAGGGGTGCTCCGGATTTGCTACAGGCCCGGAGGCGCTGTGTAGCCTTCGGAGGGGTGCTCCGGATTTGCTACAGGCCCGGAGGCGCTGTGTAGCCTTCGGAGGGGTGCTCCGGATTTGCTACGGGCCCGAAGGCGCTGTGTAGCCTTCGGAGGGGTGCTCCGGATTTGCTACGGGCCCGGAGGCGCTGTGTAGCCTTCGGAGGGGTGCTCCGGATTTGCTACGGGCCCGGAGGCGCTGTGTAGCCTTCGGAGGGGTGCTCCGGATTTGCTACAGGCCCGGAGGCGCTGTGTAGCCTTCGGAGGGGTGCTCCGGATTTGCTACAGGCCCGGAGGCGCTGTGTAGCCTTCGGAGGGGTGCTCCGGATTTGCTACAGGCCTTGGAGGCGCTGTGTAGCCTTCGGAGGGGTGCTCCGGATTTGCTACAGTGAAGCAAGGCTTCGGATTTTAAATAAGGCGAAGCAAAGCTTCGTGTTTTTGATAAGGCGAAGCAAGGCTTCTGGTTTTTTCAATAAGACGGGGCAGAAATTGCTTTAGAGGCGAAGCAGGGCTTCGAATTTCAAGGCGAAGCAGGTCTTCGAATTTCAAAGTGGCTGCGAAATTGTACATCGAAGTGGTACTTCGGATAGGGGACGTACCTCGTAAGGTGACTGAAGGTTGGCCTCGTAGCCCCTGGGGCTTCGACGACCTTCGACGCGTGGGGCGGAGCCCCTTACCGGAGGGCGGGCTCCGGTATGCGAAGGATAAGGGCAAGGCGAAGATGGCCTTCGGACTAGACCTGAAGCCCCTTGCCGAAGGGTGCGCGAAGCACGAAGCCTCGAAGCTCCCCCCTCAAGCGTACTTCAGGTTGCAGACAATGGCAGAGCACTTAGCTTTTTGTACTAAGGTTCCCACAGACGGCGCCAACTGTTGGAACAATTGCGTTAGTTCCAGCAGGTTTTTCTGTGGTGGTGTATGATGTGGAGAATGAACCTCGATGGGTTCTCTCAGAGGGAGAAAGAGTTTATACTGGTTCGGGCCTCCCCTAGGGGATAATAGCCCTACGTCAAGTTTCTGGTGGATTTGGCATGCTATGCCTTGGTGTGGAGAAATAACTCCAGGGTCTCATGGCCCCCTGGAGCATGTCCCCTGCTACAAGGGCTTGGCCCTGCTTTTATAGGCACGCAGGCCTTAAGGAAAAGACCAAGATACCCTCTACAAGCCCCTAGGCTTATAGGGGTAGACAAGGAAAGAGAGCTAGCTACTGAGCAAAAGTACCAGACAACTTTACAGCTTTTACAGACGTGTCAGGCTATGCCAGGCTTTGACCAGCTAAAAGATACACCGAAGGTGGAGGCTGGGGGGAAGGCTTCGAAGTGCACCCTGGAGGGGGGCTTCGAAGCGTGCTCCGGAAGGCAGCCTCCGGACGGGGCTCCGGAGGGCGGCCTCCGGACTGGGCTCCCGGAGGGCGACCTCCGAACTGGACTCCGAGGGGCGACCTCCGGGCTTGGCTCCCAGAGGGTGGCCTCCGAACTGGATTCCGGAGGGCGGCCTCCGGACTTGGCTCCCGGAGGGTGGCCTCCGAACTGGATTCCGGAGGGCGGCCTCCGGACTTGGCTCCCGGAGGGTGGCCTCCGAACTGGACTCCAGAGGGCGACCTCTGGACTTGGCTCCGGGGAGTGGCCTCCGGCTTCCTGTGCCCGGAGGGTGGCCTCCGGCGCCTTGCGCCAGGGCCCGAAGTGGGGGCTCGAGTTGGACCCCTGAGAGGCACCCTGGGGCCTGAAAACAATACTTAGAGAGAAAACAGGCTCCGACAGTGCTGGGCTCTGGGCCGAAGGCTGTCGGAGGCTGACGTCATTTGGCCCCTGTTCAAGAGAAATATATTTCCCCCAACAGTTGCTATAGACAATCTGGGACAATCGCTCCTGTTGCGTGCAAGGCAATAAACAAAGCTACTGAAAAAATGACCAGCAGCAGGAAATATAGACAATATAATGTTCTGAAGTCTTTAGATTAAATGCACAAAATGTCAGCCACCAAGAGTTCTAAAGTGGGCAGCCCATAACAATTGAAATAAGAATCACAGATTTGGAAAGGTTTGCACCAAGGTACATCCACGAATGATTTACTCAATAAACACTCCAAGAATCAGCCAAGATGCTGATGAAAAGTATAAGCAACATTTCATCAAACATTTAGTGGGCTACACAAACACAACCATTTCAGGCAGAGTTAAAATCTAGAACTGTGATGCCTTGTTTGATCAGCTAAAACATCAAGAAAGAATCACAGAAACCAGTAGCAACTTTATAAAATGGAACATTCAAATCATCCTCAACAAAAGTTGTATAAACATCAATATATAGTTCTGCACAAAATTCACCAGAAAATAGCTCACAAAAACGAATTCAGCCACAAAACTGACCTGCGCCTAGAAAGTCTCCTGATCAAAGCGCTGTACTGTTCCTTTTTCAGATCATGAATAGTGCTTCGAAAAATCAATCCAGCAATAGAATACAGCACTAATTTGATATAAAATTTTTGTGGTTCAGCAAAAAGAACAACCAAAATCCTCCACCTGCCCATGGATATGGTCCCCTGTTTATAGGCCAACCATGGAGGGTATTTTCTGGAAAGAACCCTCTAGAAATAAAAATTACACAAAAGTACTATTCCTTGTAATATATTTTCAGAATTAGGAAATTATGAAAAATATACCAAAGGAGTACAATTACTCTAGACTCTCAAATTTTTATTACACATTGACTCAAAGTAAAAAGGACTCCAAACTATTGAGATTAACAAAAATTGATTTGCGACGGTTTTCAGCAAAAACCGACAAAGCCTGTCAACCCTTCGACTCACGAGACCACTTTGTGACTCCGAGTGACATCAAGCCCCTTCCGCTCTCGATCCCCTTGAGCCACCTGAATGCTTGCCTTGGCCTCCCTCTCGCAAACCCGGTCGTCACACCGTCGCTTTCATCCGTCCGTCCAAGTCTTTCTCGGTCTCTTCGTGCACTCTTGAGATCTTCTCCAACTTCGCCCGGCCTCCCTGATTCTTCGGCATAGAGCTCCCTGCTTGACCCTCAATCACTCGTCGTAGATAGTCAGTCAGCATCTCCACCCTGCACATCCCAAACAAGCCAAAACAAGAACGTGACACACCACGGAAAACCTCGACAACCACTCATCAATTCTACATCGAACCCCTCGATGCACCCAAACCAACTCTCAACCACTGAACCGCTTTAACGCTCATCCTTGTCAATCACTCATCATCCAGACCGAAACCACCCTTGGTTTCACATCGGAACTCTTGTCGTTGAAGCCGTTGAGGATTAAGTTAGTTTTCTTCAAGTCCTCCTTGTCCCTGCCAAGTTTCTTCAATAGCGAGTAAGGCATTAGGTTAACGGTGGCACCACCATAAAAAAGCATCCTAGAGATCGGCTTCCCGTCAATGTGACCCCTGACATAGAGAAGCTTTAGATGGCGAGCCGAATCCTCGGGTTTTTTAAAAATATAATTGCGTGGGCCAAACATCAACTGAGCGACCTCGGCCTCGTCCTGTGGTAGGGCAAACTCATTGGGCAGCATGACGACGTTGATGTCCATTGCCTAAGGTGCGGGTCCCTCGGAGACGGGCGAGTAGTTTTCGTCGAGCATGTCGTCGTCGTCGTCGCTCGGACTAGGAGACGGTTGCTTATATCTACCGGTTTGATCCTCCATACCTATCTCATCGTTGGCCGAGGGCGGATTTCCTCAAAGATGGTGTCTCGCTCATCCTTGGCTTTCTTCTGGTGCATCTCCTGTGCCCATAGGCATTGCAGACGCCTTTTCTATGATTTGTACATACCTGGAGGTGCCCAAGATGGTTGTGGCTTGGTACTAGGCGCCACTGCCCTCTCCCTGTTATTTTTGGCTAAAGGGGTACAACTCGGATCGGCCTCGCATGTTTCATAGTCGAAGGGACCTTCACTACGGACCCTGCCAATCAGACCGGCCTCGTTAGGCCGATCGGACCAGGCTCCGGTGCTAGCTTCGGCCGGAGTAGGGGACTTACCACTGTCAGGCTTCGGTGAAGGGGCCTTCAAGATTGGGACTTCCTGAGACCCTATTCTGACTGTGATAGCTTCGGACTCCCAGTCCTTCGCCTCTTTGCATTCATCTCCCTTGGCTTCGTCCCGTGCGAGTTGATTAGGAGGTACTACAGACAGCCTGTTGACGATGTCTCCCTCTGCCACGTCTGTTCGTCCCTGCCAGTTATAATACTCCGAAGGAAAACAAGGGACTGTGCTATGTTGCGGAGGGTGCTCTGATTGTGATACGTACAGAGCCCATGGGGTCCCCGCCTAATTGTATGGCGGAGGCATCGGTGGCTCGAGCGGCTTCACCCACTATGAGCCGAACCCATTACCTAGAGGGGGGCTTAGCCAGGTCGATGGTATCTTGGACCATATCAGTGAAGGGTCCTGCCAGGCCAGAGGTACGTTCGGACATTGTGGGTCAAAGCCTCCCACCGGAGGGTTTGTCCAGAGCAAAGCTGGGTTCAGCCATTGGGTTCCGAACTGGTTCTACGTATGGCTCGGCCACTGGGGTCCGGGGCCACTATACGGAGGGTCGGCCACTAGGGCCAAAAGCCATCGTAGGGGTTGTTAGGCCGCTGTGGCCCAAAGTCATCATGAGGAGGGTTCGGCCACTGTGGTCTGAAGTCACCATGCGGAGGGTTTGGCCACTGTGGTCCAAAGCCACCATGCGGAGGGTTCGGCCGCTGTGGTCCGAAGCCATCCTCTGACTGCTTTGGCCCCTTCGGTTGACTTAGCCTTTTTGCGCGGGGGCCTGTTTCCTTAGATTTTCTTTGGTGTTTGTTTAACAACATCTGATATGTTACCTTCAGCTTCTTACGAGCCCTAGCCGAAGGAGACGTGTTAACATTTCGTTTCCACACTCCTACTTCATGGTTCTTAGGTACGAGTGCACGTGTGCGTGATTCTGCAATAATTGTTGCTTTCCCTTTAGTTGACTCAGCCTGCTCTGGCCGAATCAACACTTTCTTTTCGTCGAGGTTGACGGTGTTCACGAGAAAGGGGTCTTTGTCCAGCTTCATCTTTGGACTAGGGTCTATCTTCAATCGTCCTTCCTCTATGGCCGATTGAACCTGTCGACGAAAAACATTGAAGTCATTAGTATAATGCGAATGTGAATCATGCCACTTATAGTATGGGTGTTTCTTTAGCTCGTCGGCAGATGGAATGACTTGGCCTTTAGGCAACTTGAGAAGCTAGTTCTTCAAGAGGAAATCAAATATTTTATCACACTTAGTTATATCAAATGAGTATTTGACATCGCTAGACCGATTCTTGGTGGGAGACGGCCGTAACTCAGAGCAATTTATAGGTTTGCTCTTAGCGTTCCAGACCCATTCGGCTGCATACATGTCAGCTGAATGTTCCTCCTCCTCTGATTCTTCTTCATTGGAGTGCTCCATCACGTGGAC
The DNA here is from genome assembly GCA_019279435.1 of Zizania palustris. NCBI lineage: Eukaryota > Viridiplantae > Streptophyta > Magnoliopsida > Poales > Poaceae > Zizania > Zizania palustris. Next base: position 50,924,717 of record JAAALK010000080.1, read on the forward strand.
TTCAACCCTAGGCCTGTTAAACGTCTTAACGAACTTTTATCCTTTGCTCGGCCTTCCTGTACCAGAGCCTATTGTAAGACTTGGCTAACTTCCAAGAAGTGTTGGTTTTCTAGTCTCTCTTAAATTTCAGAACACAACCCACTAAAAGCTAGATCTGCCAAATCCCTTTCTGAATTATTAAGAATAAAACACCGGTTTCTGGTATCTCGAAAATGCTTGATATACTCAGAGACGCCCTCGCTAGATTTCTGCCTAACCGATGTTAAGTGTGAAAGCCTAAGTTCTGTTTCACCTGTGTAAAAGTAGTCATGGAATTTTTGTTCTAATTCAGCCCACGTTTGGACAAATTTGGCGGGAGCGCCGAAAACCAAGTGAAAGCGGTGCCGGATAGTGAGAGAGAAAATAGTCTATGTTTTAAAGCGTCTGACCCACTAGCCTCTCCACACTGTGCTAAAAACTGACGTGCTCTAGTGTGGTTTTGTTACCCTCACCGTCGAACTTGGTGAATTCAGGTACTCTATAACCGCGAGGGTAAGGTATTGTATCGAAATAATTGGGATACAACTTCTGGTAAACCCTTGCTCGACCCCTAGGTATGAAACCAGTGCACTCTCTAAACAGTGCGCGGATCCACTCCTCGATGTCATCCTGGCCTGCTGCTTGCGCACGGCTCTCATGTGGGGGCGCGACACACGGTGGTGTGTCAGCATGTCACCCGCGAGGTTACTCCTCATGCGCTAGTTTGGGATGTATGACATGTCCGGGCCTATGTGTTTGTGCATGTGGTGCGGGTAGCGTGGGAAAAACTAGCGCCAGTGTAGGTGTAGGCAGCGCATGGTAGGCGGTGTTGGTTTGGCCGTAAGCATGGTGACTGGTCTCATCCATGGTTATCGAGGCTGGAGACGCGATGGGTTTGCCAGTACTGCCATCAGTTCTGCTGTAAATGTGATTTATTGGAGGTATACTAGCAATCGGGGCTGGTGGTACGGCCTCGGTAAAGCCGAACCTTCTAAGTGTCGCCTCCACTTGAGAGATAATGGTCTAATATAAACGGTTGGCTATTGAAATGCTAACGGCTTGGTCTACCGATGCGGCTATCTTCTGCTCAATCTCTAAATAAGATAAACGCGGCGATACTAGTGTTACCTAGATCCGAGCGAGGTCGGGGACGTTGACGTCGCGCTTGATGAAGCCCACGCGTGTCTTGACGTATCTCCCAAGCATGAGGTCCTGTAGTGCCTTCAACTTTGCCTCGATCTCTGCTAAGTCTTCTGTGGGAATATCTTTAAGGATGGGCGTCATGATGTTGCGATTGTCGATATATGCGCCCCCCGTGAGATCCATCGGTGACGTAGACGAGTAGTCGTACCGGCGACCGATGTAGATGTACTTGTCATGTTGGCGTAGCTTTCCCCAACAGAGTCGCCAAAAAGTGTGTTGACACGAAAACGTAACCCCGCACTTGGGTCAGTCCGATGATCCAAAAGTGTGGAGATACTTAGGGACAAACCTAAGTGTAACACATCATTGACATCGTGTTCCGACTACCCTCAACAGTGGCAAGGGGGTGGAGTCGCCAGGTAATCAGATCATACAGAAATAATCCAACTAGCCGAAAAGAAATATATTAAATAAAACAAATCAGCAATCTAGTCGAAGTCTAACTGATTTGAAGTGTATAGTGCGAAGGGTATCACCAAAGGGTACCTTCGGCATTTGATGCGAAGGGTTCCTTCGGCATTCGGACTAATCTGGCCGAAGGCAGGCTTCGAACAGATCTCGACGCGACAATCACCTCCGAATAGTGGGGTTCGGCGCAAAGTCTTTGACACGATAAAATAACTCGAACACAACGCACTGGCGTGACTTCGCCTTGCGCAGGGTATGGAAGTGGCGAAGCCTGTCTCGACTGTAGGACCGAAAGCAGCGACCAGAGGGGGGGGTGAATGGGCGCCTTAAAAAATTCTTTCGAATCAATGGCCTGATCCCAATACCCAACGCACCTCAAAAGACTACGCAGCAGAAAATAAACAGAAGGCCTAAGTCTAAAGGTTTCTAACCTAGAAGCAACTGATGATAAACAGTGTAATACTACAGTAGTGCAACTAGGCAGATGAACAAGGTGTAACAGGCCTAAACTTCTCTAAGAAATGATCTAAGAATGTATAAGATGAAAAGAGAAGTTACTGTCCAAATTTGTCTCCAGTTCAGAACTTGGCGAAGCCCCCTTCGCACGTCGAAGTCTGCTTCGGAGGTTGGTGACGGAGCCTATCCGAGAAGCCGAAGGTGTCACGGTCTAGCCTAGTTCGAAGTGGCAAGTTGCGAAGTGTACTTCGGAGCGAAGTATAACAGTGCTGGAGCCTGGTTCGAAGTATGTACTTCGAAGTCAAGGCTTCGAACACAGCTTCGAACCAAGAGCTTCGGACCAAAGTGACAGAGTCGAAGCCTGCTTCGAAGTGTGCACTTCGAAGACAGAACTTCGAACACAACTTTGAACCAAAAGCTTCGAAACAAAACCTTCGAACAGAAAGCTTCGAACACAACACACAAACGGACAACCTTCGAACAAAGAAGCGAAGCCTGTCGCGCGACAGAAAAACAAGTCCGAAGCCAATGCTCTACCTTCGAAAAGAGCAAGCTCCGAAAAGAGAGGCGAAGGGTGACACGCTACACAGTGGTCAGTGCGAGGCCTAGCGGAGCTACAAGCTTCGAACCCAACTTCAAAACTTGTCGAAGTATGGACTTCGAACAGATAAGGCCGAAGCCCCTTCGCACTATTGTTCGAAGTATGCGATGCTGACGATCAGAAAGATGCTTCGAAGCTTAGCAACACAGAACGCAAACCAAATACCGAAGATCGAACGAAGCCTTCGAAAGAGATAAATCGAAGCCTACCCCGCGAAACTGAAGGGCTTCGAACAGAGAGTAGCTTCGCTCAAAACACAGCCAAAAAGGTGACAGACCCTGTCAGCCTCGATCGAAAAGGCTGTGCAGTAGAAGGTGAAAAGCTGCACAGACTACTGTAGCTACAGGAAAGTAGTACTACTTGCAACAGCAAGAACTAGTACTCAGTTTGTGAATAACAGAAGCAACAGAAGAAGCTTCTCCTCACGAAATAAATTCAGCAGCCCGTAGATGAAGCAATAACTCCCCAAACCAAACAAAAGCAACAGATAAAATCAGTAGGGACCAAGGCTTTAATGCATCCAAAAGATTAGAGCAAATACCATGGAAAAACAGGAAGGAGCAGAGCCTGGCGGCGCACACAGGAGAGAGAAAAGGAGAGACAAAATGACCCAAGGAGTGGATTTGATTTCAGCACAAGGGTTCTCAAAACCCTAGGGATTGGGGTCATATTTATAGGCTCCCAACACTAGGAATATTCTACCAGCCCCTTAGGGTTTTTACAGACTCAAAAATAAAGGAAAAGACTCTACTGCCCTTAGGAATTTTTACAGACACGACTGACTGACTGTGGGCCTAGAGTTACAAATGACTAATCCGAAAGCTAAGTTTTCGTAGCGACTACGGCTTCTCTTCTGGACAGTCGGATACAGAATCAACGGTTGTCATTTTGCGCCGAAACTGACAAAGCCTCCACCAGCTTTGCACCAGGTACCCGGATTGGGCCGGCCCGACTCCGCAGCTCTCTCAGCCCGGCAATCGCTCACCGCCCGTGTATCTGAGTCAGTCCTGGTCAACAGCCCAGTGGGTCTTCTACTGCTTCTGGCCCATGCACCCGGATTGGGCCAGCCCGACTTCGCAGCCTCCTCTGCCCGACAGTCGCTCGCTGCCCGTGTACCTGAGTCACACGCGGCCCATGAAACAGCAGATCTTCTCTTCCTTAGTCCTCTTTGACTATCGTTGACAATGACTCATCACTTCTGGAGCCATGAGGCCCACGCTATTCAGCATGGCTCCTCAATCTCCCCCTTGATGAGTGCATTGTCAACACTCCTCAATTCTCAGCTTTTCAGCACCTGCGAACAAATGTGGAAACACGAAAACAAAATACAAGAGAACAAGGAAGAAGAAAAATAAGGTAAAAGTTTAACCTTAATGACCAAAAGCCAAACAAAAGCAAGAAGCGGTCATTATGGTTAACCAAAACATAAAAGCTCAAAATGAGTGCGATTTCAGAACAACAAGGATATCAACAGAGTAAGAACTCCCCCTTAAACTCTGATCCCAAATTTTCTCCCCCTTGTTGACAAGTGAACTCATCAAGCACTCAAAAGAGACACAGACTCCCCCTGAAATGCAACTCCCCCTCAAAATATGCAGTGAATGCAGTTGGGGTGCAGGTGGAGTGTAGAAAGCATGCTTCTCAGATATGATTGACTGCAGTTACAACATCTAACAGGTATAGCAAAAGAGATACTGTCTAAGACACATGGCATGATCAGCGCAACAGATGATATCAAAAGAAAGTCATTTAGCACGCATTTTTCAGTTTTTGCAAACAAAAGCAGCACCACATGTTCCAGTAAACAAGCAAGGTAAAACATGAGATGCAGAAGCTAACTGATATCTACCAAGATAAGCATTGTTCAAAACAAAGTGCTTCAGCAAACTTGTTATCTTTTAAAAGTTCAAGCTTTTTCTTTTTGCTTTTTCATATTTGCCAGGGGTTATTTGCATGTCAAACCTTATGCTGACCGACCAAGTCAAGCCTAGGCCAGAACTGGACCATCAGAAGCTTAAGACATTGGTCTTGGCATACACTACACTGTCCTAGTTCATACCAAAGTGCTATGGTATGCAGTCCAGAACAAATGTAATGCGACAAAGCAAACCCACCTGGATCTTTTCAATTCAAGCATAAAAAGGCATGGAATTTTCATTCATTTTTGAAGTTTATCATTGTTATAGCTCATTTTCCATGTGAAAACATAAAGATGTCCAAGTTGCATATCTGCATATATGTGATGAACTAGCTACAAGGTATGTAACAGATAGCAAAAACACGCAGCCTACACATGCTAGTTACTAGAAGCAAAGGTGATCATTTTTCAAGTTGAAAGCGTAAAAGCCATGCACATGACAGATATCAGATATATCAAGTGAACTGAACCAAAGCATGATCATCGACATGTAATCAAAAGCATGTACCAGCTAGAATAAGTAAAGCAGTTCAATCATATAACAGAAGCAAGCTCAAAAGTGTGATATGTGAATATGTATGATATGAACACACACAAAAAGACTCAAGAAAAGAGTAAAGAAGAAGGAAAAAACTGACGCAAAATATCCTAGAAAGGATACACAACACCCAAATCCCCTCGTAGACGCTCAAAGGTAGACTGATCTAGGTGTTTGGTGAAAATGTCAGCCAACTGATGATGGGTATCAACATGAATAAGGTCAATGACACCTTTCTCATATTGATCCCGCAAGAAGTGAAAGCGCACATCAATATGTTTGGTTTTTGCATGAAGACACGGGTTTTTCCCTACACTAATAGCACTAGTGCTGTCGCAAAACAATGGAACCCTGGTAGGAAAGAACAACCCAAAGTCTCGTAGAGTGGAAATCATCCAAACCATCTGTGAGCAGCAGCTGGCAGCAGCTACATACTCAGCCTCTGTGGTCGAAAGAGCAACTCCACATTGCTTTCGAGAAGACCAAGATACAAGGGAAGAACCAAGAAACTGGCAAGTACCGGAAGTCGACTTGCGATCCAACCGGCACCCACCAAAGTCGGCGTCCGAAAAGCCAGATAAATCAAGAGATGACGATGCTGAATAATAAAGACCAAGATCAGGTGCATAGGTGAGATACCTGAAAATGCGCTTGACAGCCTGTCGGTGAGACGCGCGCGGTGAAGACTGAAAACGCGCGCAAAGTCCCACGGCGAACTGTATGTCCGGTCTTGTTGCCGTTAAGTACAACAGCGAACCGATCATCCCTCGAAACTCTCTCTCATTGACCTTGACACCGCTCTCGTCCTTGTGCAGACCCCCAGAAGTACCCATCGGGGTCATTTGCGGCTTCAATTCACCACCAAAGTCAAATTTCTTAAGCATGTCACGAGTATACTTACCTTGGTGGATGAAGGTGCCGTCCTTTGTCTGTTTGATCTAGAGCCCTAAGAAGTACTTAAGCTCACCCATGAGGCTCATCTCAAACTCACTGTGCATCTGCTCAGAAAACTTGGACACAAGAGAATCAGTAGTACCGCCAAAGATAATATCGTCCACATAAATCTGAGCAACTAAAAAATCTGAAGCATCTCTGAGCAAGAAAAGAGTTTTGTCCACAGAACCCATCACAAAGCCCTTCCCCAACAAAAATTGCTTCAACCGGTCATACCAAGCCCTGGGGGCTTGCTTCAACCCGTATAAAGCTTTGTGCAACTTAAAAACATGTCGAGGAAACTTAGGGTTCTCAAAACCGGGGGGTTGCCTAACATAAACCTCCTCTTCTATGTACCCGTTCAGAAAAGCACTCTTAACATCCATTTGAAAAAGCTTAAAACCCTTCGAAACGGCAAAAGCTAGAAGGATACGAATGGACTCAAGACGGGCAACAGGAGCGAAGGTTTCTTCAAAGTCAATACCTTCCTTCTGGCAATAACCCTGGGCAACTAGTCGAGCCTTGTTGCGCACCACAACCCCATCTTCACCTTGTTTGTTCTTGAATACCCACTTGGTGCCTATGGGGTTGAATCCTGGTGGCGGCTCAACCAATGTCCAAACCCGATTGCGGACAAAATTCTCAAGCTCTTCTTGCATAGCATTAATCCAATTAGAGTCAGAAAGAGCATGAGAAACATCTCTGGGCTCGAAAGATGCAACAAACGCAGATTCAGCAAACACAGCAAGAGAGGCAGAAGAACGCAAAGTTCTCTCAGTCAAATCACCAATGATGAGCTCTGAGGGGTGATCACGCTGAACTGCTCGGGTTCCCTGGTGATCTGAAGTCACCTCACCTGAGTCAGCAGCTGGCACCTCTGGACTCGACTGAGGGGGCTCGATCGAAGTGGAAGAAGTGATCAGAGGTCCGCCCTCATCATCAGTCGAAGTCTCAGAAGGTGTGGGCTATGCGGGGGATGCAGAAGGCCCACCCTCATCAGCAGCTGGAGTATTCTCATCTTCCTCGAAGATGGACTCTCCGAGCTCATCATCACCAGAAAGCTCAAAAGAAGGATTTAAAGAAGGCAAGGACTCATCAAAAGAAACCTCACAAGTCTCGACAAGCAGTTGGGATTCGAGGTTCCAAACACGGAAGCCTCGAGAATGCAATGCATAACCAACAAAAACACCATCCTAGCAACGAGACTCAAATTTGTCCAAATGCCCTCCCTTCTTGAGCACAAAGCACTTGCAGCCAAACGCTCGCAAGTGGCTCACTTTGGGCTGTCTGCCAAAACGCAACTCATATGATGTCTTACCAATGTAAGCTCTAAGAAAAATGCGGTTGGCCAGATAGCAAGCCGTGTTCATGGCTTCAGCCCAAAACCGCCTAGGAGTCCTGTGCTCATCGAGCATCGTCCTGGCCATCTCAACTAGCGTGCGGTTCTTTCGTTCCACAACGCCGTTTTGTGGGGGAGTGTAAGGAGAAGAAAACTGATGGTCCAGACCCTGATCACTACAAAAGCTGACAAACTGAGAGTTCTTGAATTCAGAGCCGTTGTCGGAGCGAATTGCTCGCATCCGACCATTGTTCTCATTCTTCAGCTTCAAAATCAGGTCATGGACAAATTGAAAAGTTTCATCCTTAGACTCCAAAAAGAAAACCCACGAGAATCGAGAAAAGTCGTCAACAATCACAAGTGCATACCACTTCCCACCGACTGAGCGTACCCGAGCTGGACCTACAGTGTCCAAATGTAAAAGCTCGCCTGGATACGAAGTCATCACCTGAGTCACAGGTGAGTGAGAAGCGGCAACCATCTTCCCATGACGACAGGGATGACAAACTAGATCCTTCTCCATCTTAAGCTTGGGCAATCCTCGGATGAGATCCATAGAGCTTAACCTGACTAGCAGATCAAAACTCAAGTGACCCAACCTCCTATGCCACTTCCAGAGCTCAGAAGAAGATCCAGCAATCAAACAACGAGAAGGGCCAAAAGAACTAGAGAAGTCAATTCGAAAAACTTTACCGAAGGGTAAAATCTGACAAACCAAAGACCCTCTAGAATCAACCACAGAAGAATTGCCCTTCTTAAAACGCACTTCCAAACCATCCTCAAGAAGTTGCGACACAGAAATTAAGTTGAAGTTCAAATTTGTAACCAACGCAACATTCTTTAAAGAGAAATGATCTGAAATGCTAATTGAGCCTATGCCACTTACTTTCCCTTGACCGCTGTTCCCGAATGTAATGTACTCTTTGGAGCTCGGGGGAGTGAGACTGGAGAACCATCTGCGATGTCCCGTCATGTGGCGAGAGCATCCTGAGTCCATGATCCAAACATCCTCCAGTCCCCGGTCCTGCACAATCAGTGTCTGTAAGTGGGAGCAAATGGTCCGGCACCAGGTTTAGCAAAAGAGCTAAACCAGTGTCGAGCCATCTGCTCAAAAAATGGAAAGCGAAAACCATCAAAAGAGTTTGGACCAAAACGCGGCTCAAAGCGCGGTCCTCGGTTCTGCCTAACCCTACGACCACGAGGTCCAGAACCGTAGCCAATTCGGTCTGGAACTCTGCCGGAACGAACACCACCAACTGGAGCACGGGCAAGAAAACTGTCTCCTCTACCACCACCTACACGACGCGGCCTGGCCTCCAGCCTCTCCCCGCGCCGAGGAACACGCAGTCTACCACCCTGTTGGTAGAACTACTCCTGATCACTACGAGCCCTCTCTGCTCTCTCAACCCGCTTCCTCCTGAAGCAGAACTCCGCAAGATGCCCGTCTTTCTAACAGTACTCACAGTGATAGGTAGGCCTCTTGGGATGTGGTTGAGGCTTGGGGTTCTTGGGCTTAGTGATGATTGGTGTTGTCTTCTTGGGCTGAGAGGGTCCAGGAAGAGAGTCTAGAGAAGAGTGGAGGAGTTTGGGCTTAGGAACCCAGATAGGCTTCTTGGGTGGAGCTTTAGGTGGTTCATGGATCACTCCATCCTTGGGCTGACAAGCCTGGGAAGACTCAGTGGAGTGAGTCTTGGGATACCTCTGCTCTGGAGTCATTTTACTCCACTCCACTGCCCGGCTAATGGCACTCTCAAAGTCAGCCTTGGTGTAGGTGTAACCTACCCCAAACCCATCCTGCCTCTTGAACTGCTGGATCATCATGCCAAGCTGTGGCTCTCTGGCACTGATCCAACTCAGGATAGACCGGAGGTAAAAGTTTTCATTCTGAGAATCTGCTAGCTCCTCTCTCAAGGAAGCTAGAACCTCCACCTGAGACAAGCAGGTGTCACACTCACTCTCTACTTGGACAGTCTTCTCGGCTTTTAGCTTAATCAACTCCATTCTATGAGACAGGCAGTTCTCACAGACAGTGGGTGGAACTGACAATGTCTCAAGCTCTAGCCTAGTCTGCGCAAGCTCAGCTCTCAACCTCTCTAAATCACCCAAATGCTCATCGCCCTTGGATTTCAGCTCAGCTAAGGCAGCTAGATGAGATGGGCAATCAACACAGGGTGCGACGACAGTGGCTTGAGCATCTTTCAGCTCCTGCTGAGCGCTTTCAAGCTCAGTGGCCAAAGCGTCCCTCTCATCAACCCTTTCTGTGTACCTGGACTTCAGAGTCGACAGGTCACACAGAAGCACCTCACACTTCGGGCACTCACTGCTATCACCCAAGCTAGGGGAAGAAGATAGACTTTCTATTCTACCGTTGGCTACGGCAAGCTCACTTTCTAACTCGTCTATCCTTTTCTTAGCCCCCCTAAGCAGTTTCTCCCGATACTTCAACTCTTGACGATTGCTCTCAAGTAAATCAACAATTTCGCGCTCATAAGATGATACCTTGCTGTCGTCGTCGTCGGAGTCGTCGGAGGAGCTCTTTTCTTTTCTATCCCCAAGAGCCATTGAACAGAAGCTCTTGCGGGATCTTCGGCGCTGGTGTGAGCGGCTCTTCGGCTTGTCTCCGAAGGCCATGAAGCAGAGGCCCGCCGGATCGTCCTTGTCCTTCCCCTTCCTGATGGCGATCTCCTCATCGCTTGAGATCGATGAAGAGGAAGAAGATGTGGATCTCTTGGAGTAGCTCTTCTCCATCTCGGCGAAGAAGGCCTTGTCGCGCTTCTTGTTCTCTCGTCGGTAGTCCTTCAGGGCCTTCTTGAAGAACCGGGTCTTCGGTTTGCCCTTGTTGAAGGAGGGGCTCTCATGCTTGCCGGAGTCGTGGAAGCTGCTGCCGGTGCCCTTCTTGTATCCACTGCGCTTGGGGCAGTCGGCGATGAAGTGTCCTGGATCACCACATTCAAAGCATCCGGATTTTGTACCGTGTCTTTTGAACATTCTTTTATCATAGACACGACGCACCCGGTTGTTAAAGAGACACAAATCATCATCTCCCAACAACTCAAGCTGGTCCTCAGTGATAGACATCAAGGAGAACCCAGCACAGCTCACAGCAGAGGGATCAACAGAAGGTGTAGCAAGGGCTAGGGATTTTGATCCAGAGCCAGTGAGATTTGATCTCAACTGGATATCTACCTCAGTGGCCTTCAGCTTGCTAAACAACTCAGAAATGGTCAAGGTATCGTAAGAAGTACTCTCAACGATAGATGATACCTTGATCTCCCAGATCTTTGGGTCCAAGGTATGAAGAACCTTGAGCGCCTGCTCGTGATCTGAGACTAACTGAGCACCCTCAGCCTTGTTGTCCCGAAGCTTGTTAATGATCGACTGAAAGCGACCAAACAAAGCCTCAACAGATTCACCCGGCTTCTGTGTGAAATTCTCATATTCACGCCGGTAGGTCTGATAGAGCCGAGCCTTGACCTGTGCTGTTCCCTCATGGTGTGCCTTGAGGGTAGCCCAGATCTCTCTCGCAGTGGAGAGATGACTCACATGCTCAAACTCAGTGGGACCTAAACCAGAAAACAAAATGTTCATAGCCTTACTGTTGCTCAGATGCTGAGCAATGATACCAGCAGTACCATGCTCAGTGACTGGCAAAATGACAAACGTGCTGTGAACGCAAATGTCCCATATGTCCGAACCCTGGCTCATGAGATAGGCTCGCATGCGAGTCTTCCAATAATTATAGCCATAGGCTTCCAAGGACGGGACCTTGCCAGGAGACGTCATAGTCACTACTGGGGTTTAGAACCGGTTAAGGTATGGAAAAACCCTAACCTCGCTCTGATACCACTTGTAGGACCGAAAGCAGCGACTAGAGGGGGGGTGAATGGGCGCCTTAAAAAATTCTTTCGAATCAATGGCCTGATCCCAATACCCAACGCACCTCAAAAGACTACGCAGCAGAAAATAAACAGAAGGCCTAAGTCTAAAGGTTTCTAACCTAGAAGCAACTGATGATAAACAGTGTAATACTACAGTAGTGCAACTAGGCAGATGAACAAGGTGTAACAGGCCTAAACTTCTCTATGAAATTATCTAAGAATGTATAAGATGAAAAGAGAAGTTACTGTCCAAATTTGTCTCCAGTTCGGAACTTGGCGAAGCCCCCTTCGCACGTCGAAGTCTGCTTCGGAGGTTGGTGACGGAGCCTGTCCGAGAAGCCGAAGGTGTCACGGTCTGGCCTAGTTCGAAGTGGCAAGTTGCGAAGTGTACTTCGGAGCGAAGTATAACAGTGCTGGAGCCTGGTTCGAAGTATGTACTTCGAAGTCAAGGCTTCGAACACAGCTTCGAACCAAGAGCTTCGGACCAAAGTGACAGAGTCGGAGCCTGCTTCGAAGTGTGCACTTCGAAGACAGAACTTCGAACACAACTTTGAACCAAAAGCTTCGAAACAAAACCTTCGAACAGAAAGCTTCGAACACAACACACAAACGGACAACCTTCGAACAAAGAAGCGAAGCCTGTCGCGCGACAGAAAAACAAGTCCGAAGCCAATGCTCTACCTTCGAAAAGAGCAAGCTCCGAAAAGAGAGGCGAAGGGTGACACGCTACACAGAGGTCAGTGCGAGGCCTAGCGGAGCTACAAGCTTCGAACCCAACTTCAAAACTTGTCGAAGTATGGACTTCGAACAGATAGGGCCGAAGCCCCTTCGCACTATTGTTCGAAGTATGCGATGCTGACGATCAGAAAGATGATTCGAAGCTTAGCAACACAGAACGCAAACCAAATACCGAAGATCGAACGAAGCCTTCGAAAGAGATAAATCGAAGCCTACCCCGCGAAACTGAAGGGCTTCGAACAGAGAGTAGCTTCGCTCGAAACACAGCCAAAAAGGTGACAGACCCTGTCAGCCTCGATCGAAAAGGCTGTGCAGTAGAAGGTGAAAAGCTGCACAGACTACTGTAGCTACAGGAAAGTAGTACTACTTGCAACAGCAAGAACTAGTACTCAGTTTGTGAAGAACAGAAGCAACAGAAGAAGCTTCTCCTCACGAAATAAATTCAGCAGCCCGTAGATGAAGCAATAACTCCCCAAACCAAACAAAAGCAACAGATAAAATCAGCAGGGACCAAGGCTTTAATGCATCCAAGAGATTAGAGCAAATACCATGGAAAAACAGGAAGGAGCAGAGCCTGGCGGCGCACACAGGAGAGAGAAAACGAGAGACAAAATGACCCAAGGAGTGGATTTGATTTCAGCACAAGGGTTGTCAAAACCCTAGGGATTGGGGTCCTATTTATAGGCTCCCAACTCTAGGAATATTCTACCAGCCCCTTAGGGTTTTTACAGACTCAAAAATAAAGGAAAAGACTCTACTGCCCTTAGGAATTTTTATAGACACGACTGACTGACTGTGGGCCTAGAGTTACAAATGACTAATCCGGAAGCTAAGTTTTCGTAGCGACTACGGCTTCTCTTCTGGACAGTCGGATACAGAATCAACGGTTGTCAGTTTTGCGCCGAAACTGACAAAGCCTCCACCAGCTTTGCACCAGGTACCCGGATTGGGCCGGCCCGACTCCGCAGCTCTCTCAGCCCGGCAATCGCTCACCGCCCGTGTACCTGAGTCAGTCCTGGTCAACAGCCCAGTGGGTCTTCTACTGCTTCTGGCCCATGCACCCGAATTAGGCCAGCCCGACTTTGTAGCCTCCTCTGCCCGACAGTCGCTCGCTGCCCGTGTACCTGAGTCACACGCGGCCCATGAAACAGCAGATCTTCTCTTCCTTAGTCCTCTTTGACTATCGTTGACAATGACTCATCACTTCTGGAGCCATGAGGCCCACGCTATTCAGCATGGCTCCTCATCGACAAAGCCTGTTGCGAAGCATGCTGGTGAATGGGACTCGGTCAAACCGACAACAGCGTGATGGTCCGGCACGGGTAATCGAAGCAGGGATTCTGCCGAAGCGTGTTCTAGCAGCCTCCGAAACCAGTGTCCTGGCTCCGGACACCTCTGGTGAAGTGGCTCTGAGCGTGAAAACCCGCAACAGAACAGATATCAAGTGCCAATTCAGCCTAGGGACCAAATCTGCTAAGTGTTGTCGTAGAGAAACAAAGGTAGCAATCTGTGACGCAGATTAGCGGATACTTCACAAGGCGATAGCAATCTGTTACGTAGATTAACGGGTACATAACAAGCGAAGTAACAAGAATTTCCACTGTTCCGAAGTGTCCAGCGGAGGGCTTCTAGGCAAACCCACGAAGGTTGCAGAAAAGTAAAGATAAAATTAAAGGTATGGTTCAAAGCTAGGGCTTTGTGTTTATTTGTGTTGGGGGGGAGGGTTAATGAAACGGCATCATCCTTATATTTATAGGGGCTAGTCTTCTAATCTCTAAGATTAATCTGTTAATATTTGGCCTAATCATGCGTAGGGATAAAATTAGTCGAAATCAGACTCAAACTCTATCTCTGGAATTCTGCCCGAAGTGGGCCTTCGGCCAGGCCTGCCGAAGCCTGCTCCTCAGGCCGAAGCTTCAGCGAGGCAGGCCTCCGAAGACCTTTTGGCCGAAGCTAGCAGGCCTGCTGAAAGCTTCCAAAGCCCATGGCTTCAATGGTCCTTTGACCCTGTAGGGCTTCGGTCCGATCCAGGATGTGTATTTTTGGCCCAAATTACCAAAATTGATATTTTGAGAATCCTAACCATTTATTGCCATTTATTGCTATCAACAATTACCAAAATTGATATTTTGACAATCTTGACCATTAATGCCACTTTTTGCTATTAACAGGTACCACGTCCAAAGTGTACCTCAAAACCATCATCAAGCAACTGAGAAACGGAAAGCAAGTTGTACCCCAAATCCTCAACCAAAGCAACATTTGGAGAGTGAAGTTTTCATTGATTCTAATCGTACCTTGACCTTTCACTCTACTTCTTCGATTGTTTCCAAAAGTGATGTGTTCTCATTGCTTGGTCAGGGTGAAGCTAGAGAACCATGATGACTTTCCAGTCATGTGGCGCGAATAGCCAAAATCCATGATCCACTTGTTCTCCAGGCTTCCATTCTTTCCCTACACAATGCAAGAAGATCTCGAGTATTTAGTGTTGGGGTTGGTAACAAAACATTTAGGAATCTAGCACTAAACAACTCAATAGTTAGGCAATACAGAAGACTGTGCAGAATATGAATCATGATGATAAAAGCGAGGTCTACTTGCAAACCGATGAGGTCTCACAAAATGACGTGGACCAAAACCACTAACACGTGGTTTGACATCATATGAAGCATGATGTAAACCACGATGGTTAAAGTCACTCATATAACCACGAGGAGCTTCAAAATCAGAATGAAAGTGATAATCATACTCATGCATACCTAAAGATGAGTAATACATGTCCTAAAAGTTTATAGCATGAGCACGACGTTCACCCTTGATACATCGGTAACAAAACCCAATCAAATGACCTACACGTTGACAATAAGAGAAATGATAAACATTCTTGTGAGTAGGTACATAAGTTTCAGGCGCAAATCTCATAGTTTTTCTGAGTTTCTGCTTGGAGTCTGTCTTCGGTGGTGGAATGATTTTCTTTGTAGGATGGGTAGGATTCTTGGCTTTTTGAGTGGTGTCTAACTGGGCTCTCTCTTTCTCAAGGATAGTAGGTGGAGTGAACACAGTTTTACCCGGGGATATTTAGTGTAGTTCTCTCGTAACCCAACGCTAGAGCTAACCCTGCCCTGTCAGCACACATTTTTGTTTTAGCCAAAAGCAAATCCATTTTACCCTTCCCTTCGGTACACTTATCCACCATGTAAAGAAGATAATCATTCTCACACTTAAATTATTCGACTTGCTCTCTAGCGAAGTTGAGTTGGTCCTTAAGTGTGATGTAGGTGGAACATGTCGGCTGCACATCCTTAGAATACTCAGCACTCACCAATCTAGCCTTAAGTTCATCAACATGCTTATCCCTCAAATTAATGCTTTCAACAAGTAAAGAACAATTCATGCATTCATTGATGACACAAGGACTATACTCCACCTCCAAAAGTTGTTTCTGAACAATTTCAAGTTTTTCAGGATTTTGAGCATGAATCATAAACAGCAGAGCAAGTTCATTCATAACAGCAGAGTAAGTAGATAAGCCAAACATCTTATCAACTTTGCAGTTTTGCACCGAAGCTTCATATCCTGCGATGGGTTCCTTCGGCTTAATGACTCCACCTTTTGGCATAAGCTTATCAGCTCTGAAGCTGATAAGTTATCTTGAATTGTTAATCTCTAAGTCCTGAAGGTGAAGTATTTTCCCCCAACAGTAGCCCCTCGAATACGCTTCTTTGAAATTAACCTGTATAGTAGGGAAGCAGTATACGCAAGAATATTTTCATATTCTGGGACTTAGAGAAGTTTGAATACATTACAGTTATTCGAAGGGCCTCTGACCACGAAGCATTCGGACAACGGCCTTGAACCTGGACTACCACGTGAACGCTTCACGAGAAAGAGAATTGTTGCAGAGTCTAAATGTCGTGAGGAGCCGTTTATTTGGAGCCGTTACTCTACAAGTAGTCGTTATGCTCTCGAAAGGTAACGGTCGAAATTTACTGCGGACTCACACCGTTTCGCTTCCTGGACCCACTTGCCAGCGACGGAAGTTGAACCTGCAGTGTGAATGCAATCGAAGCACAACAACTATCGGGAGGCTATAAAAGGGGAATCGGAATTCACCAAGGACGTTTACCGTGCTTAGCATCCGAAACTTACTCTCTTAAACCTCCCAACTCCCTCAACTTCCCGAGCGATCAAACCATGGCGAGGACTAGCCACACCGTGCCAGCGGTGGCGGGTACTTTGGCGCACAGGTAGGCTTGGGCGGCTTCAGTAGTAGCGGCAATGGCGGAAGCTCCGGGAGACGCCTGGCCCAAGAACCCTCGAGAGCTCCGCCCTCCATCCAAGAAGAAAATCCCCAAAGCTTCCTCATCGGCCAGTCCACAAGCACTGCGGAGTCCATCGAAGAAGCTGTAGTGGGAAGCTAGGGCACGAAATGAGGACTCAGGTCCCTGGAACACAGTCGACCCGGACGCCACGAAGTCGAGAAGTTATGGTCTTCGAGGCATTCTTCGAAGTGGGTGTAGCCCTTCCTGCCATAAACTTTTTATTAGAGGTACTGGAAATGTTCCATATTACCTTACCTCAGCTATCTCCCAACGCCATTGCCCGGTTGGCCATCTTCGAATGGGCGCTTTGAGCCGAAGGGTGCGAAGGACGATCAGAGGTCTTCTCCGCCACCCACGAGGCTATCTACCAGCCGAAGCTGCAAGATGGCCCCGGAGACACCAAGGTGATAACGGCCTTCAGAAGTGTTAACTTCCAATTGCGGACGGAGCATGCTTAGCACTTTCCAGTGAAGGCCAACAATGACCGATGGTATACCAACTGAATCCTTCGGTGGTTCTACGCTGAAGTCAGAGAGGACTCCCCCTTCGCAGGACCCCTCCAAGAAATCTGGTTCCGGAAGGAGGCGGAGGTCACCCTGAACCCTAGCCTGCTCTCAATGCGGCTAGGGCTATTAACTTCAGTTGCTAGTCGCATGAGCATGCGTGACCTAGCAGAAGAGTTTATCACGCTTCGAATTCCACCCCTCAGGGATGACTGGCCGATAGCGTTCCAACACGCTTCGGAGGGTGAGCTCCGAAGTCTAGGTAAGACTTCAACTTTCCTGCAATAACATGTTAGATGAAAAAATAACATACTTATAATATGCTACCTTTTTCCAGCGGCTCCATTGGCGTTAGCTCCATAGAAGATAACACGAGCCACTGAACGGGTGCTCGGAGCCCCTACGGTGGCCGAGAGGCAAAAAAGAATAGAACTTGTGGGGAGATGGAAATGCTCTAACAGAGTATGGGGGGCCCTCAGAATGGTGCCTCCTCCTCTGCCGGACTTCAACCTGACCGGAGTGGCCCACCGGAAAAGGAAAGCCGTTGCCGAGCCTTCGAAGAAAGCTGGCAAGACCCCCATTAAGAAGGGGAAGAAAGTAGCTAAAATTCCACCTCAACTGACCCCGACATCATCTGGCTCATCCCTGGGCATTCGGAGCTCAGCTTCGGATGACTCTGGGAACAAAGGCTCTGAGAGCAGGGGCTCCGACGCCCAACTGGCGAAAGCTTTCAAGAACTATCTTCTAGAGGGCGATGAAGATGAAGCTGCAGCCACAACCGAAGCTCCTGCCCGGGAGGTTGCGGAGGCGGACACAACACACACTCCAGCACCCGCTGCTGTGAGTTTGGAGCTGGAGACAGCCATCCCCAACTCTCCCGTAGTTGGGGTGATCACAGAAGAGGTCGAGCCTCCGGCGGCAACTACCGGAGAGGACTTCGGGGGACGACCTTGACGAGATTCTCTGCATGTACGAAGTCCTGGAGGACCCGACCATTTTACCTCAGGGCACCTCCGAAGGTAGGCTCCGAACCATTTGCCTTTTTCACTTCCTGCAATAGTTATTTCACACAAATATTCATCGAGTACCTCAATGTTGTAGGTGTATCGAAGGGTAACGTAGCCCCGGCCGCAGACGAAGCTCCGAATTCTTCTGGGGTTGCGGCTCCAATGGACACCTAGGCTCCACTGGACACTCCGGCTCCAGCGATGGGAGCCGTCTCTATCGACGTGGTTCTGGCCGAAGGGACAGCCGTCGAAGGATGATCTACCTCTACAGGAGTCGAACGGGTCTCCAGGCGCTTCTAGAGCCATTGGCGGAGAAAGGCCAAGAAGTCGTAAACTCTGACTTGGTCTCCGTCTTGAGCGAAGCCAGAGCCCCGGAGCTTAATCTAGCCCTCGAAAGGGCTGCCCTTCAGGCATACAAAATACCGCAAATTTCTTTAATTGACAAATGTAACTGCTCGGTACTTACTTGCTCCTTTTGCAGCAACTTGTCCTTGATAGAGCGGCAACGACTTCCAACAAAGCCGAAACCAATCGGCTCAAGAAGAAGCTTACCACCCTCCAAACCGCGCTCAAAAACTTCGAAGACAAGACACTTCGGTTGGAGGAAGAGCTCCTCGAAGAATGGAGGGATAGAGCTGACACCGACGAAGCCCTTCGGCTTGAACAGCAGAGCAGCGGCACGCTCCAAACTTCAGTCAAAGAAGCCAAAGTCGAGTGCTTGGTGCTGCGAGCGGAGGTCGAGAAGCTCCGGCAGGCGGCAGCCACATCGAGCGCTCAACTGGTAGAGCTCCAAGGCTCTCTCAAGCAAGCGATGGCTCAGAAGAGCTCCCTGCTATCCCAGATGGCCGAAGTATCTGCTGCTGCTGTGGGGCTGGAAGCGACAGAGACGAAGAATGCTATAATAGCGGAGCGTACCTTGGATGCCCTTCAGGGTACCTTGGAATACTTTGGCACCATGTGCCCTTCATCTTCTGTTGCGTCGAGCGAGCCCCTCGACCGGAAGCTGAAGAGGATTCAAGTGGCGACGTCGTTGATGATGGGCTCCGGTGTCCGGTACGGAGAGATCTCCAGACATTGTGCTGGAATCGGAGTCCTCCGTCACCTCGAATCCCTTGGAATTTTCATCGCTCCGGTTGGGGGTTCGACACCTGCAGGCTTCGCAGACGAGAGCTTGTTGCGTCCTTTGTAGGATGTAGCCTCAGCTTGGGAAGCTTTCCGGTCAATCTGGAAAACGGACCACAAGGCTGCAGCCAAAGCTTGGATCGACGAGGCCCGTCGGCAAAAGCAAGCACAAATAAGGCCTCCGCTTCCAGCTTCGCCAGCTTCGACCCTCCTGCTCTACCGACCGACCCGCAGGTCTAGTATTATAGGGCATTTAAATATGTATTAAAAATCTTGTAAAGCCCTTTGGATTAATGAATGAAAAGTTTGTAAACGAAGAACTTGTTTGAATGTCAATCCTTTTAGGTTTTGCCATGTCCTTCGGAGCCTGACTTCGAAATACTAGAAATCAATGAAGGGCTCCGTCGACAGTGGTCAGTCTTTGAGAGCTTAAGGCCTTACCGCCGCTCTCACTTATCTTTTCCTCGCGGAGACCAAGGAGAGATAGCCTCCAAAGTTTGTCACGAAATCTTAACTTATATCAAGGAAGAGGAAAAGGAGAAGACATCTTCATCCTCCGAGCATGTAGATTGGTCTGATTCGGAGTATCAGGCCGAAGACCCTGCGGAGGCTAACTCCGAAAGGCTTCTGACTTGGGCTGAACTTCAAGAGGAGCAGAAGAAACTGCGTGCTTCGAAGAAGAAAAGAAGCACTCGAACTAAAAAGACAGTTTCGACGGCTTCAAGCTCCGGAGGTCAAAGTAGCCTTAGAATTAGTTCTAGAGGCCGAATGGGTCTCCGATTTTACCTAGGCTTAGACCAAAATTTCTCTTGATGTAAAAGTATGATTATTAAATTAATATGAATTGCTTCGGAAGCATCTTGTTGTTCCTTACTCTCCTACCCATCCTTGTGGGTGGGGGACCTTACGCATTGCAATAAGGTCCGTCAGACACAATAATTTGCACAACAATCTGATGCTTCGCACAACACTCAGTAACCATACTTTACTTTTTCATAGAGTTCTTCAAACTATATGTTCGTATTATGATGTTTGTAAGTTTCAGAGCTGACTTTATACTCGCAAGCTCCTATACTAGTCACTTAGGAATTTAAAAGTGTCTCATTGGCCGGAGCCTTGAAACCTTATTACTTGGTCACCTTCGGCTCTTTTACAGATGCTTCGAACCCGGAGGCTGGAAATCTGTTCTTTTAAAGTCCTTAGACTCTTCTACGGATCCTAACAAGCCGGAGCCTAGAATCCATAGGCTAGCCACCTTCGGCTCTTTTACTGATGCTTCAAACCCGGAGGCCGGAAATCTGTTCTTTTAAAGTCCTTAGACTCTTCTACGGATCCTAAAAAGCCATGGCCTGGAATCCGTAGGCTGGCCACCTTCGGCTCTTTTATAGATGCTTCGAACCCGGAGGCCAGAAATCTGTTCTTTTAAAGTCCTTAGACTCTTCTACGGATCCTAACAAGCCGGAGCCTGGAATCAGTAGGTTGGCCACCTTCGGCTCTTTTATAGATGCTTCGAACCCGGAGGCTGGAAATATGTTCTTTGAAAGTCCTTGGACTCTTCTACGGATCCTAACAAGCCAGAGCCTGGAATCCGTAGGCTGGCAGCGGAGCCCTTGAACCAATGGTTTGAAGGCCGTTGCCCAGGTCCTCTGAAAGATGCTTCACTCCGCAAGCATCTCTGTTCTCCTTATGTGTCCACCAGGAGTAAGGGATATTCAAAGAGCAAACAAGATTCGAACCTCCACTTTTATTTAAAAAGGAACTTTTACAGTTGATTACATGAAGCCCCTAAGCGTAATAACGCTTAAGGTGCTCCGCATGCCATGCATGCTTCAACTCTTCCACTTCTAAATTAACTAATTTAAATGATCCAGGGCACACTGAGCGTAGGATAATATATGGTCCTTCCCATTTATTTCCTAACTTCCCCGGGGCTATTACACTTCGCAAAACTAAATGACCTGGCCTAAGCTCGTTTAGCTTTATCTTCAGGTCATACCATGTTTTTAATTGGTCTTGGTACTTCGTCAGATTGGCGATAGCTCAAAGCCTTGTTTCTTCTGACAAGTCTAGCGAAGTGTTCCTCTCATCTTCGTCTCCAGGTTCTACTACGTGAAGGGATCCACCCCTGAGCTCCATAGGAGTCATGGCTCATCTCTGAATAGCAGCCTGAATGGGGTAAAGCCTGTGGACCTGGCTTGAGTGGTCTGAATGGACCATAAAATCTTAGGGAGCTCTTCGACCCACAGCCCCTTGGACAACCCAACAATCCTTCAATTCACACCAGAGAGAATATTCCCGTTGGCTCGCTCGACAGCTCCGTTGGACTGCGGGTGGTGCACTGCTACGAAGCATAACTTGATGCCCAGCTCTTCTCAAAATTCTTTGAATGTCTCATCTTCGAACTGGGTTCCATTGTCCATAGTTAGCTCCCTTGGCACTCCGAACCTGCATATAATATTTTGCCATAAAAATTTTCGCACATTTCTTGAAGTGATAGCAGTCAGGGGTTCTGCTTCTACCCATTTAGAAAAATATTCAATTGCTACCAGTGCAAACATCAAGCTGTCTTTTGCCATTAGAAAAGGGCCGATGAGATCCATGCCCCACCGTGCCATTGGCCATACCGGGGCAATAACTTGAAGTGGTACTGGTGGACGGTGGCTTCGTCTTCCCATCCACTGACATCCTTGGCAGGTTCGAACCAACTCCTCCACATCTCTTACAATTGTCGGCCAGTAGAGCCCTACCGAAGTGTCTTTCATGCTAGAGCACGTGGGGCTAGGTGGCTTCCACATAAACCTTCGTGAATGTCCCGAAGTATGTCTTGGCCTTCGGGTTGAGATATGCATTGGAGTAGAGGAGAACAAACTCTGGCTTTGTATAACACTCCATTGACAAGCTTATAATTTCAAGCCCTTGCTTGCAACCTTCGGATGTCCGGACCTTCTAACGAATCTGCGCTGCCTTGCAAGACATACATTATTGGAGCCCTTCAATCTATACCTAGGATGCAAAGGACTTCTGCGGAGGGTAATTGATTGCTCCGGCTGCAGCCTTCGCTAGAATGTCTGCAAGTTGATTATCGGCTCGAGGGATACTTCGAACAGAAAACCCTTTGAACGCTGCTTCTGTTTTTCGGATTTCTTCCAGATACTTTGCCAGATGTGGGTCCCTTGCTTGAATGGTTTTGTCAACATGCCCTGTGATGAATTGGGAATATGTTTTAATTATTATCCTTGCTTCTCCAAGTGCCTTTGCCTTTCGGAGGCCTAGCAGGATTCCTTCGTATTCTGCGATATTATTGGTGGTCTTAAAGTTGAGCCTCGCATAATACTTGGCTTTTTGTCCTGACAGTGATATTATTATAGCTCCTACTTCGGCACCAGATGCCTGATAAGCTCCGTCAGAAAAAATTGTCCATAAACTTTCGGAGGGCTCTTCCGGCGCCCAAACTGCAGATGAAGTCCATTCTGCTACGAAGTAAGCTATGATTTGGGATTTGATAGTTGTTCTCGCCGTCAAGGAAATTCTGAAGGGGGCTAGCTCGACAACTCATTTTCCAATCCTACACGTAGAATCATTGCTCCGAAGCATGTCACCAAGAGTATATGAGGTAGGGATGATTAGGTTATGCGCTAGAAAGTAATGCCTTAGCTTCCGCGAGGCCATTACTAGGGCATAAGAAAATTTCTCGAGCTCGGAGTATCTTGTCTTTGCTCCGGACAAAGCTTCTAAGACGAAATAAACTGGGTTTTGCACCAGCTTTCCCTTAAGCTCAACTTCTCTGACCAGTATTGCACTTACTATGGATCCTATTGCTTCAAGATAAAGGAGGAGAGTTTCTTCTAGGAGGGGCACAATAAGTGTCGACAGGCTTCCGTGGTATTCCTTGATATCATCGAAGCTCTTCTGGCACTCCGGCATCCAGTTGAAACTTTCGGACCCCTTTAGAGCTTTGAAAATTGGAAGGCTTCGTTCGGCTTACCTGGCCAGGAATCTGCTGAGAGCTGCAAGTCATCCTGTTAGCTTCTAGACTTGCTTCAAATTTTCTTGTGGAGCCATTCTTTGCAGTGCACTTATCTACGTTGGGCTAGCTTCGATTCCCCTACTCGAAACTAAGTACCCTAGCAGTTTTCCTGCTTGCGCCCCGAATATACATTTTTCAGGGTTAAGGCGGTCTCCACATGCTCGGAGGCTCTCAAATGTTTCAGCTAATTCTACACTATGCTGGTGCTTTTCAGTACTCTTTGTTACAATGTCATCCATATAGGCTTCAACATTTGGCCTATTTGGTGACCTAGAGCCTTAGCTATTAAACGTGAGAATGTGACTCCGGCATTCCGCAAGCCAAAAGGCATTCTTACATAACAAAATACTCCGGATGGGGTTATGAAACATGTCTTGGCTTCGTCTTCGCGCTTTAGCCAGACTTGATGATAACCGGAGTAAGCATCAAGGAAACTCAGCAATTCGGAGCCATCTGTAGAATCCACCAGCTGGTCTATTCGGGGCATAGGGTAGGGGTCTTGCGGGCATGCTTTATTTAATGATGTAAAATCGATGCACATGCGCCATTTGCTGGAACCCTTTTTTCTGACAAAAACAGGGTTGGCCAACCACTCCGTGTGGGCTACTTCTCTGATGATGCCAGCCCTTAAAAATGTTTCCACTTCGATCTTGGTGAGGTCTGCCCTTTCCGCAGATAGCTTACGGAGCCCCTGACGTACCGGCCTAGCCTTCGGGTTGATGAGCAAGCTATGCTCGATGATACTCCGGTCAACTCCGGTGATGTCTTCGTCAGTCCAGGCAAAGATGTCCAAATTTTGCTTGTACTACTTCCTCCAATGAGGCAGCTATCTCCGGAGATAGCCCCTTGCCGAACTGTATTGGGTATTCTTTGCCATCCTTCAAAATTATTTTCGTCACGACATCACCTTCCGGGCTTGGCTTGAGGGAAAGGCCCTTCGAAGTGTTCGAGGACTCCGGAACCTCGTCGGTGTGCTCCGTCACACTGTGTACTTGTCGAGGGTCCAATGGCTGGACATGACCATACTCCGTTCTTCAGGCTACAGCTTGGTCTCCAAAAACAGTAAGAACTCCACCTTGCGTGGGCATCTTGAGACATAGATAGTTGTGATGTGCTATAGCCCCAAACTGGTTCAGCACCCCCCGTCCGAAAATTGCGTTGTAGGCATATGGGGCATCGACGATGTCGAAGATCACCTCTTCCACCCTGGCCGAGGGCATCGAGAGGCGGACATGCAAAACCTTGAAGTGGTCGGGCTGCCGGAAGTAAATGCCTCTGAGGTATGCACATTTGATCGAAGGCTTGGACAAAAAGTATGTCTACAGAGCTTCCGCCGTCCACCAGGATCCTTCGAACTTCCACCCCAGCTATATCTGCTGAAATGACCAAGGGGTCAGCATGGGGGAACTTCACCCCCGCGGCATCATTGGCAGCTGAAGGAAATAGGTACATGAGACCATTCAGGCATTCCCTCCGCGGAATGCGAGATCCCTATATGTCCCACTTCATGGACGTACTCTCATCGCTACCTTTTGGACATCTTACCGAGGGTCCCCCCTCCAGAGATTGGTAGGACCACTCGATTGCCATGGTCTTGGGGGTCTTCCTGCTTCGGTGGTGGCATAATGTTGGCTACCAGTAGATGCATGGTGTCTTCGGGGACACCGGCTCGGTCCACAATTTGCACAGGCTTCGACCGTGCCACTGGAGGGGTTCGATCCGATGTACCTCACCAGTACTTTGTCCTAGGTATTCACCCTAAAGGGTTAATACCACCTTGCAATCCTTCGTGACATGGCTTCTATTGTCGCCATGCATGCAGCAAAAAAAGCTCTGGCGCCTGCCAGGTATTCTTTCTTGGGGCTTCGGTTCTCCAGCCTCGAAGCTTTGTGCCTGTTGAAAGTTTGTAGGTGCATTCGGAACGGAGGGTGCAATGCTCAACACCTCCGAGCGGAAGTGTTTCTTTCCTCGCCGGTGATTGTTGAAGCGATTGTCTTGAGGGGGTTGCGGAGAAGTTGAGGCTTCGGGCTCCGTCTTCACTTCCTGAAGGGCTGGTGCAGGTGTTGCGGCTCGTCGAAGACAGCCTTGCTCAGCCTTGGCATACTGTTCAAAGTATGCCATCAGCTGTGCCACGGATGACACGGGCTTTCGATTGAAGCTTGCTGAGGAGATCGGGGTTCAACACCACTTCACGGGTGGCGTCGACTACTAAAGAGGTAGACAAGCCCTTGAGCTGCGATTTGGTGTGGGCGAAGCGCGTGAAGTATTCCTGAAGCATCTCCCCTGCTCGCTGCTTCACCTGAAATAAGCTCCCCATCGACATCGGAGCCACAAAGGTACCTTGGATGTTGCATACAAACTTCCTCTTCAACTGCTCCTAGGATTTGATCGATCCTAGCTTCAAAGACCAGAACCATCGGAGAGCCACACCTTCGAGAGCGAGGGGAAAACACTTTGCCATAGTGTTACACACCCCTCCGCTTGCTTCTATCGCTAGGGCATATGAACGAGCGAATTCTCCGGGGTCAACCCCGCCGGAATACTTGTGCAGCTTTGAGGCTTTGAACCTAGGATCGAAGGGCACCTTTTGCATGTCCGAATGTAGCGGAGACTCATCATCGAAAGTTGCATCCTCAGCCTCCTCCGGGACTTGAACAACTTCAGGAAGGTCGTGAGCACCACCGTCTTGGGGCCCTTCTGGAGCCAGGGTGGAGGCTTGGCAGCGGAGGGGACCTTCGGGGAGGATCTGAGGCTAGGCTCCGCTTGGGAGGCATAGCTAATGAAAAAGAGGTCCGAAGACTAAGGGCATTGATTGGTTTGGGAAGGCGAGGAAAGGCCTTTGAACCGCACTAAGAAGCTCCTTACCGAAGGGTGCACGGAATCTTGGGACTCCGAAGCTCCATCTGCAAGTGCTCTTCGAAGTGTAGTCAGCAGTAGAGAACTAGCTTCTAGAACTAGGATCCCCACGAACGGCGCCAACTGTTGGTGTAAAAGATTACGCTAATAGGTTCTCTAAAATCAAGAACTAGCAAACAATGAATTTGTGTTGAGAACTATCTCAATCCTCCGAATTGGATAATAGCTTAAGTAGTCCGAATATGTGTATTGAATAGCTGAGTATTCGATGCCTATTACAGGGTAAGAAGGGGGGTATTTATAGGCAAAAAAGTCTAAGAAAAAGACCTATTTACCCCTCAATTACAACCGACATAGTGGAAACTATTCGGTACCCTGAACAGGGTTAAAATGGTAAAATCCACCCAGAGTAAGTAGATAAGCCAAACATCTTATCAACTTTGCAGTTTTGCACCGGAGCTTCATATCCTGCGACGGGTTCCTTCGGATTGTAAGTCAAAGTACCCTTCGGCTTAAGGACTCCACTATAACATCCCAAGATTTAAAAATAAATAAAATAAAGAAAATGAATTTTCTGGAATATAAGTGATTTATGAAATTAAAGAAAATACTAAAAGAAACCAAACAAAGCCAAACAATGAAGAAAATACTTCAAATTTTAACTTGGATAATTTATGGTGGAATCTAGAGGCTAAGATATAATTTCACGTATTTTTACAAATTTTTATCAATAGTGATTCAACCCTTAAATAAATAAATGAATTACTGGAATTATTTTAATTAAGAAAAGTATTTTAAATAAACTTAGGCCGCTGACATGTGGGGTCCCCCTGTCGGCGCCGCTCCCTTCTCTCTCTCCCGCCCACACCCCGCCTCGGCCCCACACGTCAGCCACTCCCTCCCCCTCGTTTGGCCAATGACCGCCCGGGCCCATCTGTCGACCCCTTTCCTTTTTCGATCACCCGCTGACAGGTGGGACCCACCTGTCGGATCCATCGTCCCCGATGGAACCCCCCTCCCCTTTCCTTTCCCGGTGATCACCTTCCATTTTCTCACTGTTGGCTGCCCGTAACCACCGATTCTAGCCCGGATTCCTTCCCCCTATCACCGGCGATCCATTTCCATCTATGGCCGACGTGGTTTCACGCTTAAGGAAGCTTGGCCGGGATTTGGAAACCCTCACCGGAGAGGGAAGGAAACCCTCGGTTTCCTTCCGTTTAGCCGCCGCCGCCGACACTATAAGAACCCTTCGGCTCGGCGCCCTCTGCACACACCCCCTTAGCGCTAGCCATCGCATTTCCAGAGCGTCGTCGCCCGTTTTCGGCCTTTTGCTCTGTTTCGGCTCCTGCAACCCCTCGCCGGCACCACAGGCCCTCGCTGTTCACGCCAACACCACCCACGAGTCCATCGTCGACCGCCTGTCCTCGGCATCATCTGCGTTTGGCACGAATGCCATCGGATCGCCTCACCGCCGTCGAACCCGAAGAGCTCCGCCGTCTACCCTCGTCGCCGACCGCCGCCACTGCCCCGTCATCGCCATCTCCAGTACCATCGTGTTCCCCACACTCCCCTGGTTCCATTTCAGCCGGTAGCCAAGCCTTTAGGCCCTCGCCGTCGCCGGAATAGCTCGCCGTCGTGCCACCGGAGTTGGGGAAGAAGGGTAAAATACCCTCGGCGCCACGTGCCGTGCCGGATTGGTTTCTGGCCGTGCGATCGAGATCGGGTGGCAGAAATTTAATCCCCCCTGGGATTTAATCCCGGCCATAGATCCAAGCCGAAAGGGTATCGAGCCCTCTGGGCCACTAGATCTCACTTACTCCCCGCTACCCACGCGCACAGTCACGAGTTCACGGTGAACCTGGTTCACCGTGGACCAGGGACTGTTTTTCAGTTTAAATAAAATTCCAGAAAATTGTATAAACTTTGAAAATTCATAACTTGCTCATTTTAACTCCAAATTTCACCATTCAAATTTTGTTAAATTCATCTTTTTATTCTCTACTGATTTATGCCATAAAAACAGTATGTTAATTTAGCACAAAATATTATTATTAATTAAATAAATAAAAACCCCTTAGGGATAAATTTATAATTCATGAAATAAATTAGGAAAAACACCAAAACTTTAACCTTTAATATTATTCAATATAACTTCAGTATAATAAAGCACAATTCACATATTTAAATCAGAAAACTTGTATGTTTATGTTTTGTGATACTTTGATTGTTTATTGAATGCTTTATTTAATTTTTTCGTATCGAGAGACTACGAGATCGTCGAGGAGCCGGAGTATTACCCCGAGGTTCCATCGTCACCATTTGCTGAGCAAGGCAAGACAGGGATCCGACACTCAGGATAACCAACACTCAGGGATCCGATGCTCCCTAAAACGGAGGGGACAACGGAAACTTGCCCCAATGGGGAGCAAAGGGGCAGAGGCAGGCCCCAGTCGCCAACCACCCCACCTTGGCCGAAATAATGGCCAACCAGAACCAACTGATATCCACGCTGTTGAAGCAAATGCAACAACAGCAAAACCAGATGCAGGAACAACAGGCTCAATACTTTCGTCTGCACCAACAGCAGCCCGAGATCCCTCATCACACCACTCCCGCTCCTGCACCTGCCTCAAAACTATCGGAGTTTCTCCGAGTCCGCCCTCCCACGTTCTCTAGCACCACCAACCCCATATGTATGCTGGTGACTGGCAAAGAACGATAGGGAAAAAGTTGGATCTCCTAACCCGCACTGAGCAGGAGAGGGTAGCCTTCGCTGCCCACCAACTCCAGGGACCCGCCGCAGAATGGTGGGACAACCTGCGTGAGACTCTACCGGAGGGACACGTCCATACTTGGGCGGAGTTCTCCGCCACTTTCCGCGCAGCCCACGTCCCTGACGGCATTATTTCCCAAAAACAATAGGAGTTCAAGGATCTGCAACAAGGAAGCAGGTCCATGACAGAGTATCTACACGAGTTTAACAGGCCGTCCTGGTATGAGCTAGAGGAAGTCCGTACTGATATGGCCCGGCAGTCCAAGTTTATTCGGGGGCTGAAGGACGAGCTTTCCCTTCAGCTGGTCTCCGGAGAATAGGCCAACTTCCAAAAGTTGGTCAACAAGGCAATCATTCAGGATACCGAGCAGAACATGGACGACCTGAAGAAGAAGAGGATGATCGCCTTCCGCCAGAATCAAGGAATGGCATAGAGGCCACGATTTGCACCTCCCCCACCAGTGCCCCAATATCCCCCACGCCTGGTGTACCGCCCCGCGCCACCCGCCGCCAACCCCGAAGCAGGACATCCTCGCCCCGCTCCCGCCGCACCAGCTGCTCCATCCGCCCCTACCAAGAAAGCAGAGATTCTGCGAGACAAGCATGACAAGCCTGTGATTTGCTTCAACTGCCGCCAGGAAGGGCATTACTCTCACCAGTGCCCCAACCCCAAGCGTCCGCAAGGAGTCGCGCCCAACCCTGCCGTCCGCACCTGCATCAATCATGTATCCGCCGAGGAAGCCCAGGCTGCACCAGAAATTGTCATGGGTAAGTTTATAGTACATTCGGCCCCTGTAGTGGTCTTATTTGATACTGGAGCTACGCACTTCTTCATTTCAACAACTTTTGTGGAAAGTATAATCTGAACAAATGCGAATTAGCAAGACCAGTATTAATAGCCACCCATGGCAAACATAAACAAGCCCACTCTTATAGTCCAAAGGTATGGGTAGATATCCAAGGTACAATATTCTAGGCCGACCCCATCCTAATAGAATGCCAAGCTTTGGATCTGATTCTAGGAATGGATTGGCTCAACAAACACCAGGGTGTGATAAGATGTGCCTGGAGGCAAGTAACTGTGACCAGTGAAGAAGGGACTATTGTCATTTTCCAAATGCCTAGTCAGAAGTCTGGAAGACCTCGTCTACACCTTATTACCTTGGAAGAGATACCAGTAGTATGTGAATACCCAAACGTATTTCCAGAGCATTTACCAGGGATGCCACCCAAAAGGGACATCGAGTTCCAGATTGATCTAGTACCCGGAACCACTCCCATCTACAAGTGACCGTATCGGATGGCCGCCAATGAGCTAGCCGAGATGAAGCAGGAACTTGAGGACCTTGAGAAGAAAGGTTACATCAGACCTAGCACATCCCCGTGTGGAGCCCCGTCATCTTCGTTGAGAAGAAGGAGGACAATGCTAACCGTATGTGCGTAGATTATCGAGCCTTGAATGAGATAACCATCAAAAATAAGTACCCATTATCCAGGATCGATGATCTATTTGATCAGCTGAAAGGAGCCATAGTGTTCTCCAAGATCGACCTACGGTCCGGTTATCATCAGCTGAGGATTCGAGAGGAAGACATACCCAAGACGACATTCACTTCTCGCAATGGACTTTATGAATGCACCGTCATGTCCTTTGGATTGACCAATGCCCTGGCTTTCTTTATGAATATGATGAATAAGGTGTTCATGGAATACTTGGACAAATTTATAGTGGTGTTTATAGATGACATCCTCATCTATTCCAAGGACAAAGAAGAACACGAGACCCACGTCCGATTGACCCTAGGAAAACTAAGGGAACATCAGTTGTATGCCAAGTACAGTAAGTGTAAATTTTGGACGGCAGAAGTAAATTTCCTTGGACATATCATCTCCGCACAAGGTATCGCAGTAGATCCTGCCACCGTGGAAGCAGTTACTGATTGGCTGCCACCCACCAACATATCAGAGATACGGAGTTTTCTTTGTTTGGTACGATACTACCGCCGTTTTATCGAGAATTTTTCCAAGATAGCCAAGCCTATGACCAAGTTGTTATAGAAGGGAGAGAAGTTTGAATGGACTCCCGAATGTGAGGAAAGTTTTCGGACCCTTATGTCACGGCTAGTATCAGCACCTATACTAACCTTACCAGACATAAGAAAGGACTTCCATGTCTATTGCGACGCATCTCACTAGGGATTGGGATGTGTTCTTATGCAAGACGGGAAGGTTGTCTCGTACGCCTCCCGGCAATTGAGACCCCATGAGCTAAACTACCCTACACACGACCTGGAATTGGCCGCTGTTGTGCACGCCCTGAAAATATGGAGGCATTATTTGGTCAGAAACCGTTGCGAAGTCCTTACGGACCACAAGAGTTTGAAGTATATCTTCACGCAGCCGGATCTCAACCTTAGGCAAAGGCAATGGTTAGAATTGATAAAGGACTACGACCTAGGCATTCACTACCATCCCGGCAAAGCAAATGTGGTAGCTGATGCATTAAGTCGAAAAGGATATTGCACCACCATCGTAATTCAGGATCACGCGCCTTTGTTATATAAGGAGATGGAAAAATTAAATCTCAGGTTAACCACACGAGCCTATCTAGCCGCCCTGGAGACCCGACCGGTCCTATTCGAGCAGATCCGTGAAGCTTAGTTAGAAGACCCGGACATAGCAGCCATTAAGAAAAACATGAGACAAGGCAAGGCCCCAAGATTTTCAGAGGATGAGCATGGCACAATATGGTTTGGAACTAGGATCTGTGTGCCTGATAAACCAGAGATAAAGACCCTTATTCTAAGGCAGACTCATGACACTCTGTACTCCATCCATCCTGGGAGTACAAAAATATACCAGGACCTGAAGGAACGATATTGGTGGGTTAGCATGAAGAAGGAAATTTCTCAGTTCGTCGCAGAATGTGACACCTGCCGTCGAGTGAAGGTAGAGCACCATAGACCCGCAGGGCTGTTACAACCACTTAAAGTACCTGAATGGAAATGGAAAGAGATCGGTATAGATTTTATCACCGGACTCCCAAAGACCCAACTTGGTTATGATTTTATATGGGTAATCATCGATCGGCTAACGAAGGTAGCTCACTTCACAGCCGTCAAGACAACCTTCAGTGGCCCTAAACTAGCAGAATTGTATATGGCCCGCATAGTATGTCTTCATGGAGTGCCCAAGAAGATAGTATCTGATAGAGGGAGTCAGTTTACGTTTCGATTCTGGAAAAACTTTCAAGAAGGAATGGGAAGGAGACTAAACTTCAGCACAACATACCACCCTCAGACGGATGGACAAACTGAAAGGGTAAATCATATATTAGAGGATATGCTCCAGGCATGTGTCTTGGATTTTAGAGGAACTTGGGACAAGAGTTTACCGTACGCCGAGTTTTCATACAACAACAATTATCAAGCCAGCCTTCAGATGTCCCCGTTCGAAGCTTTATATGGACGTAAGTGTAGGACAGCTTTACTTTTTGATCAAACCGGTGAATCCCAAGTGTTTGGAACAGACATCCTTCGGGAAGCTGAAGAGAAGGTACAGATTATCAAAGACTAACTCAAGACATCCCAATCTCGACAGAAGAGCTATGCAGACAATCGTCGTCGAGATTTATCCTTTGAAGATGGAGACCATGTTTACCTCCGAGTTACCCCTCTCCGTGGCACTCAACGGTTTAACGTTAGAGGAAAGTTGGCACCTCGGTACGTTGGACCTTTCCTCATTGTCCGGCATCAAGGCGATGTCGCTTATCAGTTAGAGCTACCACCCTCATTGGCTGGGGTGCATGACGTGTTTCACGTATCCCAGCTAAAGAAGTGTCTTCGAGTCCTAGCAGAGCATGTTGACCTTCAGCAGTTGAATATATAAGAGGATTTGACTTATGTTGAAAAGCCCATCAGAATCTTGGAAGTCAAAGAAAGGACCACCAGGAAACGAGTCATCCGTTTCTGTAAAGTTCAGTGGAGCAACCATCCCGTAGAGGAAGCTACATGGGAAAAAGAGGAAGAACTAAAGGCACAACATCCAGAGTTATTCGAGGATTGAAGAGAATCTCGAGGACGAGATTCTCTGTAAGGGGGATAGGATTGTAACATCCCAAGATTTAAAAATAAATAAAATAAAGAAAATGAATTTTCTGGAATATAAGTGATTTATGAAATTAAAGAAAATACTAAAAGAAACCTAACAAAGCCAAACAAGGAAGAAAATACTTCAAATTTTAACTTGGAAAATTTATGGTGGAATCTAGAGGCCAAGATATAATTTCAGGAATTTTTACAAATTTTTATCAACAGTGATTCAACCCTTAAATAAATAAATGAATTACTGGAATTATTTTAATTAAGAAAAGTATTTTAAATAAACTTGGGCCGCCAACCTCCAATCTACCCCGGCCCAGCCCAGTCCAAGCCTGGTGACGCTGACATGTGGGGTCCCCTTGTCGGCGCCGCTCCCTTCTCTCTTTCCCGCCCGCACCCTGCCTCGGCCCCACACGTCAGCCACTCCCTCCCCCTCATTTGGCCACTGACCGCCCGGGCCCGTATGTCGGCCCCGTTCCTTTTTCGATCGCCCGCTTATAGGTGGGACGAACCTATCGGATCCATCGTCCCCGATGGAACCCCCTCCCCTTTCCTTTCCCGGTGATCCCCTTCCATTTTCTCGCCGCCGGCCGCCCGTAACCACCGATTCGAGCCCGGATTCCTTCCCCCATATCATCGGCGGTCCATTTCCATCTATGGACGACGCGGTTTCACGCTTAAGGAAGGTTGGCCGGGATTTGGAAACCCTCGCCAGAGAGGGAAGGAAACCCTCGGTTTCCTTTCGTTTAGCCGCCACCGATCACACTATAAGAACTCCTCGGCTCGCCAACCTCTGCCCACACCCCCTTAGCCCTAGCCATCGCATTTCGAGAGCGCCGTCGCCCGTTTTCGGCCTTTTGCTATGATTTGGCTCCAGTAGGACCTCGCCGGCGTCACAGGCCCCCGTCGTTCACGCCATCGCCACTCACGAGACCATCATCAGACCGCCCGTCCTCGGAATAGCTCGCCGTCATGCCGCCGGAGTTGGGGAAGAAGGGTAAAATACCCTCGGCACGGATTGGTTTCTGGCCATGCGATCGAGATCGGGCGGCAGAAATTAAATCCCCCGTGGGATTTAATCCCAGTCGTAGATCCAAGCCAAAAGGGTATCGAGCCCTCTAGGCCGTTGGATCTCACTTACTCCCCGCCGGCCCACGCGCACAGTCATGGGTTGACAGTGAACTTGGTTCACCGTGGACCAGAGACTGTTTTTCAATTTAAATAAAATTCTAGAAAATTGTATAAACTTTGAAAATTCATAACATGCTCATTTTAACTCCAAATTTCACCATTCAAATTTTGTTAAATTCTTCTTTTATTCTCTACTGATTTATGCCATAAAAACAAAATGTTACTTTAGCACAAAATATTCTTATTAATTAAATAAATAAAAACCCCTTAGGGATAAGTTGATAATTCATGAAATAAATTAGGAAAAACACCAAAACTTTAAACTTTAATATTATTCAATATAAATTAAGTATAATAAAGCTCAATTCACATATTTAAATCATAAAACTTGTATGTTTATGTTTTGTGATACTTTGATTGTTTATTGAATGTTTTATTTAATTTTTCCGTATCGAGAAGACTACGAGATCATCGAGGAGCCGGAGTATTACCCCGAGGTTCCACCGTCGCCATTTGTTGAGCAAGGCAGTCACAACCCCTATTTTGATCATAATTGAGCCCATGTTTTAATTAATTATCGCTATAATCATAGGATAATATTGCATTAGTCTAATCTCAAGCCTTACACTATATTTATTAGATCCCCGTCCTTGTGTGTAAACCCAAACCATGCTTATTGAGCCTTAACTCCTTGTCACTCTACTTTAATATATTTGCTAGTGTCCAATGTACCGACACAACTGCTATAGGATAAAAGAATGAGTCGTAGATAGATGGATTCTACTATATGTATTTCCCCGTTATTCTCGTCTCTGAACTCTGTTGGAGTTGGCTATGTTATAAGTATGGTGGGTTCCGGGTGCAAGCCAGGGCATTGGTTGGTCGCACCCGGGGCACTATAAGGACCGGTCTGCGGGATCTGTTGCAAAGCACTTCCGTACTAACCACAAGTCTAATGGGTAAGTCCTAATCGGAAGTATGGAACAAACCGACTCGATGCACCATAGTGGAGGGGGCAAGGGGCAACCTGCGGGTGACTTGTACCGACGTGGCTCAAGGGGGGGGGTATGGTGTTGGCTCGATGCATCGGGGCACCATATGACACCCATAAGAGGGTGCTGTCAGGTCGAGGCGGACCATATGGAAGGTTTTGGCACGAGTTCCCGTGGTATGGGTCATCTCGTTACACTTGTGTGTGTGGGATGAGTCCATGCCTTGTGGGTACAGTGGTACACCTCTGATCAGAGTTTAAATCTTTTCGAAAAGTCGAGCCCACGGTCAAGGGCGGGTTGTGTGACTTCTCACAACTAGTTTACAATTGTTTGAATGGTTGAGTTATTCATGGCATATAAGGATTGTTGAGCGAGGGTGGGCTGACTGTACCCCTCGAGGTAGAAGATGATGCATACACATGTTTACGTTTCTGTATTAATAACTTGATCACATTTAATTGCTTTACAAATTATGCTTTTCCGCAAAATTAGCCACTACCTTCTTTGTTATTACTCTGCATTATATTTGGACTCGGTGGCTTGCTGAGTACGATTGTACTCACCCCCATTGACTTACACCACCAGAGCCCATCTACTACGAGGAGGATGAAGGTATGGAGTAGCGACCCAGTCAAGGCGAGACTGGAAGGAGGCATTCATCTAGGACCCTTGTTTTATTAGTTTCTCTTCACTTTATTCACTTCTGTACTAATACGGTTTACGAACCGTGAATGCTTGTAGTATTGTACGTGGTCGTGTGATGAACGTCTTGATTTATTGATTTTCTATGGAATTTCAATAAAGGTCCGGATTTATTAAATTTGGGCGTTACAAGATGGTATCAGAGCCGACTTGACTGTAGAAAGACAAACAGACCTGACCCTAGGACTTATAATAACCATATTTTCTTACAAAATTACGTACCCTCACATCTTCTGGAGTTTCACAAAAAAAATTTCTCTTTTGTAGATGCTGGTCCATACCGTGAGTGGGACTCTCCGCGACGAGGCTGGATTCATCCGCGAGCTTCGCATGCTCATCGACTTCCTCGAATTCATACATGAGCCCGCGTTCCACGGGATTTTTCCCGATGCGAGGGGGAGCTACTGCGAGGTCACGGTCATCATCCGCCCCTCCCCCACGCAGCCTGCCTTCTACACCCATGGAGTCGGAGGACCTTCATTCGTGGTGGCCAGCTAGTGCACTGCTCTTCAGGCCCTCGGCGAGCTCGGTTGGTCTATGACGGCCAACTCCGCGACACCGTCTACCGCTTCATCCCCATGCGTACCCCTAGGAGTCACCGCAGCATGTACATCAGCTCCCTCACTCAGCGCAACTCTGCCATCGCACGCACCATGAGATTGTTGGAGGGTATGGACAATCTTCGCACCGAGGCCATCCTCGATGCACATAGTCAGCACGACACCATTGACTTCTACCGCCATTCGTCGGAGAATCTGAACCACGAGAACGCCGATCTTCATCGCCAGGTTCAATAGAACCATCACTTGACCACCGAGGTAGAAGAGTTGAGGCGTCAGAATGAGCTCCTACGGCAGAGCGTCGCCGACACCACCCAGCTTCGCCACCAGATTCGAGAGTTGCAGAAGGACCTAGAGGAGGTCGCCCCCCTTCCGCCCCGCAAGCGGAAATCACTCCGGATCCCCACGGTTAGGCCTAAGAGGATCTCCCACAGTGCACCTCTGACCGGACCCTCCAGCAAAACCACCCCTGCACCGACCATCTCCGCCGAGCCCGTGATCAAGTCGTCCCCCGAGCTGCCTTAGACAAATATAAGGCATGGGTGAAGATTAAATAAAAGACTTATATGTAATAGTCTAGGATAACACATTTTGGAAATAAAACTTAGCCACGTTTCCCATAAAAGAGTTCGTCGCAAGTCAAAGTGTCATAGCTTGCTAACTCTTCAATACAAGAGATCTTTACCTCCCATATGCTATGATCGAGAGAATAGAGAACTTTGATAACTCTATCATGGTCCCAATAAGCTAAAGTCCTAGTGGAACACAAGTTGTTCACAATCACATCAAATCAAGTAAACATGGCATCTACAGATTCGCTGGGGCCTTGCAAAAACATTTGATATTCTTGATTATATGTGCTTTGCCGCCTAGCCTTAATCTGAGTAGTGCCATCATGAAAAATTTTCGAAAGTTGTCCAAATCTCACGTGCAGTTCATAGGTGCTAGACCCTGTCAAACTCATTGCGACTCAGACTGATGAACATTATGTTTCTTGCTTTGCTATTGCAATCGTACTGTTCCTTCTCAACCTGTGAGGTGGGAGTTTCAGGAATCACGTATTGGAAATGCACAATGTCCCATATAGCACTTCCTTGGCTTAGTAGATAAGCCTACATGCTCACCTTCCAATAGGCAAAATCTCGACCATCAAACATTGGAATCTTAGAATTCTTGTCCATGTCACCAAAAGGATCACAAATCGGTTAAGGTCAACTTATGATCTAACTAGCTCTGATACTAATTATGTGATCGGATTAGGCGACTAGAGGGGGTGAAAAGGCGCCTCGACAAATTCTCGTGAATAACATGGCCTGTTCAGAACACCCAACGCTCCTCTAAAAATTGCAGAAGCAAATTGAGACTCACAGTACAAATCTAGAACAGAAATCAACCCAAATTAAAATTTCTTTCTAGATCAGAGTTTGAAGTGCCGATCTATTCTGTGGGTAATTGATATTCTGATTTAGAGTGTCTAGATCGGCAAATGAGATACCGACAGGATGCTGTCGACAATTGATACTCCGACAAAGTTCAGAATTTTTAGAAATGAGATTAAAAACCAACTCTGCAACAATCAAACAATCCTGAGATAATTGATCAACATGTTTACACTCACTGCGGGATAGATGATGTCTTTCTGAAAACTTCCAAGTAATCTATTTGATAACTAAACTTGATGACTCAAGCAATTACACATAGATGAAGTTAACACTAGTGAAGACTTCAGAGATAATCAAATCAATTAAGTTTTCCTCAAGAACATCAAGACTAACTGTTGGGGGAGATAATCCCGATGGAGATTAGGAGCGTGAAGGATGGGAGCGCTGTTCGAAGGAAGGGCTTCATTAGCCAGAGGCCGGACGCCCCCTTCCGGATGTGTCAGGGGACCTGAAGACCGGAGTCCCAAGGCCTTCGGAGGCTGTGCAGGAGGCAAGAAGGGCCTCAGATTTGCAAAGCAGGCAGGAGGCCGAAGCCATGTCCCCAAAAGGTGCGAGGGGTCCGACACTAGCACAAAACACTAGGGACCAGTTTGGTCAAAGTGGTATGGGGACAGGATCATGATCGTCTGCACAGCGTCTGGCGCTGCTGTAATGCCAATAATGGCTGATACAATATCAGGGTTACACTTTTTGTCTGTTCTATGGGGATGTCATTCTTGTCTGTACTATAGGCCTATGTTAGGCAGTGCTACTTCTAGGAGGATTTTGGAAGTATCGGACCCCCAATCGGGCTCCTCTATAAATACTTCCCTTCCACCTTGTTGGGGGAAAATATCTAATCTTTGGGGTTATTGCCGCAACAGTATGAAAGCAGATAGTGGATTCGAAGGTTTCCAGACGTCCATCTTCGAAGATATCCTGAGTCAAGTTCGAAGCACGAAGATAGGCATTGGTTCGGAGTACATCTTCGAACTAAGGCAATTCAAGATCTTTATTGCCAGCTAAGATGGAAGATTTATCTTTTATATTATTAGATTAGTCTTTTACCATTTTAGCCCTATCAAGGGTACCGAATAGTTTTCACTATGTCGGTTGTAATAGAGGGGTAAATAGGTCTTTTCCTTAATATTTGGGCCTATAAATACCCCCCATTTCACCCTGTAATAGGGACCGAATACAAGTTATTCAATATACACATTCGAACTATTCTAAGATATCTATTCGGAGGCTTAGAACAGTTCTCTTCACAAACACTTCGTTTGTTAGTTTCTATTCTACAGAAACCTGTTAGCGTAATCTTTTACGCCAACAGTTGGCGCCGTCCGTGGGGAACTTAGTCCAAAAAACTTCGTTCTCTACCAACTTCTTTCATCATGCCTCCTAAGCGGAGCGCACCCCGCAATCCCATTCGGAGGTCTTCTCGGATCTCCGGAGAGATACCATTCGACATGGTTGAGGTCGGAGGGCCTTCGACATTCCCTCCACAAACTCCAGAAGGGGCTTCCATCCCTCGAACATACGAAGCTTCTCCGCCAACCCCTTCTATCCTTCGACCACCCGGAGTCCCTCCTCCACCGTCCATTCCAATTCGAACTGATCCTACTAGTTCTCAAGACCCGGAAGATCCTTCCGGAGGAGATGAAGACAATCTTGGAGATATGGCCACTCAAATGGCCAACCTTCAAGCTGAGGTAGCAAGGTGGCGACAGGAAGCTGCGAACAGGCTTCACTCTCAAGCCATCCCAACTATCCCAGAAGTGCCCGAAGACGATGAACCCAATTATCCCGAAGCCCCGGAGAACGCCTCCTTCGATAATTAATCTCCGCTGCATCCTGAGCTGCAGAAAGTTCGCTTTGATCCAAAGTTCAAAACTTCGAAGCTCTATAAGTATGCCGGAGATGAAGATCCCGGAGAGTTCATTCGTTCTTATGCCCTAGCAATTGAAGCTAGCGGAGGAGTTCGAGACACCATGGCGAAGTGCTTCCCCTTAGCTCTTCAAGGAGTGGCATTAAGGTGGTTCTGGTCTTTGAGGCCAGGATCAATTAATTCATGGGCGCAGCTGAAGAAGAAGTTTATAAGCAATTTTCAAGGCACCTGCGTGCCTCGCATGTCAACAGGAAGCCTCTTCCAGGTGAAACAGCTCCCCGGAGAGACATTGAGGCAATATTTTAAGCGCTTCGCTCATACGAAGTCGCAAATTCGGGGGTTGTCACTCATCAAGGCCTCCTGGATAAGCTTCATCGGAAAAGCATCTCCTCGGTATCTCAGTTGATGTCATACTTCGAGGAGTATGCGAGGTCAGAAGAGGGTTGGCTCCGAAGGACTGCCGCTACTTCGTCCATATTGCAAGAAGTTAAAGTAGAAGTGAAAACTTCGGCACAGCTGCAGGAACCAGTCTTCGAAGTTCAACATGATCGGAGAAGAGGGCAAAAGCACCCTCGTTCTGAAGTCATGAATATTGCACCCCCACAGAAGTTTACACAGAGAGCTCCACAGTCTTCGGGGAACAAGACCAGCGGCTGGAGGCCGCCAGGGAAAACGGCTGGCAAGGGCCAGACCCTTTTCTGCTGCATCCATGGAGAAAATCCAAGCCATGCAACCGATACTTGCAAGGCTATACTTACCCTAAGGGGAGAGTATCTAGAAAGAACTTCGGGTCGAGGTACT
Organism: Zizania palustris; assembly: GCA_019279435.1. Classification (NCBI taxonomy): domain Eukaryota; kingdom Viridiplantae; phylum Streptophyta; class Magnoliopsida; order Poales; family Poaceae; genus Zizania; species Zizania palustris. The sequence goes on from JAAALK010000080.1 coordinate 50,964,952, forward strand.
ACCGACCGAGTTCCAGCTGCAACGCGCCCAGAGCCGGTCCAGGCTGTGGCACGGATAGAAAACTTTCATGTTGCAAGACACCCTCCAGTGGCCAATGTAATGCCACCTCCGAAGCAAGAGGAAGGCCAAGACCGAGGGAAAAGAGTAGTCCTCCCAATCTCCGGAGGAGGTACCCTCGGAAGCATGTCGAAAAAACAGCGAAGAGACTACGTCAGAGAAGTAGGCCATATTGGGACTTCGTCGTCTGCAGCCGCAATGCCGGAGTGGTCTCATGTGCCGATATCCTTTTCAGTGGAGGATGCAGCTGGCATTAAGTTCCCGCATGCAGATCCACTTGTTATCACTGCTGATATTGCGGGCACTGAAGTTCGAAGGGTGTTGATTGACGGAGGTAGTTCGGCAGATATCATTTTTGTTCAAGCCTTCGATCAATTGTGCATCTCCAGGAAGCATCTCCTTCCAGCAGCTCGTCCTTTGCAAGGCTTCGCAGGACCTCCGCTTGATGCACTTGGTCAAATAGGCCTGGAAGTTACCTTCGGAGAAGGTTTGTTGGCTCGAACTGAAGAAGTAATCTTCGATGTTGTAGATGCCCCGTATGCCTATAATGTCATCTTCGGAAGAGGCATGCTAAACCAGTTCGGAGCTGTGGCGCATCACAATTATTTGTGCATGAAGATGCCCACACAAGCAGGAGTCCTTACAGTCTTCGGAGATCAAGCCATTGCTCGGAGGGCGGAATATGGTCATGGTCCCCCTCTTGATCCAAGACAAGTAAACAATGTACAAGATAACGAAGAAATTTTTTCAGCTCCTTCCGAAGCTTCAAAGAAATCTTTTCCAAGACCAAGTCCTGAAGGGGAGATTGCAGCGAAGGTCATTGTTAAAGATGGCAAAGAATATACATTTCAATTTGGTAAAGATTTACCTCCAGAAGTTGCAACCTCCTTGGAAAAGGTGGTGGAAGAGAATTTTGATGTCTTCGCCTGGTCTGACGAAGATATCACCGGAGTTGATCGGGATATCATTGAACATAGTTTACTTGTAAACCCGAAGGCCCGGCCTGTTCGGCAAGTACTCCGGAAAATGTCTGCAGAAAGAGCTGCTCTAGCTAAGGACGAAGTTGAGAAATTATTGAAGGCTGGGATTATCAGAGAAGTGGCTCACACAGAATTGTTAGCCAACCCAGTCTTCGTCAGAAAGAAGTATTCCGGGAAGTGGCGCATGTGCATTGATTTCACATCCTTGAATAAAGCATGCCCTCGTGACCCCTGCCCCATGCCCCGAATTGATCAATTGGTCGACTCCAGCGCATGTTCGGAGTTATTAAGCTTCCTTGACGCGTATTCTGGTTATCATCAAATATGGTTGAAGCGCGAAGATGAGATCAAGACAAGCTTCGTAACTCCTTCGGGAGTCTTCTGTTATGTAAGAATGCCCTTCGGCTTAAGAAATGTCGGGGCTACTTTTTCGAGGTTAGTTGCTAAGGCTCTAGGTCATCAACTAGGTCGCAATGTGGAGGCCTATATGGATGATATTGTAATAAAGAGTGCTTTAAAGCACCAAAATAGCCTAGACTTAGCAGAAACATTCAATAGCCTTCGGGCATGTGGGATCCGTCTTAACCCCAAAAAATGTATCTTCGGCGCTAAGGCTGGAAAGTTGTTAGGGTATTTAGTTTCAAGTAGGGGAATTGAAGCTAGCCCTACTCAAATAACTGCGCTACAAAAGATGGCTCCTCCGGAAAATTTAAAGCAAGTGCAAAAGCTGACTGGGCGTCTGGCAGCACTTAGCAGGTTTTTATCAAGGTCTGCGGAGAGAAGCTTGCCTATATTTAAAGCATTGAAAGGGTCCGAAGATTTTGCATGGACACCGGAGTGTCAGAAAAGCTTCGAATATATTAAAGAGTATCTCAGTAATCTTGCTACACTCACGGTGCCTACTGCGGACGAAACCCTACTCCTTTACCTTGCAGCTATAGTTTCTGCTGTCAGCGCAGTCCTTGTCAGAGAAGTGGATTTCAATGGGAAGTTGGTCCAAAATCCTGTTTATTTTGTATCCGAAGCATTATCAGGAGCGAAGACAAGATACTCCGAACTTGAAAAGTTCGTTTATGCTCTGATAATGGCTTCGAGGAAATTAAGACACTATTTTTTGGCACACAATGTAATTGTACCAACTTCGTATCCTTTAGGATATATGCTTCGAAGTAAGGATTCCACTGGAAGGATTGGGAAGTGGGCAGTTGAGCTAGCACCCTTCGACATATCTTTCTTGGCAAGGACAGCAATCAAATCGCAAGTCCTAGCAGATTTTGTAGCAGAATGGACTCCACCTGTAAATTTGGTTCCGGAGAAGTCAAGTGACGGAGTTTGGACTGTTTACTCCGATGGGGCTTTCCAAGCATCCGGAGCAGGCGTCGGAGCAGTGTTAATTTCACCTTCAGGGCAAAGAGCAATGTACTCCGCAAGACTCAACTTTAAGTCTACCAATAATATAGCGGAGTATGAAGGGATTTTATTGGGACTCCGAAAAGCACATCTGTCAAGATTAAAGCTTAGAGCTAGAAATTATCAAATAATCAATGGTATTTTATACAAGGCCGGAGTATGTTCCCCTCTACTCCGATGTATATCCCAAGCCGAAGGCCAAGAAATTCTTCGAGAAATTCATGAAGGCCTTTGTGGTAGCCATTTAGCCCCTAGAGCTTTGGCAGGAAAAACACTTCGCCAGGGGCTTTATTGGCCTACAATAACAGCTGATGCGGAGAGTTTAGTCCGCACTTGTCAAGGATGCCAGTGGATGGGTCGACGGAGTCATCGCCCACCAACAGCTCTTCAAGTCATTGCTCTGGTATGGCCCATGGCCAGATGGAGTATGGATTTAATTGGTCCCTTTCCAGTAGCCAAGGGAAATCTGAAGTTCGCAGTGGTAGCTATTGAGTATTTTTCCAAGTGGGTAGAAGCAGAACCCTTAACAGCTATCACTTCGAACAATGTATAGAAATTCTTTTGGAAGAACATCATCTGCCGGTTCGGAGTGCCTAGACAACTTACAGTTGATAATGGAACACAGTTCGACGCAGAACCCTTCAGGAAGTTTTGCGAAGATCTAGGCATTCAGTTATGTTTTGCTGCAGTAAGACATCCTCAGTCTAATGGAGCCGTAGAGCGAGCCAATGGAAATATTTTGTCAGGGCTAAATCGAAGGATAGTAGGATTAGCAAAGGGACTGTGGACCGAAGAGCTTCTGAAGATTGTGTGGTCCATTCGGACTACGCAAACAAGGTCCACGGGTTTTACTCCATTCAGACTACTATTCGGAGATGAAGCTATGACTCCAACGGAGCTCAAAGGAGGATCATTTCGCAGCACCGAACCGGAGATTGAAGAAGAAAGACAAGCTTCGCTAGATTTATCCGAAGAAACAAGACTTCGAGCTGTGGCGAATTTATCAAAGTATCATCAGCAAACGAAGGCTTGGTTTGACCCGAAGGTTAAGCTCAATGAACTAAGACCGGGTCATCTTGTTCTGCGAAGCGTTATAGCGCCAGGGAAGTTAGGAAATAAATGGGAAGGTCCATACCTAATTGTTCGTTCAGGACGCCCTGGCTCTTTTAAGTTAGCTAATTTAGAAGGTGAAGAGTTAGTACATACTTGGCATGCGGAGCACCTAAAGCGATACTTCGCATAAGGGCTCCTTGTAACTCACTTGTAATCATCTTCCAAATTAATAAAGCATATGATCCCGATAGTGCCTTCCCCTCATAGACTTCCAGCTTCTGAGTGGACGCACTAGAACCACGGGGTCGACCGAGAGGGAAGTGTCATGAAGTTGGGTTGTATTTTCGGACTTCGAACCATTGGTTCGAAGCTTCCGACGTGGGGGCTGACATAATCTGGAGTCCAAGCCACTGGCTTGTAGGCATCCGTAAAAGAGCCCAAAACCACATCCTACGGAGTCCAAGCCATTGGCTGGTAGACTTCCGTAAAAAGAGCCGAAGGTGGCCAAAACATACGGAGTCCAAGCCATTGGCTGGTAGACTTCCGTAAAAAGAGCCGAAGGTGGCCAAAACCTGCGAAGTCCAAGCCATTGGCTGGTAGACTTCCGCAAAAAGAGCCGAAGGTGGCCAAAATATACGGAGTCCAAGCCATTGGCTGGTAGACATCCGTAAAAAGAGTCCAAAGAGACCATTGCAAACTCCGAACATTGGTTCGACAAAGATCGCAAAAATGAGCCGAAGGTGGCTAAAGCAAAACAGAATTTGAGCCATGAGCTTCAAATGTCTGTTAACACAGTCCAAAGTGACAAATTATCTAAGATACTAAGGTATCTTGAAAGTTATCTCAAGTGATTTCTTTCAAAAAACAAAGGTACTAAGTTGCCATTTTTCCGACTAAAAATAGTCGAAGACATTTTATAAGATTTTAAAAGATCTTTAAATTACAGAGGGGCTCCGAACCCACAAAAAAATTGTACTCTGAAGTTTTTTCTTTGTGCATAACCATCTTTGAATACAGTTCGAAGTTGCTTATACCCAAAGAGGGGCTAGTAAATATGGAGACAATTTTAAATCGGTATTCATTATTCAAACAAATGCGTTTACAGATTACATTATGAAAAATTGGTATCTATACCAAGAAGGAATCGAAGACCTCTTCGGTCCCTAGAGCTAGGGGTGGAACGACTAGTTCCAGCGCCGGGAGTTCTAATAACTTTGCGTTTAACTCTCTTGCCCCCCTTCGAAGCTCTAAAATCCTTCTGTTCTTGTTGAAGCTTGGCCCAAGTTCGAAGCCGTTCGGGGCTCCTTTCCCAGCTTCCAAGTTCTTCAGGCTTTTTATTTTGAGCTTCATCTTCGTCTTCAGACCATATAACGTCTTCAGAAGACGAAGTGTTTAAGTTAACCTCTTTTTCTTCCTCTTTAATATAAGACATTATATCTTTGATTACTTCGGGCACAATTACACTGGAGTCATCTCGAGGAATTAGAAATCAGGGATGTTTATAAGCCTTAAGAAGATCGAAGGTGGTCCATAATGAGCGAACTTCGTCGTTAAGGTCTAACACTTCGATATCTTCTGTAAGAGGCGAAGCCTAAAAATATGACAAACAATATTTTCATTGATAAATGTTTATAAGCATAAAGCTTTACATGGCCAAAAATCCTAAGGTATTTCTAAACCTGCGGGTTCGGAGGAGGCTGACTGCTCGAAGCTTGGGTCTGAACTTGCTTCTGGCGTTGGCCTTCATCGATCCAAGCCTTGATCGCGGAACGACCCTCGGCTCTCCATGAAGTTTGGAAGGCTCACCAGGCAGCAGCCACACCTTCGGAAGCTTTCAGAAGTCGCTCGTCGTCGAAGGTGATTGGGCCCCCTCCTGCGTCCAGAGTTATCGATCGGCCCAGATCTTCGTAGTAGCGAAGTAGGCCAACAGCAGACACTTGTCCGGAGAGTTCTCCGTATCTAATGCCTGCTGTCTTCATCTACTTCGCCACTCCTTGGATCCTTTTTAACCGGCGCAGAAGAGTGATGTTATCGTCAGAAGGAAGTATCCCAGTAGTACCGAAGTACTCCAGGACATCTAACAACTGACTCATAACTTCCACAACCACCTTTTTGCAATTCAGCTTGTCTTCGTTCAACGCGTCCTTCGTCGATGTGACTTCGCCCCAAACCCCAGAAAGTCTAGCATTTTCAGTGGTCAAAATATTCTTTTGGTTTAACAGCTGGCTAGCTTCCTCTTGGAGTCGGACGAGCTCGGACCCCGCAGTAGCGTGCTCCACCCGCAGCTTTTCAACTTCCGCTCGAAGCACAATTCTTTCTGCTTCGAGCTCTTTATTAGCAGCCTCCAAACTTTGTCTGGCCCTTCGCTCTGTTGACACTATATTGTCCATTTGAGCCACTCGACTTTCGGAGATGGTAAAATTCCTTTGAAGGACACTATTTTCCTCCCGAAGGCGAGCGATCTCTTCGTCATTGCATATATTCACAGCTCGAGCCAAGACAGTTTGCTGCAAAAATAAAAACTAAGGTCAATATTTATTCGTAGATGAATTCTATGATATTTCACAATTGCTTCGTACCTGGTAGGCTGCACGTTCAATAGCGGCATTAAGCTCCGTCCTGTTAGCCTTGCTCAGGATGGCCACTAAATTGGTCTCCCCAATGTCACGGCTAGCTCGATCCAAAGGTTCGAGCAAAGTCCGAAGACCAGTTGTTTGCCCTAAGAAAGGAGCTAGCAAGGGGAGCATGCTTATTGCCTGTTGGTCATCTTCGTCCAGCGAAGGACCGGAGCTTTGGCCTATGGTCTTCGGAGCCACTGGAGGCTGGCCCACCCTAGAAGATTGGCTCTCGTCTGTTGAATCAGACGGAGTTGATCCGGAACTCGCAGCAGGGAGGGGCTCTATACGTCTTTTGCCTCTTCCAGGTCCCATTTGAGTAACTCTCTGGGCTAGCTCCGAAGTTGTTGAAGGTACAGGAATTATTTCTTCCTATCGGACTTCTTCCATAAGAGTGGACTCTATAAAAAATAATGAAAAGTATTATACATTGTATAAATACTCAAAATAAACATGAAAAAGTTATTCGAAGTCTACCTTCGACATTTTGCAAAGGAGTCATCGTCGGACTGTTCGGTGGATCAAAGGCTAGTTCTTCATCCGAATCAGCCATTAAGTCTTGGACCGCAGGAGCATCGTCCTCAGCAGTCCTCTTGCTTCCTCGGGAATCGAAGCTATAGTAACTTCGACCCCACTTTCATTTACAGGAACTTCGTCCTGAGATACGTCTTCCTGAACTGCCGAAGTCCTTGGTTGATCAAGATTATCTTGGGACTCCGACACGTTCGCAGGTGCTTCGGCTTGTGCAGTCCTTTGAGTTTCATTCTCTTCTATTAGACGCACAAGCAATCTCCCTTCATCCTCCTGGGAGTCGGAAACTGAAGCCCTTGAGCTCGAAGGTGCAGGATTCGAAGGTGCTATATTTTTTGGCTTCCGAGCCACCTTCTTCACCGGAGTCTTTGCGGAGCTCGAAGTCCCAGCTTCGGCTTTCCTCTTCTTGGGCCCTTTCTCCGAAGGCGCCCAATCCATCAAAGGGGGCGGAGTGATTTCCAGCATTCCCCATACTCTGTTGAATTTCTCCCAACTCCCGACCAACTTGATTCTCCATTCTTTTTCAGTCGGAGTTGGAGCGCCCAAAATCTTCTCTGAAGCCCTTATGATTTGCTCCGAAGTAACAGGGGCTGAAGAAGCTAAAAAAAATAAATAAATCAAGTTAGTCTTTCTTCGAAGTGAATATGCATAATACATGTTGTCTTCGAAATTACCTGCAGGGCTCGAAGTCAAGGTGATCTTTCGGAGACCGCCTTCCGAATCCTCTTCGAAGATGATAGGCCAGTTGGCCATCAGTGGAGAGATTTGCAACCCGAGGTATTCTTTGGCTAAGTCTCGCATGCTTAACCTTCGGCTGATCCTTTGAAGCAGGTTGAGACGAGCTTCGAGCTGACCTTGGCCGGGATGCACTAAGGCTTCCTTCCGGAATGGGATCTCTTTTAAAGGTCCGGCCAGAGGATTGCTTTCCCCAACTTCGGCATAGAACCACCTCATAATCCAGTCAGTGTACCATGTTGCATTGATGGCCTTAGCAGGGAATTGAACGGCATATTCGTCCCGAAGCCTAAAATTAATGCTTCCGAAGGCTACCACTACTTTTTCACCTCCGGGGCCTACGAAGGTTTTAGGTTGGCATGAAGCCCTGTGTAGCGTAGCGAAGATCTCTGCCCTCCCTTCGCAACCTTCGACTCTCAATGCCCATTCGAAGATAGCCAGTCTAGCTACTGCGTTCGGAGATAATTGAGGGAGGGTGACATGGAATAAATCGAGTACCTCCGCCAGGAAGTCAACTGCTGGGAGGCCCAAGCCGGCTTCGAAGAAGGCTTCGAAGACAACCACTTCTCCGGGCCTTGGTGACGAGATAAGTTCTTTTCCTGGCTTGCGGACCATAACTCCGGTGTTAATCTTCCCTTCCACTGCTATTGCCAGCGATTCCCTCTTGCAGGTAGAAGATCCCAGTTGGAAAGACTGGTCCAGATACTTCGTTGATGGCGGGCAGAGATTTTGATCATCGATATTTTGGGGATTTCTCCCTCCTGCCGCCATGGATGTTGCTGCAGATGCTAGAGGCGCTGTCACCAATGTCGCAGCCGCTGCTGCCGCAGCCGCTTGCTGCCGAGCCAAGGCCGATGGGGCTCCTGAACCCTTGGTCTTCACCATTGCAGTCGCTGGGTTGCTTTGGGGGAAATGGAGGCTAGGGCTCAAAGAACTCGAGGGGCTCAAAAGGTCTTTGATTGCAAGAGAGTAGTGAAAAGGTAATCGGGTAAGTTCTAGGCCATCTATTTATAGCCTAAACTTTACATTGTTACCGTTAGTCCATGCCGTTTCGCATTCCTGCCCGTTACTTTTCTCCGAAATTAACGCATTCTACGGTTTCCGTTAGGAACAGAAGCTAACAGCTATTTCCTCTAAGTCTAATAGACTTTCGAACATCCTGAGTCGGTTCTAAGATAGTTCGAAAGTAATTATCTTAAGACTGATTCGGAGTTTATATCGTCGTACATTTCGGAGATGAATTGAAATCTAATAACCCCTATGTCTGGTTATTTTTTCCTTCCGTATACTGCTCTCCTAACATTACAGGTTAAACGGAGAAGAGTATTCGAGGGTCTACTGTTGGGGGAAAATATCTCATCTTCGGGGTTATTGCCGCAACAGTATGAAAGCAGATAGTGGATTCGAAGGTTTCCAAACGTCCATCTTCGAAGATATCCTGAGTCAAGTTCGAAGCACGAAGATAGGCATTGGTTCGGAGTACATCTTCGAACTAAGGCAATTCAAGATCTTTATTGCCAGCTAAGATGGAAGATTTATCTTTTATATTATTAGATTAGTCTTTTACCATTTTAGCCCTATCAAGGGTACCGAATAGTTTCCACTATGTCGGTTGTAATAGAGGGGTAAATAGGTCTTTTCCTTAATATTTGGGCCTATAAATACCCCTCATTTCACCCTGTAATAGGGACCGAATACAAGTTATTCAATATACACATTCGAACTATTCTAAGTTGTTATCTTTTCGGAGGCTTAGAATAGTTCCCTTCACAAACACTTCGTTTGTTAGTTTCTATTCTACAGAAACCTGTTAGCGTAATCTTTTACGCCAACACCCCAGTTGTAAGGGACACGAGATCCAACAATATAGCTTTGAGCCTTGCCTCTCATTACACACACATTCTCAAACCTATTGGTTTAGTCCGCTGATCCAACAGTTGGCATCGTTCGTGAGGATCCTAGTCCAAGAAGCTAGCGTCCTATACATCCACCCAAGAAAAAACATGTCTGGCTGGAAGAGTGTGAGCACAGCCCCCCTTCGGAGATCGGCCCGCACCACTGGGATCAAGCCCACCCCGGCCATTCGACCTAATCCTCCGACGGTTCCCTCCATCATCACCCCCCTGAGGTGCTGAGCATGGAGCTAGGCCAAGCCCTAGAAGGGGCGCCGGAGGTACGGGATCCCGCCGGTTTAGTGGGGCCAACCTCAGCGAACCCTCGGGCGTCTTAGGAGGGGCTCTCGAGTTGCATCTTCCAGGTGCCCCCCTAGCCATGGCCCTTCGAACCGACTACGTCTGCTCGCATGACCTAGAGACTGCCTCCGGAGGTAGCAGGAGTCAAGTCGATGCCATGGCACCCGAGAACGCAAGGCTGAAGGCCGAGCTGGCCCAATGGCGCCAGGAGGCATCGCTTCGCCCCCTGAGCCTTCCAGGGCACTGGGGTTGCGGTCGTTGTGTTAAGTGATGATTAAGACCAAGGGGAGGAGGAGAATGCGTCCTATGATGAATTGTCCCCGTTGCACCCTGATCTGCAGAGGGTGCGGTTCGGCTCCAAGTTCCGTGCCGCAAAGCTCCACAAGTACTCCGGAGAATCTGACCCCAGAGAGTTCTCTCACTCGTATGCCTTGGCAATAGAATCTTGTGGAGGGAGCCGCGATACCATGGCCAAGTGCTTCCCCTTAGCTCTCGAGGGAATTTCTCTCCGATGGTTCTAGTCGTTGAGCCCAGGGACCATCAGGTCGTGAGACCAGCTGAAGAAGAAGTTCATCAACAATTTTCAGGGGACCTTCATGGCCCCGATGTCAACTGGGAGTCTCTTTCAACTGAAGAAGCAGCTCGGAGAGATGTTGCGGCAGTATTCTCAACGCTTCGCACACACCAAGGCGCTAATCAAGGGACTATTAGCCTCCTCCATCATTGACGCTGCCTGGGAAGGCGTCACCAACCTTGGTCTCCTCGATAAGCTCCACCGAAAGCCAATATCTTCGGTGGCCCAGCTCATGACGTACTTCGAGGAGTATGCTCGGTCCAAAGAGGGCCAACTGCATCGTCAGGTGATGATTGCCCCCGTCCGAACTTCGAACGTTAAGGTGTATGAAGCACCCCTGGCCCCGCTCCAGATCTTCGCCACCGAGATTCCCGGTGAGGGCGGAATCACCTTCGTGGAGAAGTCCTCAGCATCGCCTCGAGATGTCCTGCCAAGCATCCGCACACTGCTGGTGGAGGGCGTCCTACCGAAGCTAAAACGCCTACAAGGGCGCTTCCGGGAGGAGCGACCTTCTACCGCAGCGTTCACGACGAGAACCGGAGCCACGACACCGACTCCTGCTGCACTATCCTCACCCTTCAGAATGACTACCTCGAGCGAAGCTCCAGTCATGGCTCTTCCGACAAGGCACCTCCGATGTCTCGCGCCGATGTTGTCCAGGTGGTCGGGCGCCGAGACGAGCCGGGAGCTTTGGGGCTTATTCCAGAGTCGGCAAGTTCCCAGCCCCCAAACTCGAAGATGGGGAAGACCGAGGGAAGCAGGTGGTCCTACCTATTTTTGGAGGCGGAGCTTTAGGGGCTATGTCTAAGCGGTAGTGAAGGGAATATGTCCGAGAAGTTGGGCATATTGTGACTTCCAGCCTTATCGCGCTTCCCGAGTGTTCCCATGTCCCAATCTCCTTCACCGCTGACGATGCTGATGGCGTCAAGTTCCCTCATGCTGATCCCCTCGTCATCTCGGCGGACATTGCCGGCATTGAGGTGTGTCGCATTCTAGTTGACGGAGGAAGTTCTGCTGACATCATTTTTGTGCAGGCCTTCGATCAGCTATGCCTCTCTCGGAAGCATCTGTTGTCGGTTTCTCGGCTGCTCCAGGGCTTCGCAGGGCCACCCCTTGACGCCCTCGGCCACATTGGGCTGGAGGTGACCTTCGGAGAAGCCCCCCTGTCCTGCAGCGAAGAAATCATCTTCGACGTCGTCGACGCCCCGTACGCCTACAATGCCATTTTTGGGAGGGGGATGCTCAACCGCTTCGGGGCCATCGCTCACCACAATTACTTGTGCCTCAAGATGCCAACCCCTGGAGGGGTGCTCTTGGTCCTAGGCAATCAGGCCGCAGCCCGACGAGTGGAGTACGGTGACTTGGACCCTCTAGAGCGGAGGCAAGTCCACGGTGTTCGTGGGAGCTCAAAGGGGGTCGAACTGCCAAGCCTCTTCTAGAAGGGGAGGTCATCACGAAGATCCTGATCCAGGATGGGAAGGATTACCCTATCCGGTTCGGAGGGGGCCTAGAACCGGAGGTGCTGAAGCAGCTCGAAGAAATCATCCAGACCAACCTGGACATCTTCGCGTGGTCCAAAGAAGATATACCAGGTGTCGACCGCTCCATCATTGAACACTCCTTGGCGGTCAATTCGAATGTTCACCCGGTGCGCTAGGGGCTTCACAAGTTCTCCTCCGAACGAGCTGATCTCTCCAAGACCGAGGTGGAGAAGCTGTTCTGAGTTGGGTTCATTCGGGGAGTTAGTCATATAGAGTGGTTATCAAACCCCGTGTTCGTTCAAAAGAAATCATTTGGCAAGTGGCGCATGTGTATCGATTTTACATCTTTAAATAAAGCTTGCCCCCGTGACCCCTACCCCATGCCTCGCATAGACCAATTGGTTGATTCTACAACGGGTTCTGAGCTCCTCAATTTCCTTGATGCATATTCTGGGTACCATCAGATTTGTCTGAAGTAGGAAGATCAAGTCAAGACGAGCTTCATTGCACCATCAGGGGTATCTGCTATGTTCGGATGCCTTTTGACCTCCGCAATGCCGGGGCCACCTTCTCTAGGTTGATATCTAAGGCCTTGGGGCACCAGATCGGTCGCAATATCAAGGCTTATATGGACAATATCGTCATTAAGAGCACTGATAAAAACTGCCATAGCACAGACATACACTACTACAAACCGTCACTGTAGTGGCGTTGGGAAAAAACACTGTAGTGGCAGGCCATTAGATGCCCGCCACTACAGTTGCTGGTGCTGACGGCAGCACCAGCGCCCGCCACTACTATTGGTAAAGTAGTGGCGGTCAGTGCTGACGTCATCCCGGACCGCCACTATTTTACCAATAGCAGTGGCGGGCACTGGTGCTGCCCGCCGCTGCTAAGCAGGCTGTCACTAAAGTATTGATGATATCACTTGCGACCGCCACTACTATTCTAGCTATAAATGCACAACTTCTTCCTCCCTGAGCTCTACCGGAGTTCGCATTTAATTTTGTTCGTACAATGGCGACAAAAATCTAGATAAAGAGGGGGAGGCTTTGTTTTCGTTTCTTTTGAAGGATTTCATTCTAGGAGGTAAATCCATGCTGAATCGCACATTTATTTTGTATTTAATCATGTATACAATGAGTTATTAGCGTTTTACTAATTTAGGGTTTGTGAATAGAAATTTTAAAATAATCTTCCATTTACACTGTTTCCTTCTCCAAAATGAACAAATATGACCCTCCTCACAATTATTCATCACTTGTATATTGATTTACGTCATTTTAATCTCTTTTTTAATTTGATTTATGATTATATATCTAGAGTTATGTTGTTTGGAGAGAGAGAAACCAATATAGTTAATTTATTTAATAATTTTTTTCTACTTAATACATAGTTTGAATTAAAGCATTTTTAATTAATGTTGTTATGAGCGATAATAAATCAATATATTTTCAATTTTATTATTACTAAAATTAATTCATCACTTGTATATTGATTTACGTCATTTTAATCTCTTTTTTAATTTGATTTATGATTATAGATCTAGAGTTATGTTGTTTGGAGAGAGAGAAACCAATATAGTTAATTTATTTAATAATTTTTTTCTGCTTAATACATATTTGAATTAAAGCATTCTTAATTAATGTTTTTATGAGCGATAAAAAATCAATATATTTTCAATTTGTAAATTACTAAAATTAACAATAATGAATTTATTAATATTTTTTCAAATAATATATGTTTTAGATGCAGCACAAGTCTTGGATGTACTCATCCAACGACAGAGATGTGGTGGCATATTTTAACAGAGTAACTGAATTTAATGAAGCTGCCGCACAATATGCTTCCCGTCAGAGTGAAGAGGCAATATATTGTCCTTGTAAAGTTTGTAAAAACGAAGCGATGTATCCGTGTTCAGATCCTGAAACCATACGATTTCACTTGTTGAAAAATGGTTTCGTGAAGAACTATTATATATGGATGAAACACGGTGAGATGGGCCAAAATCCTCCTGAAGATTCTGATGTGCCGCAAGATGCTCATCAACATAGAAGAGGTTGTGATCATACATCCGACATAATAGATGATGATGTTGATCAACATGATGATGATGACGCCTTTGATGTGGAGGAACTGATGTGAAATGTTGCGCCTGAGGTGCTGTTGCAAAGAACTACAACCAAAGGATACGATAAATTTGAAGCACTTGACAAAGCATCAAAAAACCTTCTTTACGAGGAACGCCACAGATGTGATAAGCAGTATACTGTGTTGTACACAATTATTGAGCTTATGAAACTGAAGGCCAGCAATGGATGGTCTAACACTAGTTTTTCAGATCTTTTATAACTCCTAAAAAAGGTTTTGCCGAAACCCAATGGTCTACCATCTGATACGTACCAAGCAAAGAAGATGATTTGTCCATTGACTTTGGGCATTCAGAAGATTCATGCATGCCCGAACCACTGTATCCTATATAGAAAAGAGTATGGATTGTTAGAGAGATGTCCGCAGTGCAACGCAAGTCGATACAAACATCCAAATGACTATGTGGAGGACTACAATGACCACCAGAAGAAGAATAATAAGAAGTTGCAGAAGAGGAATAAAAATGTTATTGCAGACCATCATAGAAAAAAGACGAAGAGGAAAGTTCCAGCCTTAGTAATGTGGTACCTACCAGTGATTGATCGCTAGAAACGTATGTTCTCTAATCCCAGAGATGCTGAACAATTAATCTGGCATTTCACTGGGGGGAAGTAGGACGGAAAACTTTGGCACCCTGCGGATGCTAGGCAGTGGAAATCATTTGACCTAGCCCATCTAGATTTCTCGGACGATCCTAGAAATATCAGGATGGGACTTGGCACGGATGGAATGAATCCCTTCGGTGAGATGAGGAACCCACATAGTACGTGGCCGGTCTTTCTATGCTTGTTCAACATTCCATCATGGTTGTGTCATAAAAGAAAATATCTTATGCTCACTACTCTAATTTCCGGTCCAAAACAACCTGGCAATGACATTGATATCTTTCTAGAACCTTTGATGGAGGATATGAAACGTCTATGGGAACATGGTGTCTGTGTGTGGGATGAGCACAAGAAAGAGCACTTCAATCTAAGAGCCATGATCTTTTGCACCATAGCTGACAACCCAGGACGCCTGTCCCTAATAGGACACATTAAAGGAAAGACAACATGTGTAGTGTGTGTGGACCAGACAGAATCTACGCAGCTTCCATCATTCGTTAAGACGATATATATGCGACACCGCAGATTTTTACCAAAAAACCACAAATATCGAAGAAATAGAAACCATTTCGACGGTACAATCGAGCTTGGACAGCCTCCACGACATCGAGATGGCAAATTTCTATTGGAAATGGTAAAGAATATCAAAGTTGTTTTCGGAAAGAAGAGGAAGAAATCTAAAAAAAATCAAAGGACGCTCCATTTAAAAAGCAATCAATCTTCTTTAGATATTTGCCCTATTGGAAGGAGTTGGAGATTGGTCATGCTATCGATACAATGCACGTTGAGAAGAATGTCTTCGAAAGCACCATCGGTATTTTGTTAAACATACCGGGCAAATCAAAAGATGGACTCAAAGTATGAAGGGACCTTCAAACTATCATAATTAGACCCGAGCTTCACCCACAGGAAAGGGCCAATGGAATATTTTTTCTGTCCGGCTGCTAGCTATAACCTCACAATTGACGAGAAAGGATCAATCTGCAGGTGTCTACATGGAATTAGAGTTCCAACAGGATTCTCAACGAATATAAAGAATATTGTCTCCGTAGCAGATTTGAGGATGAACGGCTATAACACTCATGATTGTCATGTTATGCTTGGGCTATTCCTCGCCATCGCAGTAAGAGGAATCAAACATTCATTTCTGAAGATGGTGATAACACACATGTGTCACTTCTTCAATGTCATATCAAAGAAGGTGATCGACACTGAAGAGTTAAATGAATTACGTAAACAAATGAGGGAGGACTATGTGTCAGCTTGAGATGTGCTTTCCTCCTTCATATTTTGATATTATGGAGCACTATATGATACATATAGCGGACCAAATCTTTGTTCTCGGCCCAACGTACCTGCACAATATGTATGCGTACGAGCGTCTAATGGTTATTTTCAAGGGTTACGTACAAAATCGTGCTTATCCAGAGGGTTCCATGATAAAGGGCTACACGACTGAGGAAGTCATTGAGTGCTACACAGATTACATAAGAGATGGAAGACTAATAGGAGTTCCCGTGTCCCGGCACCATGGAAGACTCACTGGTAAAGGAACTAAAGGGAGGAAAATCATACGAGACAATAGCTACCAAACAATAAGAGAATCACATTACAGTGTAATGCATCAGTTGGCGATTATGAGACCATATGTTGAACAACACCTGCAAGAGATTCGTGAAAAGAATGAAGATCACGATGAACAATGGATTATGAAAGAACACAAAATTCATTTCACATAATGGCTGAGGCATCTAAACCTTTCGATTGGAGAAACCGACGAAGAGATGATGATAAATAAATTGTCTTATGGTCGATTGAGCATGGTTAAAACATGGCAAGCGTATGACATCAATGGTTTCACATTCTATACCAAATAAAAGGATCAAGAGAGTCAGTGCCAAAATAGTGGTGTCAGAGCAGATGCAGAAGATAGCACTGGACAAAAGAATGCTTACTATGGATACATCGAAGAAATATGGGAACTTAACTACAGGAACTCTATAGAAATCCCTATATTTAAGTGTCAGTGGGACAGACATCCAGAAGGTGTGGAGGTGGATGATTATGGGTTTACGATAGTTGACCTTAATAAGGTGGCTTATAAAGATGACCCTTGGATACTCGCTCAATCCAGTGGCACAAGTATTTTACATACTTGATCCTAAAGATGAGAAAAAAATACATCGTTGCTCCAGGAAAACAATGAATTGTGTGAGTTGATGGAGTCGAAGACAAAGAAGAATACAATTAGTTTGATGAGGTGCCGTTTTTTGTTGACATATCAAGGATCAATGTGGTTGAAGCAAAACTGTCATTTGGCGATGGAAAATTAGTGCAAGGCTAGATCATTTATGTTTAGCGTGCGTATTTGTAAAATAAATTATGTCATTTTGTTTAAGATATTGGTAATATAGGTTATTATTGAATTATAGTTAATACATGTATTTTTATGATGTATTTTTATTGTTAACACATGTTCAAGATCAAACGAGGATTTAATTAAACATCAATAGAAAAGTTTTTAAAATTTTTACTGTTTGGGGCCAACAGCAAGGTTCAAACCTCAAACCGCCTAGCGGCAGCGAGGTTCGAACCTCGAACCGAATGGCCCCAAATGAGACCCCCGCACCACTGCGCTACCAAGTGTTCTCGATGTTATAGGAAGTGTATTATATGCTAGATAATCCCTACTACCCATATTATTAGTGGCGGGCACGTGTAATCAGTGGCGGGCATGCTGACGTCACCAGCCCGCCACTGCTAATCCTTTTAGTAGTGGCGGTCGCATGACGTCATCGGCCCACCACCACTAAGTCGAGTGACGTAAACTGAGGCAAAAAAATACAACTTTTTAAATTTGATAAGTTATGATGTATTTTTATTGTTAAAAAAATCAAGTTCAAACGAGGATTTAAACATCAATAAAAAAGTGCTAAAAATTTAAAAAAGTACAAAACAGAAAAAAAATGTTGTTTTTGGCGCCAGCAGCAAGGTTCGAACCTCAAACCGCATGCCGGTAGCAAGGTTTGAACCTCGAACCGCATGGCACCAAAGCAACCCCCGCACCACTACGCTACAAAGTCTTTCTCGGCAATGTGTGCAGTGTATGCTAGATAATCCCTACCTCTACCTGACCTTTT